>QGQB01000150.1:0-396977 GCA_003385265.1 Neonectria hederae
ATAATAATTATAATAATAGTTAATAATATCTAAATAATAAAAAATTAATAATTTACATTAACTTATTATTATTACTTAACTATTTAGATTCTAAAGATTCTAAATATTAGTAAGTTAACTAAGTTCTTATAAATCCTAGATTAAATACTATTATTGTACTTACTATTAATTTTAGTATAAAGAGATAATATTAAAAATAGTAAATTAATTCCCTAGAAATATATAAGTTTATTCCCTTAGTTAACTAAAGCTAAAATAATCTATAAATCTTAAGCTAAGTATATTTACCCCTTAGAAAGTAATTATACCTTACCTAAGGGTAATAACTACTTAACTAAAAAGGTATAGAAATATAATTTTATACTAAATTAAAAGCAATTTACTAACTTAGCTATATAAAGTTATTCCTTAAAGAATAGCTTAATTATATATAAGTAAAGTTAATAAGCTTAATCTTAAGATAGAATTAAAACCTTAAGACTAACTTATCCCTTAATAATCTTAATATTTAACTATATTAAAGGTAATTAAGAGTATTAATTAAGGATCTATTAATACTTACTTAAAGGAATTATAATATATTAAGGTAATTAGCTAGAATATTTATTATACTAAATTTATTAATATGTAAGTTATAAAGAAAGTTCTTAATACCTTTATACTCTAAAACTATAATATTACTTTTACTATTATAAACTTTATTACTTAATATATTACTTAAGGTATTAATGCTTAAGAGTTCCTTAGCCTTCTATAAGTTAAGATAACTAATATAGTCTACCTTAACTAATAGTATAATATTACTATAAAGTAATTTAGATTTAAGGCCCCTAATAAGTCTAATAGTATAAAGCTCTTAATAGTAAAGAAAGCTACTATAGAAACTATAGAGGAAACTTCTAATAGAGACTATAGAGTTTCTAACCCTTAGAATATAATAATTACTCTTAATCTAGCTATATAAGGTAAGATAATATTAAGGATAAGCTATAGAAAGATATAATATTAAGCTTCTAATAATAATAATAACTCTTTAGAATCTTCCTTTAATAGTTCTAATAATAAATAAGCTAGTGTCTAAATACACTAGGAGTAAGGTTAATCCTAATTTATAATAACCTTTACTAAAGATTCTTAGAAGAAGGTTAAGAAGGAAGCTATTAGTATCTTTAACTTAGATTAATATAACCCTAAGAAGACTAATATAATAATTATATAGAATTATACTATCTATACTAATATCTATTTCTTCTATGAATATATATAAGTCTTTAAGTATTATAGTAATAATTCCCTCTAAGATTACTATATATTAATAATTAGTATAAGTACTATAGGATAGCTTATAGGAGAATTAAGTATAAGTTAGCATAAGAAGCTATTAAATTCTATAATCTCTAGATTTTACTAAAAGCTTATAAAGTATTTTAAGTAACTTAATACTAAGATCTTAGAAAATCTTTACTCTAGAAAGTATACTATAAGCTTAACTATTAATAGTATTTCCCTTACTTAGTAGATTTAATATAAAGTAAGCTATACTAAGTAGTTAAGTATTACAAAGGAAAAATATATTATTTAAGCTATTTTCTCTTTTATTAATAGTAAAATCTCTTATCTTCTATAAATTCTATATAAGTAGATAACCTTAGTAAACTTTATATAAGAATATAAAGAATAATAATTAACTATTAAAGCCTATATCTAATAATAGTATAACTACTATAGAAACAATTATAATAATTAATCTTAAAGCTATTAAGACTATAGTCTAAACTAATATAATAATAATTATAATTAATAATATAATAACTACTAAAGTAATAATTAAACTTAATAATATAAAGAGTATTAAAGTAATAACTATAACTATAGTAAAGACTAAGATTATAATTAAGACTAGGACTATAACTATAAATAAGGATATAATAACTATAAGAGAAATAACTATCCCTATAATAGGTAATAAGGTTATAGTAATTATAATAACCCTTAGGACTATTCTTATAAGATAAAGAAAGTTACCTTTAAAAGTAAGTATTAAGTTATTAAGAATAAGTTAGATACTAATTAAAGCCTTTATAAGGCTAATAATAAAGATAATACCTTATATTTAGATTTTTCTACTTTTTCTAACTAATCCTAAAGAGTTTACTTTATAGCTATAGTTATTAAGGATTTATATATTCTAGTTAACCTTACTATTAAATACTCTATATATACTTAAACCTTCCCTATAAAGTCTATCCTATAGGAATATTAACTTACTAATTACTATATTAGCCCTAAATAAGCTAATTATAAGAAGCTTATAAAGGAAACTCTTACTTTTTATTATAAGAAATATAAGGAAGTCTTACTAAGCTATAATAAGCTTTTTAGGTATCTTAAAGTTTATATTAACTTTAAAACTACTATTAACTCTATTAACTAGGAAGCTAATATTATACTATAGCTACTTCCTAATAGAATAAAATATATACTAATAGTTTAAAGCTCTCCTCTACTAAAGTCTATTCCTTATAATAAAGGGAAGAATTATACCTATCTATAACTTAATATAAAGATAACTACTAATAACTCTAACCCTATTAAGATTTATACTAATTCTAGTTATAGTTAACCCCTTATTAACTAAAAGTAACTTAAGACCCTTAAGTATAAAATTAAGAAGGTTAACCCTATAATTATATATAGAATTAATAGGGTAAAAGCTTATAATAAGTAGGCTATATTTACTATATATATTAATAGGTAATATACTAATAAATCTACTATTAGTACTATAAAGTTTATTACTTTAGCTTAAGTTTAGGATAATCTTAATACTAAAGCTCTACTTAGAATAGTCTTCTTTACTTTCTATATCTATAATCTCTTTATTACTAAGAGAAGAATATATTATAGCCTCTTAAAAGACTTCTATATCCCTTTTAGTATCTATTTAAGCTAAAAGGATATTAATTAATATATTATAATTATTAGGGCTATAATTATACTAATAGATAAAACTATATTAGTCTTAATAATATAGAAGGAAATCCCTAAGGATTATAACTTTACTTTCTAAGGATTTATCTTTATAGTAATATATACCCTAATTAATTCTAATAGTCCCTTAGGTATTATCTTTATAAATAATACAGGGGAAAATATTAAATTCTATTAGAAGTAAAAGATTAATAATATCCTTAAATAGAAAGGAACTTACTTCTTATTAATATAGACTATAGCTTTTAGTACTATAGTAATAATAATATCCCTAACTATTATAAATATCCTAAATATTCCCTTATCTAATATTATTATAATAATTACTACCTTAGTAATCTTTACTAAGTTTTCCTTTACTAAGGATATTAAAGCTATAGTTAGAAGAATTTATATTCTTAACTAGGCTCTATTAGCTCTTATACCCTTAAACTTATTAAGTAATACTATTTTTTAAGATTACTATAATATTAATCTACCTTAGAAATAATACTATAAAGTAATCTCCTTAATATTTACTTTCTTTACCTAAGATAATAAACTAATTAATCTACTTCCTAAGATTACTATTAATAAGGGTCTTAAGCCTCTAAAGATTCTATAGTAAACCTATATATAATATACTCTAGACTTACTAAAGGATATTATTAATAAGGGTATTTATATCTATAGTAAAGACCTTAACTTTATTAAGAGAGTTAAAGAGCTAATTTTATATTACTTAAAGCTCTAGATAGATATAGGGCTTATCTAAGTGCTTAAAGGGGAAGAAATATAAGTACTACTTATTAATAACTAGTATAAATACTATATAGTCTAAAGACCCTATCTTAATAGTCTTAAAGACTAAAACTTTATTAATTTAACCTTTAATACATTATATTACTAAGGCTAAATAGAATAAGTTAAAGGACTTATACCTTTCTTAGTACCTATCTTTATAGTCTAGAAGTAAGTTAAAGGGAAACCTAAAGGCTATATAGTTATTAATCTTAGAGTATTAAATAAGATCTTAATACCTAATAATTATCCTCTTCTTTATTAGGAAAATATAATATAAGCCCTCTATAAGACTACCTTTATTATAATAATTAATACCTTATTTTTCTTTTTCTAATTTAAAATAATCCTTAAATACTATAACTACTTTATAATAGCTAGCTATAGAGGCTTTAAAAAGTTAATAGTAATACTAATAGGATATTATAACTCTCCTATCTATACTTAATACTATATAAATAGACTACTTCATTCTTACTATACCTTTTGCTAAGCCTTTATTAATAATATTATAATCTTCTCTAAGTCTATAGCTAAATATCTAAGATACCTAAAGACTCTTTTTATACTCTTTAATAAGTAAAATCTTATTATTTCCCTAAAGAAAAGCTAAATTAAATACCTTAGTACTTAGCTATTAGGATTTTATATAAATACTTTAGGGCTCTTAATAATAGCTAAGAAGATAATTATATTTATTTACTTTAACTTCCTTAGTTAACTTAATAGTCTTAAGTAATATATTAAAACTATAGGATATATTTACTACTTTATTCCCTATTATACTTAGCTATTAAAATCTCTATAAGCTTAGAAAGTTACCCTCCTAGCTATAGGACATAAGGAAGAAAGAGTTATTAATAGTAATTCTAACTAATATAAGGTATATACTTAGATAATGCACTTTATATCTAGTAAGAGCAAGGAAATTACCTTCTTTACTCTCTAAGTAAAGATTACTTTAGAATGAATATTAAGTTACCTTAACCTAACTAAGTAATTATTCCTCTAGATTAATATAAGCTTAGAATAAAGCTTTAATATTATACTCTATTACCTTTATAATAACTATACTTAGGAGCTAGAATCTAATATACTTATAATTATAGTATAACTAATCTATTTCCTTAGTTATATTCTAATATTTACTAAGTAATAATATAGACCTATAGAGTTTAAAGTTATATATTTTATTTAGGCTATAAAGAGACTTTAAATATCCCTATAATCTTCTAAGCTTCCTATAGTTATATTAACTAATTACTCTATTACTAAATAGATTATTAAAAAAACATCTCTTAAGACCTTAAGCACTAATTAAGTAAACTAATAGCTAGTTATAGCCTCTATATACCTTTCTAAGTATAATCTCTATATATACTACCTCTTAGGCAAAAAGAACTTTATCCTTAATACCCTAAGCTATATAACTACCCTAAAGACTAACCTTAACCTATTAAAGCTTTAGCTAGATTATATAGTATTAGATAATGTATTAATAGTATCTAAAGCTCTAATAGTTAATAATACTAAGTAATACTTCTAGGTTAGTTATATAATAGATAAATATTTCTCTAAGGTTATCTCTATAATCCTAGGGAAGGCTTTTATAATAAGTAACTAGTTAGTTAGTAAGGATACTATTAGAGCTTTTAAGCTTAGTATACCCTTTATACTCTAAGATAAATTACTATATTATAATAGTATAAATAATTATATTAGACTCTATATACCTTATAATATAAAGAAAGAAATCCTTAGGATAGCTTATAATAGCTATAATTACTTTAGAATAGAGAGAATAATATAAAAGCTATTAGAATTCTATATTTATAATCTTTATTATAAAGTTAAGAAATATATCTATAGATACTAAACTTACTACTTAAGGTAAACTAGCTAAAAGCAGAAGATTAGTAATTATAAGCCTATTTACCCCTTAGTAATACTAATATATACTATTATAATAGATTTTATTATTTACTTACCCCTAGTTTCTATAAAGAACTTACCTTAGGCTCTTAAAGACTTCCCTATCTATAATACCTTTCTTATAATTACCTATATAGTAAGTAAGAAAAGTCTCCTTATCCTTAACTACTTAAAGTATTTAGTAGATTACTAAGTTATTATCTTAGTAAAGTAACTTATACTATTTAACTAAGGTATACTAAAGGTTATTATCTTAGATTATAATTTAAAGTTTACTTTTCTATTCTAAAAGACTCTATAGATTACTTTTAGTATAAAGCTTATAATAATTATAATATATTACCCTTAGACTAATAGTATCTTTAAGAAATATAATTAAACTATAGAAATTACTATAAGATTCTACTATATAGAAAACCCTAGATTTAACTAAACTTATATTCTTTTAGCTCTATAGTAATACCTTAATAATACTTATAATATTAGTATATAAGCCTTAGCTTATAAGTTCCTTTTTAGTATTAACTTTTATAGCTTATTAGAAGCTATATAGTTACTTAATTAAGAGGCTATTAATTTACTATTCTTAAGAGAAGTTATATAAAAGGAAATATAACTTTTCCTAGACTTTACTATTACTAAGGCTAAGAAATAGTATAATAATAAGTATTAGCCTATTTAGCTTAAGGCTAAAGATTAAGTTTACCTATATCTCTATAATAGATATAACTTACTTAATACCCCTATGAAAAAATAATCCTAATAATATACTAAACCTTTTAAGATTAAACATATAATTAATAACCTAGTTACTAAGCTTAAATTACCTCCTAAATAGTATATTTACCCTATTATCTTATACTAATAGCTAGAACCTACTTATAGCGATAACTTTTAACCTAAGGAGCTAAGGCTAATTAAAGAGGACTCTAAGAAGTATATTATTAAATATATCCTCCGCTATAAAGTAAGGAATTAAGGTAGGAATACTATGCCCTTCAAAGGCTTCTGGATCTAATAGAAGGGCTAGGGCCCTAAATATAACTCTTAAGAGAAGACTAAGGATATTAATAAAAAGCTTATTATGGAATTTAAGACTGTTTACCCTAAGGCCTTCGAGACTAATAGTTAACCTAACTACTACTATAGCAATAAGAAGAAAACCTAATAGCCTAAAGCTAATAAGGCTATAGATAAAGAGGCTAACTAATAGCCCCTATGCTAATCTTTACAGAAGAAATAGTAAGACTGCTTACTTAACTATATATAATAGAAAAGATTAAGGAAAATTACCTAGAAANNAATAGTACTAAAAGGAAATTATAACCTTAGAAGGATCTATATATTAGTTAATCACTAGGGATAGTAAGTCCTAGCTTTTAAAGCTAGGATATAATGTATATAGCCCTTCAGGCTATAGTCATAGAATAATATAATGATTGCATAAGCAATCACATGGTCCGATGGACTGGGATCCTTAAGGTCTTAGTCCATGGACTAATCATAGCAAAGAAATCATCCTTCTTACAACCTTTTACCCTCACCTTTTGTGACCAACCCTTTTCCGTGTATCACTGAGGATATTGAATAGGCTATAACAAAAAAACGATAAATACGTACATAAACAAGAGCATGGCTAGAAACACGATAACAATTCCTCTTACACGGAACACCAAAAGCACCTGCGCCAGATCTCCTCAAGTTCACTTGAGAGCCTCAGATTGTCGTTTTGCCTGCTCCACAATATCAAGAGCTCTATTCAACTCCTCAATCTCCTCCTTTAAGATCCGTCGTTTCCGCAGCGTCGACGGGTCCTCTCCCGCAAGCGTCTCTATTTCTTTCTTAGACAGCTTCATGATGCGATCCGGCCGTAGAGCCTTAACTGGACCCTCGTCGCCGGATACATACGTCTCGACCATGTTTGTGATGGTTCGGATGAAAGTCTCGAGTGAAATCTAGTAGGAGCGATAGTTAGCAATCAGACTAGTAGAATCTGGAGAAAGGTCGAATGCTTACCTTGTAGTACACCTTGAGGACGTCATGGACCTCGTTCACCATGTTCTTCTTGAGGCTTGGATGAGCGAGGTCGAAGCATTTAGCGAGAGCCTCTGGGGGAGATGGCCCTTTGAGATGGGTCGCAGCGAGCAGAGCTTGCTGGAACCTCACTCGCCGCCAGCCGATGATATCCTCCTCAAACTTAGGGTCCGTAGTTTGTAAGATTGTGCACTTTGTCTCTTGTTCGCACTGAATGAGGCAGCGTTCGTCTGTATTGGCGTTCGCGGAGTGGAAGGATTCCTCCAACAGACCTCTCAGTCCCGCGAACAACCTTTCTGTGCCGCCTGTCGGGGGGCACACTGACTCGAGGATCGTGACGATGCAGGTTGCGGTCGTGTCCTTCACTCGAGACAGGTGAATGTGGGCAATTTCGAGCCACTTTGCAACTTGGAGTTGATACATGGCAGGGAAGATGTCTGGGTTCACAATACCGGGGAGTTGGTTGGCCTGGAAGCCGACGAGCTGCTCTTCAATCTGCCTGAGGAGATCATCGGAGCCTTGCATCTTAGAATATGGAGCAAAAGCTGCATCAAAGGCGGGACTTCTTTTCTGTGGTGGTGCTTGGGGCCGATATTGGGAGTTGCCATCGGTGAAGCTGAGTTCTGCCAACTTGGCTCGTGGGTTGACGTCGTAGTCTTGGAAGTCCCACGTTGCTCCCTTCGCTCTCATGAACCTGTCAAACTCTTCGTTCAAGCGCCTCACTTCCTGTCGGAGCTCCATAGTCGGAACCTTCAGGCGTCCAGGATGGTCCAAAGCCAGTATCGCCTTGTTTTCATAACTTCTGGCAATGGTACTCGCATAGTTGAGCATTGCGTCATGGCTATCCCGAGGTTCTCCGAGGATCTCTCTCTCGGCTTGTTTGGCGTGAAGCCGCCTGTTGATTTCATCTCGGATTACAGGAAATCCAGACTGGATCTTGCTGTCCAGTATCGCCCCTAGATGTACTTTCAACGCAGCAGAGCCACGTCTTGCTTCAGGGATGCCGTTCCAAGGAGCAGTGCGGAATAGCTTCTTCTCAGCAGTGTTGAGATCAGTTCCGGCTGGATCTTGGTCGCTGCAGTTGCGGACGATGAACCAGCCGTCTTGCATAAACCTTGGGTCGTGTTTTGACAGACCAACTCCCTGTGCGATAGACACTGCCTAAATCCAGGTGGTTAGCGGAGCTTGCGTAAATGGTGCCGGGGAATGCTTACATGTTTCGCTTCTGCAAGGTTGTTGTTTAGCCTGTCACACTTGGTGAAAACACCAAGAATTCGCTCTTTGTCATGGATATTCTCGTGCGCCAGCTCTAAAATCGGCTGGTGGGCGAGGTCATTCGAGGCATCAAGGACACAACTGCAATATGTCAGGTTCTCGACAATTCCGCTTGTAACAGTTTTCACTTACATGACGGTGTTTTCGGTCTTTTGCATGTATTTGACAATCATGTCCTCGATGACTGCTTGGTCCGACTTGTTTACATCGTATGTGCTATTGAAGTGTCCTGGGAGATCCAGAATACTGAAGTAGGGTCGATTCGGGCCAGAGAGCTCAACCTTCAGCACTTCAGCTGCGAAGTTGTTGCTGTCTGCATCCTTTCCTTGGCGGATTCCCATGTATTTTGAAGACACCTATTCTATTAGTCTGGGACTCAAGCTAAGCCAAGATGCCATACATACCTCATTGGCGGCTTCGACAAAGACTGCAGCGTGAAAGTCTCTCCCACGCGTTCATATTTCCTGATCGTCTCAGGCGCTCGCTCTAATCCTTCGATTGTAACCTCGGCGGGTTCAATCGTAATGCGGAAGCTGTCCTTGCTCCCAAGAGACGTGCGCTTGGAGGTGATGCGAGTGGGAAAGCGGGTGCAGCAAGTGGCGCCTACTGGGAAAGGAATTCCAGTTAAGCTCTGCAACAATGAGGACTTTCCAGACGATTGGCCTCCAACAACTATGAGCTTAGAAGTGTTAGTAGGACTCGATCACATCTGTTCTGATCAACGTACATTAGGAATTTCGAGTTCCTTGCCGCATTTCAACCCCTGCAGTTTATCCATGGCTGCAAACAAGGCCCTGCCACGTTCTGTGTGGAAAGGGTTCTCTGTCACGGGTTTTACATTCAGCCGCTTCTTGGGTGGCAAGTCTTCAGAGGCGTTCACCGTCTTGGCCTCCAGCTCATTGTCCTTGGCTCCTTTCTGGTGGAGAACCCGCCCTGGAGATGACTCTCCGCTGGACAAGCCCTCTACCCCAGAGTCATGGGGGCTATCGCCATTGACAGATGAAGATGCCCTGTTCTGGGACGGTGAGGATGGGGGAGTTTGGAGTGGTTCTTCAGATTGAAGTGACATGGTGACGAATTATTGTAAGCACAGAAAGCCTGTTTCGTGCGTAGAACGATTAATTATCTTGGGGTAACGAAATTGTTGTAAATGATAGAAAGCCTGTTTCTTGAGTAGGTTGATGAATTGTTTGGGCTCAATGAAACGGTTGAGCGTCGTACTTATTTATCCTAAATCGCCCATGAGCGCAACTTGGTGTTGGCCCCCAACCACTCAGTTTCATCGCCAGTCATGGCTGTGCAGATGTTTCGTCTCCTTCTCGGGATACGCGCCTTCTGGGATCGAAAGTTTCAGGCCGCAGCATCAGGTCGATACTTTCCAGCAGACGAGACACTTTGCCGCAGCCATATCATGCGGCTATTCGCTAGTTTCTCGAGTCCAGTTGGTGAGTTCTCTCACAGCCTGGTCGCGAACACGTCTCACTGGAATCCTCTGTTGGTTGTCCCCTGGAGGTGCAGCCACCGCCGTAACCTAAAGGATTAGCGTGGGGGGTGATCCAGATGTGCGGGGGGTTACCTTAAATGCCAGGATGTTCATCTTTCCCAAGGCTGAAGAGGGTGGTATCCGGGCTCTCCGCGGAGGGAAGATGCGCAAGGGGTAACGCGGAAGGATTTCGGGTCAGACGGGTTGAGTTAAAGCGACACTCAATGGCTCCTGATATTGTTTCTAGTTTGTGATATGTGGTTGCACGGAGACAGTTGAAGTGTTAGAGATCTACAGCTTCCACGAAAGGATCAAATTTGCACCGATCTAACATCGCGTTGTACCTGCCACCTTAGTATTGTACTTGCCGCATGCTGCATCTGCCACAATCCGGCGAGTGAGCCACAATCCGGCGAGTGAGTCACTGTCCGGAGTATTAGTAACCCAGAGTGTATATGTGCAAATGGTTCTTAGCTAGAGGTTGAGACCGTGAACGAGGCCATCACGAAACTCTCAACGATTTATCGGCCATGCAATAGCCGCCCGCTCTAGTAGACACATCGAGGTCGTATATTCTGGCCAGCTGCCGACACAACCAAGACACGCGAACAATGTACCCCACCAAGACCAATCAGACAATGGAACCCTCCGTCGAAGCGCTGCTCAAGGACTACGACTTCGACCCAAGCCTCCTCGAGCGCGTTTCTAACCGCAGATCCAAACAACCATTGACGATCGTCGAGCCGGATCCATCGTGGCCGCAGACATTCGCCATCATCCAGGCGCGTATCAAGTCCGCTCTCGGCCCCACGGCCGTGTCCGTCGCCCATGTCGGCTCCACCAGCATCCCGGGCCTCCCCGCCAAGCCGGTTATTGACATTGACCTCGTCGTCGAGGATGTGACCGACGAGGTCTCGTACGTCGACCCGCTCGAGGCCGCAGGGTTCCAGTTCCTGTTGCGGGAGCGGCACTGGCACGAGCATCGCTTCTTCTGCGGGTACGAACCGGTGTCGACGAACCTGCATGTCTGGGGCCCCGGGTGTCCGGAGACGGCGCGGCATGCCATCTTCACGGATTGGCTGAAGCGGAATGAGGCAGACCGGGAGCTTTATGCGAGGCAAAAGAGGGAGGCTGCGGCAGTGAGTATTGAGAAGGGGGAGACGGTGATGGAGTACAACAAGCGCAAGGAAGAAGTGATTCGAGAGATTTTGAAAAGAGCATTTAAAGATCTTGGATACATGTAAGAAAGCATGTTCACTGGAGGCTTTTATTGACCTAATATGGCCGCTCTTCATAATCCTAGCTAGGGAATGTTGGTTGTGAGTATTCTCGTCAGTGTAGGTTAAGCTACCTACTCGGTAGCAGAACGACCTTGCAGCTGTCACCAAACTGTCCCCACCTACAGCCGTCCAATCCCCAGCTTAGCCCGAAATTTCCACACCCAACTTCAACATCACCACTTTCCATCATTGCATCAGCCATTCCTAGCCGCAGACCACCGTTCTGCGTGCGCAATCGCCATGAACACGATGCTCCGGTCCATCACGCACCTTGCGCGCCCCGTCTCCACCAAGCCGCTTTCCCAATCCCCCAGGTACGCTGCTCCCCGTCCGCTCACACCCTGCCCATCGCATCGCTGACGATTTATCTCTTTCTTCTCACAGGACCTTCACCACCCTCGTCCCTCTCCGCCCGTCCCTCACTCCTCTGACCGCTGCCATCGGTCGAACGGCTCTCCCCACGAGCTTCACTCCCTCTGCCGCCGGCGCCGCCGATGTGGTCCCCGCGTCTGCCATCTCGGCACACCCCGCGTTCGGTGATATGCAGATCCGTTGCGGACCTCGAAACACGATGAACGGACATACTCGATTGGTTCAGAAGCGCAGACATGGCTTCCTCTACCGCATGCGGAGCAGGACGGGCAGGAAGATCCTCCTCCGCAGGAAGATGAAGGGCCGCAAGAACATCGCTGCTTAAGTGCGTTCTTGGAGATAGAAAGGAACGGCCATTGGGTTAAGCTGGGGCGGCGGAAATCTGCTCTATGAGGAGGAAGGATGGCGATGGCAGTCAAAGTCATCTCCTGTACGATATACAGAAAGAGAGGATAGAGAGGAGGTTGAGTGATGCCACAATCCTTCCACACTGTTACTGGTGTGATGCAGCTGTACAAGCGTAACAACTGGGCCATCAATGAGTCAATTTACAGTTCAATTAGATTTCAAAGCGAACAATGACTTGCAACTGCGGGGTTTTGTGACAGAACTGGATTACTGCCGGAAGATGCAGAGGCTTGTGATAGTGAAGAGTTTCTCTGGAGAGCAAGTTCAGCCATTTCTCAGTATCTCCAGCCGCATCGGATCGATACCCAATTCAAGGAAAGCTTCAAGACTCTTCTCTCAATTCGCATTGGAATCCCGAATCCGGTTTCTGGGTGTTGCGAAGGTGTCAGGCGAGGGGTGTATAGATAGTCCGTTGTGGATTTCAACACCAACTACTAGATCTTCTGCAAGAGAGGGCAACCACCACGAATCGGGCCAAGGACATGATCAACTCGGCGAATTCACCATAATCAGGACTGGAGGGTCGGGAATCGGCGGAAGGGATGAAGTTTGAGGCACTCGTAACGGCAGCCGTGGCCTTGTTTGCGGGGAAATCGTGCGGGAATTCGGGTCTCGACCGTTCTCACCGTTGTCAGGAGGATTGTTGTTCACGATATCATCAGGTGTGGTTCAATATGCAGAATAACGACAATCACAGGCTTGAAGAATGGAAATCAGTTTCTCTTGTCCCTCGGCATTACTCAGCCACCACTTCATGGCGCCTGCAGGTGCAGACACGCAGATCATCAGGAACAGCGAAGCGCATAACGAGAAAGAGGGGGTGAGGAGGCACCGGCGCCAGAGCTAAACTGGAAGGATAAGGCCAAGGCGCAGATACGTTTAGATACGAGGGTCAAGGCAGCGCAGATGGATGAGATGGACGGGGATGAACTGTATGTTCGTCAGCTTCGGCCCGCCAGGCGTCAGCTCCGAGGTGAGATGGAGGAGGGCTGTGGTTCGATAGGGGAACTGTATTAGGTAGGTGAGGCAAGAAAGCTTCGATACCGGGGCGTGGGTGGGCTGAGTGTCGATCAGCCTTGGAGAACTTTTGGTTGCCGTGATGGATGGATGGATGGATGGATGAGTGGTGATCAGTAAGTCGGAGCTGCAGGTAAGACGGACGGGAACGACGATGCATATTCGTGCAATCGGAGCAACCGACTAGCATATTGTCCGAGCGGGAATGACATATGCCTAACTTCCGGGGTTGCACATGGCAAAAGAGAGCGCGAGTAACTATTCAATAGCTGATAGCTGCCATATTGGAATTTTGGTTGTATCGTGGACGGACAAGCAGATGCCGAACGCTATAGCTGCTCGGATCTAACGGCCTGTGGGTTTTCCCCGCGACTAAGAAGGCCCAATAACATTTTCCCCGCAAAATGCCACGATGCGACCGTTCGCATGCAAGTGCAGTTGCGAGGCGCGAAACCTACTCGCATCATTGCCCAAGTACGGCAACGGGACGGAGACGCTCCGGTCCCAGTATCTTGTTGCATCTCGGCATGTGGCGAGGTTCGGGCTAGGCTGTGTGTGTGTGTGTGTGTGTGCTGTGCAACCAGGTGAGCTGACCTCATATGTGGGAAAGGCGGCAAGATGAAAGGAAACTCTTTTTTATTTTATGTTTTTACTTTTTGTCATTGGTGATCGGTGGTGTGCTGTGTGTGATCTGGTTGGATCAGGTTGGTTGGATGAGGTTGGCGGGCTCTTCGAAGACCTACCATTTGCCCGGCGGCAAGTCCGCTATGACGATTGGATCGGTCACATGCGCAATTTCAGTATCACGGCTTGGGAGCCTCACAGCCTCGTATGTGCAAGTGAAACCAGGCGAATCGGCGACGACAATCCATCACTCTGCGCGAACAATTCAAGACACTTTTGCTTGGCTTCCACTTGTCACTTTCTTGAGCCCTTTTCTTTTTCCCCCCCACAGCCCACTCACTCACTCAGCTCCGAGTCCGCAAGCTCCACTGACGTGACGAGGCAAAGGTCTCATAGACCACCATGACTGGCCCAACAAGGCGCTGTGGGATGGATGTGATGTGACATGAGCTGTTCCCTATTCCTTCATCGCCCTACAGCCTACTTTTACATACCGGAAACCCCATCTCGGGCTTCTCGGATCCCAGCAGTCGACCCCCTTTGTATCCTTGTAAGAGGCTAGTAGGGGCTCGAATTATTGATTCCAATTCCCCAACAACTGCCGGGCGTGTTCTTCAGGACTATTCGCACTTCCTCTCTCGTATCATCGCAAATCCTACCCACGCTGCGTTAGGTCCCCAAGCTCTTGGACCCCGTTCACGTGGGCCGCCCGCCCCTCTACCGTACGGCAGATCATGCCTGTCCTCGCCCTCGTCACCATCGCCGTCTTGCCTTTCTGGGAAGCTCATCCGCGGGACAACCCTGCCTAGTTTTTTTTCCCAAACCAAAGAACCCAATCGTCTAAGTTAAGACACACTTCGAAATCCCAACGGATGCGGGGAAAAGGAAGCAACGGAAATTGAGAACAACCCATTGGCCTTTTTCGTCTTCTATACCGCCCTTTTTGCTTGTGCCAGCTGCCGGGCTTGCCTCAGAGCGGGTAAGCTGAGTCGACCTTGCATCCCAATGTGGGACGGCCAACGGCGACGGCGACGGCGATGGCGATGTGATGGAGGGTAGGATACGGCTGAGGGGACGAGGACTGTGCGAAAGACATCGTATAAGACTCCGCTTCGTCCCTGAGGCCAATGTCTTGTAATTTGGAGAGCCATCCTATCGTTGCCTCTTGTTGCCCTTGCCCTCGGGAGTCTCTTGTTGAGCTTGTGACCTCGCCCTCCTGACAGAAACCCGAGAATCTGTCCAGGCCTCAGCCCCTAGTCAAGGACACTTCCACAACTCACTTGCAACCGTGCGAGCCTCCACCGGTCAAAATGCTTGTCCTGTCTCTGCTCTCTGGCGTTGGTCTTGCTGCCGCGGCGTCCATCGGGAACTATGCCCGCGCCCTCGACGACCGAGGTGAGTCTCTCCTCTAGCAACGAGACGAAGCAAGAATCCATGAACTAACCATGTCTCACAGCTGTGTCTGTGACGGCGGAGAACTTGGACAACTTCAAGTTCTATGTCCAACACGCCTCCGCCGCCTACTGCAACTTCGATGCGGCCCCCGGCTCCAAAGTCACTTGCGGAGGCGGCGCTTGCCCAGCCGTCGAAGGCGACGCCGCCAAGGTCGTAGCATCTTTCGGGTAAGTTGGCCTTCCTCTCCCCCAACGAAGCATGCGTAACTGACAACATGTCGTAAATAGTGGCAAGGACACGGGCATTGCGGGCTACGTTTCCACCGATGCCGCGCGTAAGGAGATCGTCATATCCATCCGTGGCAGCAGTAACATCCGCAACTGGATCACCAACCTGGACTTTGGGCAGAAGTCGTGCTCGTCGCTCGTCGCGGGCTGCGGCGTCCACTCAGGCTTCCAGGAGGCCTGGGACGAGATCGCTGCCGACGCAAAGGCCGCCGTCGTCGCTGCCCGCACCGCCAACCCGTCCTACACCGTCGTCTCTACCGGCCACTCTCTCGGCGGTGCCGTCGCGACCCTCGCCGCCGCCTACCTGCGCAAGGCCGGCATCCCCATGGACCTCTACACCTACGGATCGCCGCGCGTGGGCGACGCCGACTTTTCCAACTTCGTCACCAGCCAGGCCGGTGCCGAGTACCGTGTCACCCACGCCGACGACCCCGTGCCGCGTCTGCCCCCGATCATCTTCAGCTACCGACACACGTCCCCGGAGTACTGGCTATCCGGCTACGGCTCGACCACCACCGACTATTCGCTGCCGGAGATCAAGGTGTGCGAGGGAAACGCTAACATCGGCTGCAACGGCGGAACTCTAGGCCTCGACATCGTCGCCCACCTTACCTACTTCCAGGATGTCTCAGGCTGCACTGGCGACGGCATCTCGTGGAGGCGTGAGGAAATGTCCGATGATGAACTCGAGAAGAAGGTTAACGAGTACGCGGCCCTGGATGTGCAATACGTTGAGGCCCAGGCGAACTAGTTGAAAGGCGAAACAAAAAGGAGTAAAGGTGTAAGGGTTGATTTTTTTAAGCGAGGCCGGTTGAGTTGGATCGCATTTGGTCGGAGTCGTCAGGTCACTGCATGTTGGATGGATGGAAATCGTAAGCGTTAACGTACATCCATTGTCCTGAGACAGCTACAAGTCTACATAAAAATATCTCCATGTCAAGCACAGCAAAATCCGTGACAGTTGCCGTGCCTGAAAACATGACATTAGTACCGTCGTGCCCCGACGGATGAAAAAACAGTAGACGCCACTACTCCATTGATACATCAGTTCACAGATCCGAAAGTTGTGCAAGAAAATTAATCATGTGTCCCCTCCATGATCATGCCTTGTGCGTTGGGAACTCCGACCAGGATGACTCCACGAGGCACCCGGACTTCCTTTACCTTCATGCAGCCAAAGACATTCACCTCACGAATGTTCGGGCATGCACGGAAAATGCTTCCCAGGATAAAATCTGTCACTTCCTCACAGAAGGAAATCTCTAGCTCTTGCAGCTCGGGATAGGTGGCCTTGTCACTGAACACCTCCTCAAACGCTTTCCGAGAGATGTGGCGGCAGGCATGTATGTTGAGAGAGCGCAGCTTCTGCCCGGAATGGGCCATCAAGGCCTTGAAGCCCTCGCTGCATAGTCCAATATTGTCGGGATTGTCGCGGGGTCGAGTTGAGTCGAGTTGCCGGCATTTTTGAAGATCAATAGTTTGAACTGGTGGGTTCGCCCACTCAGTAAACAGACTAACGAATCCCGCGTCGGTCATGTGCTCGCTATCGGTGATGCGAAGTTTGGAGAGAGAACGACAGTGCTCATGGATTGCTTTAAGAAGTCCGTCATCGACGTGAGGGACAATTTTAAGCGAAAACGTCTGGAGCTTCTGTCCAATTTGAGAAATGGTGTGAGTGTATGCTTCAGTGGATGTCTGGGTCTGCAGCTGGAGTCCAAGATGTTCTAGGCTTGACAAGTCTGCAATGGACATGATACCCTTATCAGAGACTTGTTGGTTGTTCTCAATCTTCAGCCGTATGAGATTTGGGCAATGCTCTCTGAGCGCTACTATGCTTTCGTCGCCAAAGTGCTTATCAGTGTAGTAAACTTGAAGACCCTTTAGGGTCTGGCCTTTGGCTGCAAAGAATTCGTGCCACTTCTCCTCGCTCAGAAGGTTTGCACCGTGAAGATAGAAGTACTCCAGTGAGATGTCACGGGTTAGGAGGTAATCCATCACCTCATCCTTGAACTGGATACCACAACGAATCTTGAGCCGCCGGAGGTTTGGACACACTTGGAAGATGCCCGTAAAGTCCTGTTCGCCGAGATTCGCGCCATCATAGATATGGAGCGTTTCAGTGGCCGGTTGCACGAAAAGGGGGAGCGTGTCTGGTCTCAATAGACGCCGCTTGGAGAACATTCGTGCAATCTTATCAATGAGGTGATCAGGCAAATCTCCTAGACTGTCCGCCAGGTCGACGTTCTTGGCCAAGGTCTGAACGCACAAAGTTACCAAGCTCTTGGTGCCGACTTGGCCATCGAGAATCCTGCTTTGGATAGCCCGGCGTCTGCCGACACCTCCGGCAGCAGCAGCGGTCTGCTTCCGTGGCTTCTTCTTTGGCGCGCCTTGTTGTTCTTTGGCTGCTTGTCGTCCACAAGGAGCACATAGCAAACCGCCGTCAGGGCCGGCGACCGAGTATGGGGTGACAGTGAAACGTTTGTCACAAACGGCACAATTCTCCATTTGGCCAGGCATCGGGGCACTTCGTTGATCAAAAATGGCACGTGCGATGTCATCTTCGTCCTCGGAATCTTGAGCATTCTTCTTGCGCTTCTTAAAGGCTTTGCTCGATTTTATTTTCTCCAGAGCCTTCGCTTCGTCCTTTAGCTTTTTCGACTTTTGGTCATCAGTTCCACGGCGACTAGACTGCCGCGCTGAGGTGACCGACGTGGTTGGAGTTACGGCAGACTCTTGAGCAAGATCATCGTCGGACTGCCCTTCGGTAGCGGCTTGGCGGCGACGTGCTTCAGCGTCATCTCGAATTTGCGCTGCTGAGATGTTGTGGGACTGTCAATTTACGTTAGAACCATCACTAAGGAGGTCGAGAACTGTCACTCACCGCGAGGTAATCTGTCAGGGCAGATTGACTGAATTCCACATTGTTAGCAAGGACAGAATTAAAGGTGGGTGCTTTTGAGTGCGCTTACGGCCCAAAGACGGTGCGACTTGGTCTCGCAGGTAGGCCCTGGTTGGTGGTCTGGTTGACGTTCTGGGCGGTATTCTGGTCGTTCTGGTTGCCATTTTGTCCGTTGTTCTGGGCCTGGCTTTGGCCTCGGGGTCGGCGTGCCCTGTAGGCGGTCAGCTATCGTTACATCATCATTGCCGATGGGGAGCGCAGAAACCGACATGTTAGGCCTGGTATCAAGCGTTACACTTGGGGGAGGTATCACAATGAGTTCTTTACAGCTGAAAGATCACCACGAAAGAAAGTTTGGCGAAGGGAAATCATCCAGGCCGTCCGATTTGCAGCTGGCGCAAACGGGCAGGAGGCAGGTGGCGTTCCTCCTCCTCCATTCATTCCCTAGTTAGCGGGGATCACAGGCGCGAGACAGCGCGGCGCGGGATTAACACGGTGTCAGGTGACCGAAGTGCACATTGATAGGGACCCCTGGATTAGATGTACACTGTATGGGGGCATGCAGTTGGGTAAAATATCACCCTTCGGGAGTGCAACCACACAGTGCAGTCTGAAAAGCTCATAGCCACTTAAGGCCCCTGGAATCGCACGTGACTTCGCGTAGAGGGGCAACGCGGCCGTCGCCATTTCTGAGCAGGCACTGTGAACTTGTGAACGGGCGGTCCAAATGGCAACCTCCAAAAAAGGCGCCAGTGGCAACTTTCCTTTCAACTTCACCTCCCCTTTGTGCCAGTCCCTTTCGGTACTGAGGCCCAGTCTCCCTCCATTCACCCCTCTCTTTGTATTTGAAAAGTCTTCACTCTCTGTTTGTTTCTCCGTTTGTTTGTTTGCCCTTGCATGCCCATCTTCCCGCTGCTCCTTGTCCGGCCTCCAGTCTCCGGGGCAGTGCAGTAGTGTGAACCGACAGGGATTCTGCTTGCATCCCACATCCATCACCTCTTTCATGTTCTTGATCTCGGGGCTCTCGTTTCCCTAGGCCACGAAAAGCCGTTCCTTTTCCAAGGGATATTTATTCAATTCCTTGCACCACCGACTTAGCCCAGCGTCCCCATTGTTATCACACTCCATCGGACAACTGGTCAACTAAATCGTTATCATGCCTCGTGGTCGCCCTGCTGCCCCGGGCACATCCACCCCATCCTCTACCGCGAATGGTGAGTTGCGACTGTTTCCGACAATTGTTTCTTTCCTAATTCCGATGTTCTAGATTCTCGAGATGTCTCATCCACTGGCAAAGGTCGCTTGACTCGATCAGCTTCAAGCAAGAATATCCTTGGTCAATCTGCTAGTGCTGTCAGCACCGTTGCGGAACCTGTTGCTAGCCCTGCCATAGGGAAGCGCCCAAGAGGCCGTCCACGGAAGTCACTATCAACTGCAGATGACTCTGTATCCTTTGCTGGCCCCCCTACCGCAAGAGGTCGTGGAAGGCCAAGCAAGGCTTCTGTCCTTGGCAGCGAATCAGTTTCTTCAGTGCCAACCCCATTAGAGGGCACCTCCGAAAGCGAGTATTCCACACCGGGAACTAGCAAGGTCCCCACACCTGCCCCTACTGATCTGAACAAATCCTTCTCGTCTCTGGAGGTGCATCTTCCTGGACCGTCCCGTCAGAAAGACCCAGACCAGGAGCGGGGGCTTCGAAATAGCATGTACTCGATGAAGACCGCCAAAACGAGTAAGAGAACCGAGATTGGTGACACGGATGACGAAGATGAAGATTTATCGGATACATCTCCAAATGCAAAGGCAGCTCGTCGACTTCAAGAAGAGGAGTTTGCTAAGGCTGGGAAGCGCGCCGCACAGCTACCTGCCCTTCGCAGGAGCACACGAGCATCACTGTCTGCCTCAATCCCGGATCTTGTCAAGGCCACAACCACCAAGCGAGGCAGGGCCTCAACTCTCCCCAGCACTAAAGTCGGCCGCCCGTCAAAGAAACCCAGAGTCATCGCCGACTCTGACGATTCTGACATTGACATGGACGCAGAAATAGCTGCCGCAGTCGGACTTGAAGACGACAACAACGCCATGAGCTCAGAGGCTGATGCTTCCCTTCCAACTACTATTGAGGCTAGCGATGATGACAGTCTTGAGCACACCTCGAGCGAAGACGAAGAACCATTGATACAAAACCGCAGAAAGGCTCCAGCACGCCGAGTACTTAAGGCGAAATCCCGAGCAATCCAGCCAGCACCCACTATAGCAGATCTCCAAACTGCAGTTCTAGATGACTCCGAGCTCTCTGTTTTATCACCTGATGCCCTCATCAGTGGAGTCTCGGACACGTCTTCTGTAGCAAATGGTCTCAGCGCTTCCGACAGTGATAGTGACGCTGATTCGAGCAGAGAAGCACTGAGGGTAATTGCCCGAGGCCGACGAGCTTTCAGAAGACCAGATAACAATCGGCGCCACAAGAAGGAGCGAGATCGCTTGGAAGCCAACCACCCCGAGATCAAAACCATGTGGCAGGACCTGGAAAACATGCCTGTTCTCAATGCTGGAAGAGCAACGCAACCCCAAACGATTTCTCGGCAACTCAAAAACTTCCAGCTTGAAGGTGTTGCATGGATGACAGCTATGGAGAAAACCGAGTGGAATGGTGGCCTTCTCGGCGATGAGATGGGACTAGGCAAAACCATTCAAGCCGTCTCGCTCATCATGTCGGATTACCCCGCCAAACAACCGTCCCTCGTTCTTGTACCTCCAGTTGCCTTGATGCAGTGGCAACAAGAGATCAAGTCCTACACAGATGGAACGCTAAAAACATTTGTCTACCATGGCACAAACCAAAAGACTAAGAGCATGACCGCCAAGGAGCTCAAGAAGTTCGATGTCATCATGATGTCGTACAACAGTCTAGAGTCTATTTACCGGAAGCAAGAAAAAGGTTTCAAGCGCAAGGACGGCATCTACAAGGAAAAGAGTGTCATTCACTCGATCAACTTTCACCGAGCTATCCTAGACGAGGCTCATTGCATCAAGACAAGAACTACGATGACTGCCAAGGCATGCTTTGCCCTCAAGACCAGCTTTCGTTGGTGTTTAACCGGAACGCCCCTTCAAAATCGAATCGGAGAGTTCTTTTCCTTGATTCGATTCCTCAATATCCGCCCATTTGCGTCTTATCTTTGCAAGCAATGCCCTTGTTCAACTCTTGAATGGACAATGAACGAGGACAGCCGTTGCAGTCACTGCAACCATGCTGGCATGCAACACGTGTCTGTTTTTAACCAGGAGCTTCTCAACCCTATCCAGAAGTTTGGAAATCTTGGCCCAGGACGCGAAGCCTTCAGGAAGCTTCGATTGATGACGGATCGCATCATGCTGCGTCGTCTCAAAAAGGATCATACCAACTCTATGGAACTTCCTGTCAAGGAGATCTATGTTGATCGCCAGTTCTTCGGAGAAGAGGAAAACGACTTTGCAAACAGCATCATGACGAACGGCAAGCGCAAGTTCGACACATATGTCGCCCAGGGTGTGCTTCTTAACAACTACGCCAACATCTTCGGTCTAATCATGCAAATGCGACAAGTTGCCGACCACCCCGACCTCATCCTCAAAAAGAATGCTGAAGGGGGCCAGAATATCTTGGTGTGCTGCATATGCGATGAGCCTTCCGAGGACACGGTACGCAGTCAATGCAAACATGATTTCTGCAGAGCTTGTGTCAGTGGCTATGTCCGCTCCACAGCTGAACCTGACTGCCCCCGATGCCATATTCCTTTGTCGATCGACCTCGAGCAGCCCGAGATTGAGCAGGATGAGAACATGGTGAAGAAGAACTCCATCATCAACCGAATCAAAATGGAGAACTGGACCTCCTCGTCCAAGATTGAGCTGCTTGTGCATGAACTTCATAAGCTCCGCTCCGATAACGCATCTCACAAATCTATCATTTTCTCGCAATTTACGACAATGCTGCAGTTAATCGAGTGGCGACTTCGCAGGGCTGGTATCACCACGGTTATGCTTGATGGAAGTATGACACCGGCACAGCGCCAGGCCTCCATCGAGCATTTCATGACCAATGTCAATGTGGAATGCTTCTTAGTGTCGCTCAAGGCTGGTGGCGTAGCACTCAACCTCACGGAGGCCTCACGAGTCTTCATTGTTGATCCGTAAGTACCTTGTTCGATGATGTCGCATGGAGCCATAGTTAACCCGATTACAGATGGTGGAACCCAGCCGCGGAGTGGCAGTCTGCTGATCGATGCCATCGCATCGGGCAGACTCGACCCTGCACTATTACCCGACTTTGTATTGAGGACTCAGTTGAGAGCCGAATGGTTTTGATCCAGGAAAAGAAGACGAACATGATTCATTCTACCGTCAATGGCGACGATAAGGCGATGGATTCGCTTAGTCCCCAGGACATGCAGTTTCTCTTCCGTGGTTCCTAAGTCAGCAGCTGGTGGCCTGTTTTCATCATTCTATTTGTTTTGCTTATGCATTCCAATTTGGGACGACGAGGTGTTATCTTCCTTCAGTATGCGCTCTCGAAAATTAGAGCTATGGCTTTTAGTCACGCGGTTCGGCGACGGTGTATACAGTTACGTAGCGATGTATGCGGCAATTTGGCCGGGACAGTCAGGTATGGGATGGGGTTTAGGGGCAGGGAGGCGCATTGGGGAGAGCTTTGCTCAGGTGGCCAGACTAGTTGCTGGGGAAATCACTGATGTCCTACCGCCTTCGCAGGTATGCTTGTTAGATAAAGATGGGAAGCACTTTAATTCTCAAGAAACATATGAGGACTATCAGTCACTACCTTCCACATCATCTTAAGTTATAGTATCAGTGTGCGAGGTTCCAGGAGACTGGTGTTTGTACAGAGATGCAAAGAACTCCATTCTTGGGTGACAAGGTGAATCACCTGACCAATATGCACTATTGACGCATAGGATGTCGCAGGACGCGCCATTCAGAGACAAGCAGAAAGTGTGCAAGCGGCAGCCAAACTGGTCTGAACCGAACCATTCTTTTCTATGTATATTTGCATCATCTTGAATGTCTTCTGAAGCCACAATGATGTGGAACTGTATTTCTACCCCTCCCTAACCCGAGGTTGGAGGAGTGAGAGTTCAAAAAGCGTCTATCAAATCAATCCCACAATGGGAAAGCGGTGAACGAAGGGAACATTGCCAACGGATGGCTGAAAGGTAATCTCTTCTATCAAAATCCGACAGTACCACGCCGAAGGGAGGGTGTGATTGCCATTGTCGTGAACGACATGTCGATAATATAGTCGACACACTCAGAGCCCTAGGAGGGCCTTGGCTCCAGGCTCGCTGCAGACGTAGATGACGTCATGGGAGTTGGAAAAGCCGTTGAACTGAGTGGCGGAGCACTTGGTGTAGGCACCCATGTCCTCGAAGTAGAGCCAGTCGCCGACATCAAGAATGGGATCGAAGCGGGTGCTCTCGGTGATGCGGTCGATACCATCGCAGGTGGGGCCCCAGACGGAATACTCGACACCCTCGCCAACAGGGGTAGGGTTGGCGGCACCAGTGTCGTAGAGAGTCTTGTCACCGGCGCGGAGAATCTTGGCGACGGGGTTCTGGTGGTCGAACATGATGTTGGAGAAGTTACCATAGACACCGTCGTTGACATAGACCATGTAGGCCTTGCCGTCGAGGGTGGGGTCCTCGACAGTGCGGCGGGCGATGATGTTGCAGGCGATGGTGAAGGCCGTGGCGACGTAGTAGCGGCCAGGCTCGGCAATGATCTCAATGTTGCTGTGGGGAGGAAAGAACTCTTCGAGAGCGCCGCTAAGGACTGCGGCCATGGCCTCGAAGCAGTCGCCGCTGAAGCCACCGCCAACATCAAGGGTGCGCATGTTGAAGCCAAAGTCGCGACCACGCTGGAAAACCAGGTGGGCATCGCGGACAGCCTTGTAATAGGCCAGCGGGTCCGAGGCGCCGGAGCCGACGTGGAAGCTGACACCCACAACGCTGAGGCCGAGATCTTTGGCAAGAGCGAGAAGGCTCTCGGTGGTGTCCATGGCAGCGCCAAACTTCATGCTGAATCGGCACAGGCTCTCGCTGTCGTCAGTCATGATGCGGAGGAAGAGCTCGGCGTCAGGGTAGAGCTTGGCGATCTTGTACAGCTCGTCGGCATTGTCAAAGGTCATCTGCTTGACGCCCGCGGACTTGACAAATCGGACGTAAGAGTTGGTCTTGCATGGCTGAGCGTAGATGATGCGGTCAGGGTTGAGGCCCATGCCAAGGACCTGCTCAATCTCTGTCTTGGAGGCGCAATCGAAGCCGGTGCCAAGCTCAGCGAGGAGCTGGATGACTCGAGGGTCGGGGTTGCACTTGACGGCTGGAGTAAGGGGTTAATTGAGGGTTTAGGTCTTGGGACGTGATGTAGAAGCTAGCTTACCATAGAAGGGGCGAACACGAGGCAGGTTCTTCTTCCAGCGGAGGTGCTGGCGGTAGACCTCGCCTAGGTCGGCGACGAAGAAAGTGTCTTCCTCACCGGGGTCGCACAACTCATGGTTAATAGCCTCAACACGCTGGTGAAGGGCATCGCCAATAAGCTGCTTAGGGTTAATCACGACATGTTGCTGAATAGAGTCCAAAAAGATGGGGTTCTTCAATTCGACATATGTATGATTGTCATTGTTGGTGTAGTTGTCGAGGACAGCCGTTGCCATAACCATATCCCAAATCGTTGCGGGGGGTGCGACTGGGGATATACTGAGGGGACGAGACGAGAGAGGGAGACCGACGAGCGGAGAAAACGTCGAGAGAAAGCGTAAAACGCGAGAACCTCGGAGACGTTTGGTGAAGGTGTTGTGGTAGAAGAAGCTTAACCTTTCAGGCCGAGCAGGTGTTAAGGCGGTCGAAAGCGGTAGCTGACTGGTCCCTCAGTGGACTGACGAGGCTTCCTCGACTCTTCCTCAACGAGAGGAAGAACCTCTTGATTACTCCTATGCGGCAGCTGGTGGGTGTCGGAAGACGACGAGGGAGTGTTGTATTTGGGGTCGTGCAAGACGAAGAGGTCGAGGTGTTTATGCGGAGGCGACTGCAGTAGCGGTGGGAGGAGGAATGACGTTGATGATGTGGGCAGTCTTACGAAGACTGAAATCTTTGTCGCTGATGAAGCTCACGGCCGGAGGAGCCGTGGTGGAAGAGTTGCCTTTGAGAAGACCAAAGGCAGGTCGAGGGGTAGTTGGTTGGAAGTAGGAGGGCTAGAGGCGAGCTCTGTGTTTGTCGATGTGTCTTATGCGCTGGGGCGCTTGGGGGAGAGTCAGCGAAAAAGTTGTTGTTGGTGTTGGATGCGACAGGACGAGCGGAGGACGATGGGGAGGAATGTTGAAGCCGGGGCAGGAGAAGAGGTAGGAGGGAGGCGAGAGAAAGAGAAAGGCGAGAGAGGAGCAGAGGGTTTTGTAGTAAATGTGGCAAGTGGTTGGAGGGATCCAAGCAGAAAAACGCGAACCAGGAAAAATATGGCCGTTATGTGCTTGTGGTGTGTGTGGTACGTGGTGTGTGGTGTAAGAGGCGGGGGAGGTGTACGGTGAGCAAGCATGAGATTTTGCCCTGTGACGTTGACACGCGAGAGAGAGGGGCAGGAGGACTCAGCAGAAGAAGAAGAAGAAAAAATGCAGAAAAAATCGGGAGCGATCCGAGAGGAGGGGAACAATGCATATGGTGGCGCAGCCAGGTATATACCCGTGTGCAGAACAACGTACCTTGGAAAATTGGGAGCTGGTGAGTACTCAGCGCAACAGTGCGAACGAGGGAGGATCTGGGAGTTTGTGAGGGAAGCTGTGGTTGTCCAAAGTTGACAATGAGAGAGAAAAATGTGTCCAAAAATTGAAAATTCGAGGTACAGGTGGGACGGGATAGGCGGTGGACACTGGGCGCTAGGCACGGACGGGGCTTCCGGGTAAGCTTCCATGGAGGTTTTTTTTCCTCCTTGCCTATCGCTTAACCCAGTGTAACGAAGCACCTCAAGTCCAGTAGTACTAAGTAGTACAAGTACTTGTCCGAAGTACCTCGTACCTCGTACCTGTACCTTGCTAAGTCAGGTAGGTACCTGACGTCAATGAAAACTCCTGTCTTTACAGGAGGGATGGCCTAAGTTGAATGGGTACCTGGGTTGGCTAAATAACATGGCTGGGGGGGCCACAGCTGTACTTGGTACCCAACTGCTGGGTTGCAAGGTGCGTAGATCTGTGGCGGACAAGACGTTTCGTTGCGAGCCTCCCGCCAGTTACAAATTTCCCTATTAACATGCCACCATGAGGCCACGTACTGAATGAGACCGAGGACAAAACATGGGACAAGAGTAAAACCGTGGAATTGCCATTGTGTGACCGGTTTGCCCTGGAACAATCCAATTCCTAAATCTCGATGTCCATTGCATGCAGGCATCCATTTCCATGCTTGTCTTATGGAGATGCACCAGGCCCGCTACTTCAATTGGCTGGGACATGATCCGCGGGGAGTGGAGGAGACGAGAGAGGAGAGACATGCATGCTAGACTTTACCACCGGAGCTTGAGGTGAGACTCCACCTCCACTTGAAAGAGAGCCACTGCACCTGCAAAAAATGACTCTACACCGACAGAGACACTGAACTCGTTGAAACTCTGGCCTTTTGCTCCCGCGCGAGGGATCTTGCAGCATTGCCTAACAATGCTCCTCCTCATCGAATCCACTGTCCCCGGCTTCTGGCATAGACCCGTCCCCTACCTCCCCGTCCCCGTGTTCTAGTCCGTAATTCGAGTCGCCGCGGATGAGAGTTAGATCTCCTCTCCGCAAAAGGTCATTTCAGGACCTAGGAACCAGAGAGACACCGAATTCCCGCACCTATTCCACCTGGTTCACCACATCACCACTTCGAACTGTCGGTTGTTGACGGCTCGATATTATAGAGGACGGACCAGGGGCGCCTTGACCTAGGTAAGTAAGTAGTCTAGTCTAGGTACTACCTGACTACGAATACGTAGTATGCTAGTTCAACTCCAATTACGTACTTGGCCAAGGTCAGCAGCCTTCCTCGTGAGCCCAATGTCTGTTTACATCCTAGGCGAGTCGGTTGACTGCCGCGTCTGCCATCACGTCACAGAAGCTGCCCATCATGACACTTTGACAACTCAATTGCATTCAACACCCTTTCTAGTTTCAGTTACGGGGGCGTAAACTTAACTCACCGGCGATAATAGGCTCGCTCGCCGCCCGTCTAGAGTCTGGACTCAACACCACAAACCCTTCCTCACCATCACCATCACCATCACCATCACACCCCCCTAGGGAACCCGCATCATAGATAGTATGTACTCCGCTCTTTAGTCCGGCAAAAATCCAACGCTCAGGGACTCCGGCTCTGAGAGAACTAGCTCAACCTCCTCTCCGCATCCCCCCGCCTGACCATCCTCCACCAACGTCCCCCGTGCCTGTCGCCGTTTTCCCCACGGCCTCGCTTTCCCCGGTTCCCTGTACTTGGTGCTCGCGCTCCACAGCATCAAGGTTCTAGAGTCGGTGAGGTGTGGAAATAGGTTGATTGGCATCCGGGGATGGGGGAAGAGGAGGGGAAGGGGAGTGGGAGAGGCTGTAACTCTGTTCTTGCGTTGCTCTGTGGTCTCTCTGCCATTGAAGAAAGGGTAGAGAGATGTATCGTATCTGAACGCGTGTATCAAGGCAACTTCACATAACATCTTATTCACAAAGCAGACTTTGTGTTGCTGCACATGCCGGTCGTACCCGGCTTCATCGCCTGCAGGCGTTCGTAAATGTTGTTGAATGTGGAGGAGGGTCATCTATATGTCGTGAGTTCTTGTATGTACACTTTCATCGTACAGGGTTCTGAAGCCAGCCGCCCTTCATTTATCGTTCCAGCCTCTTGACATGCATGTCTGAACAAAAGTCTATAAAATGGTCAGCATTCATGCACACAGGTAAATGCAGCAAAATAGGTCCAGAAAGGTCGCCCTTTTCACACTACTCGACGCCCTGGACATCCATCTCGCGGATCTTCCACTCGCCGTCCACCCACGACTGCTTCTCTCCCAAGAACGCAGTCCTCTCTTCGCCCTTCTTCATAGCTTCCACGAGGTAACGCTGTGCAACCTCACGCACTTGGTCCTTGGTAACATCGAGCAACTGCACGCGCTTGCGCTGTTTCATCTCCTCTGTGATGCCTGACAGGAACCGGCCCATGCCTTCCTGGTTCACAGACTGGGGCGCATCAACCCCCTGGAACACAGAAATCTTGGCCTCCTCTAGGTCTCGGTCCGACCACTGTTTGTCAACTGCCCACTGACCCGCGTTGCGCATAATGCCCAATGTGTTCTGGGGGTTGGGGTCACGGTACGAGTAGAACCCAAACAGGCCATCCAGAGGTCGTGAGTATGCGCCACCACCGTAAGCGCCGCCCTTTTCACGAATCTCGTGGTGCAGGTGCTTGTGGGTGAGCAGTTGGGACAGGATCTGCAGCGGCGCTCCATCAGGAGATGTGTATGACGCCGTCGACACGGACAGTCCGCCATAGTAGACCTGGTATGGGAGGGGGAAGAAGGTCTTGCTATCACTGGGCAGCTGTCGGGGCGAGGGGTTTTTCAGCTCTAAAGCTCCACGAGAGTCGCTGCCCAGGAAGGTTTGCAGAGAGGCAGTATTGTTCGTGACGCTCTCCGACCCACAGGTAAGAGCAGTGCGCATGTTTCCGCCAGCCAGCGCAATATTCTGGATCTGCTTTAGCTTGGAAATGACGTCCTCGAGCTGGTCCGACTCGGGTCGGCTGGCTAGTGAAGTCGTCAACTTAACTTGCGACAGTCCAGACACCTGCTGGCGCAGCCATGCAGCTCGCGTCAAACCCGCCTCCGAGTATCCCATTGCGAATCGATGGCCAGTCGAGGCGATGTCGTTTACGATGCCATCTGATGACGCTTGTAGCAGCTGTCGGATGCGGAGAGCTGCTTCGGGGCTGTCAAAGTTGGTTCCCAATACGAGCTTTTGGATAATGTCAAACATGACGGGCACGTTTCGATCCAGAGCCATGCCGGTAAAGATCAGACCCTCGCTAGCTTGATGGAAGTCTGTTGGTGAGGGGGTGCAGTGGTATCCCACTGACACCCCACCCGTCTTGAGCTTGATGAGATCCTCAAGCTGCTCCATGTTCATGTCCTTGGTGCCCAATCGCATGATGCTGTCGGTGAAGAGGGGGATCAGCTCACGGAGATCATCCGACAGGTTCTCCAGCGTGTTAATGGCCCGGAAGTAGGTGAGGCCATTGGTGGGGGCCTCTCGCCATTGAATCTTAGCTCCGTTGGCATTCTCGTCTCGAATCACGACAGGTTCCTTGGTCCTCGGGATGTCCTTCACGTGGACAGTCGGCAAGCAGCTCAGATCCTCAGTGTTGGACTTGTTCTGCTCCACTAGGAGGTCCTGCTCTTGCTTCTCAAAATGCTTGCGAGCATTCTCCTCGCCTCCAGCCTTCTTGATAGCATCCTGGATCTTACTCGCCAATCGATCCTGTTCCTCTTTCACTAAGTCCTCCCCAAACGTGGTTGAGGGCGCCATAGTGAAGGTCAAGGCGTTGTCGTTGAGCAGATACTTGTCCATCAAGCTCTCCAGGTAGTTGCCCTCAGCCAGCTTGGCCTGAAAAGCCGTGATGGTATTATTCCAGGCTAGCGAGTCAAACGGATCAACCCCATTGAACCACTTGGGCTTAAGTCGGTTGAGCATTGAGAATCCAAAGTTGGCCGTCTTGTGCTTCAGCGCCAACTCCAATTGGTGCAGAGAACCGTCGATTTTGGTTTGGTCAAAACCCTTGCCACGAGCCTCTTGCAGGATCTGCTGGATCTTCTCCTTGAGCTTGGGAACATCGGCCTCCTGAACGCCGGTTAGGCCAATGGAGAAGATACCACGCTTGGCAGAGCTATCATATCCGGCGTTGGGACTCCAGTCAGCACCCATACCAGCCTCGATCAGACCTCGATACAGGGGAGAGCCGTAGCCGTCCATCAGGAGAGTAGAGAGAAGCGAAATGGAGAACGACTCGAGAACATCGGTAGTGTCGCCGGTGATCCAAGACACGGAGGTCTTGTATTGGCGGTCCTGGTCTACTAGCGGATCTAGGGGGCCGTAGAGGGTGACGTCCTTGGGGCCATCCAATTGGATTGGCTCGTGGATCTGCTTGTCGCTCTTGATCTTGTCGAAAGCCTGGAGCTGAGCGTTGACCTCCTGCAAGTGGTCTGCAAGGGGCATGTCACCATATGAGAAGAGTTTCGCGTTGCTCGGGTGGTAATGCTCGGCATGGAACTGCTTCAGTTGCTCGTAGGTCAAGTCGGTAATCTTCTGAGGGTCGCCACCAGAATTGTTGATGTCAGGGAAGATGTGGTCATGGAATCGGATGTAGTAAAGATAGCCGGCATCTGACATCTGACCTTTCATCTCGTTGTAAACGACTCCCTTGAAGACCAACTTTTTACTCGCCTCATCCTCGGCCAGCGGGTTCTCCGGGCCAATTCGCCATCCCTCTTGGGTGAAATCGGATCGCTTCAGCAGCGGGTGAAGCGTGGCGTCAAGGTAGACAGACATAAGGTTCTTAAAGTCTTGCTCATTGGTCGTAGCGAAGGGATAGAAGGTGTGGTCTGAGGCCGTGAAGGCGTTCATGAAGTTCGACAGGGTCCGAGGAAGCATCTTGAAGAAAGGATCACGGATGGGGTACCTAGAATCCTCCAATTAGCCATTGTTTATGCCTAGCACGCCCACACGGGCCTTCAAGAGGAAGTCGTACTTGTCGCTGCCACAAAGCGTCGTGTGCTCGAGGATGTGAGGGATGCCGGTGTCGTTTGGAGGGTTCGTCTTGAAACCGATAGAGAAGACATTGTTGGAGTCGTCACGGGCAATGTGTAGGTAGTCGGCGCCGGTCTTATCGTGTTGGAGATGGAGGGCCGTCAGCTTGAGCTCAGGGACATGCTTGGACCGCACGAGGGTGAAGCCATGGAGCTGTTCGCCGGGCTTGGGGAACTGCGACAGCTCCGTCACGGCCTTTCGTGCAGTGGAAGCCGCGTTGCGGAACATCTTGATCGTCGGTGGTTGTCGTGAAGGTAAAGGGAGGGCGTAAATAGTAAAAAGAGTAGTCTAGCGAAACATTGAATAGCAGTGTTACAGGGACAGGGCGAGATCCGACAGGCGGACAGTGGTGTCTCAGCTCTGTAAAGTGAGGAGAGAAGTCAAAAGCCGAGATTTCAGAGGGCATGTCGTCGGCACAATGACGCCGACGCATGCCTGAGGTGGCTAGATCCCGCCCGAAAATTTACAGGGCCGATCGGGCCAGCCAGGGTACGGAGCGCCTGTGCAGGCCATCGTCCGGTGGCCAGCAACGCTTTTCAGTGGTGGCCACCCAGTGGACAAGGGTCACGGTGGAGCCGGGCGATTAGTCAGGCAGGGCCTTCGTCACTGGACTCTTAAAACAAGTCCCCAGGATTCCCGGTCATTTCAGTGATAGCACGCTATCTGTGGCGCACACGTGTGGCCGGCTGAGCTGATAGTGTCCTAGTCAACCTTGGTGACGGCACACAGGCTCCATGGCAAAACCCATCGGTGGCTTTCGAGACTCGAGGGGCCCTTCATCCCGTGCCGTCCATTCTCCAGAGTTGGTGGCTTCCACGCCCTGCGCCTTGAACCCTCAAACCCTCGAATCCTTGAAGCATCGCCTGCCCTGCCGTCGTTACTGTCGCTTGTTGCACATCCAAAGCGTAGGTCCGCCTGGAAAGCGTAGCCTTGCACGGCCACTGCACTGCGCTGCAACGCCCAGCAGTCCGCCCACTGGCTGTCCTCCACTGCCACCGTCAGGGCCACTGCGCTGCACATTCACTAACGCCCATTTCTCCAGTCTAGCCGACGCCATCTGTCTCGCCAGACTCGGCCTCTTTCCAACCACCAACTCCGAATCCACGACGACGACCACCCGACCGCGGCGTCTACCTTCTGTCACCTCCCCGCGACCAAACGACAACGGCGAATCTCGAACCTCTCGATGCCCTCAGGCCCCTCCACCACTGCTCTCGTGACGCTCGCCCGACCGTTTTGACGACTGATCTAACGACCCGTCGACAAACCTGATCGGCGATGCCTGCTAGCCAGCTGGACGCTCCTCTGGCCAACGGGCACGACGGGCACGTCCACCCCCCGCCTGTAACGGCCAAAAAGACCAAGGGCAAGAAGGCCATGGACTCCAACGAAGCGTCGCGCCTGCTTCAGGCCCGCATCTCCCAACTCGAGCAGGATGCCGCCGGCGAGAAGGATCAGGAGCTAGAGATTGGTGTGTTGCGCCCCCGTTTGCTGGAACCGAACATCATTTCGACGAAATCCTCGTCAATCTCGAGACTCGGGAGGGGGAGAAGGAACTTGTGCTGATTCGTGGCGGGTATAGAGCGTGAAGTCAAGAGGGCGAACCGCGATCTCCTCCAGCAGGTCTCTAAGATGGACAATATGCAGAAGATCGATCACCTCACCAAACGCTCGAGCGAACTATTAGCCGATATGCGACGCCTAGAGCGGGAGAACCAGAAGAACAAGCGACGCGGAGACAACCTGCAAAAGGAGCGAGATACTAATCGTACCGAGCTGAGCAAGACGGTGGGACTAAAGGAAAAGCTCGAGAAGCTATGTCGCGAACTTCAACGGGACAACAACAAGATGAAGGTGGGTTGCTGGATATTGGCGGACGGGTGCGTCCCACGAGCGAATTCAGTGCTGATCTGAGCCCGACCAGAACGAGAACAAGGAGCACCAAATAACGCAGAAACGCAACAATGCTGCATGGGACGAAAAGTATGCGACCTTACTATCGAAACTCGAAGGATATCAGGAAGAAAAAGACACTCCGCGGAAACAGGTTGTGGATATGGAGGTTGACGAACTGTGAGGATGCAAAACAACACGAAAGGAAAGGTCTCCCCCACTAACTCGTTGCCACAGGTTCCGGGTCCGCTTCAAGTCTTTTATCGAACAATACGAATTACGAGAGCTGCATTTCCACTCCCTGATGCGAACCAAGGAACTCGAGGTACAGTACCACATGGCCCGGTACGAGCGCGAGAAGAAGAATGCCGAGGCCGAGTCGACCAAAGCCCGACACCTACAAGCGCAAGTTCAAGCCTTCACCAAGACTGAGACGGAGCTGAGGAATCAGCTCAACGTCTACGTCGATAAGTTCAAGCAGGTGGGTGAACCCTCCTGACCCTGGTGCGGTGTCTTGACTAATTCCAAAGCAGGTGGAGGACACACTGAATAATAGCAACGACTTGTTCTTATCATTCCGCAAGGAGATGGAAGACATGTCTAAGAAGGGGAAGCGTCTGGAAAAGGAAAACGAGGCCCTTAAGAGACAGAAAGAAGCCACAGCCGCCAATATCATCCGCATGGCTGAGGAACGGCAAGAGTGGAAGAAGAAGACGGAGGCGGCAGAGAAGAAGACAGAGAAGCTCATGAGCATCATCCAACAGATGCAGCAGCAAGGTCGCAAGGTGCCACCGGGCATGAACAACACAGTGGAAAACTGTTCCTCGGATAGCCACGGTGGCGAGGGTGATGAGAGCGACTACTCTGACGAGGACGGCGAGGACGAAGAACTTAGCGAGTTCGACGACGACACAGAGGAGGAGCCACAATCCAACGAGCAGGGCATCCCGGTGCCGTACGGCCCTGAACGGCCGCCCCAGCCCACGCCAGCAGCGACCAACGGACACTAGGAGGCCATTGAGAACATGACCTGGGCGGGGCTTCGGAAGTTGCGCGGATTATGAGAAAGGTCACTATCAGCTCGACCGCGCTTGGCGCCGAGGCAAGTGACGTCCAGCGTGACGCTGGAGCAGTTCGATTGATCCCCTTGTCAGCATGGTGGATTTGTCCCCGCCAGCTACAAAGGAGGACGCGATCGAGTAACTAGCTAGTTGTCAGGCCGGGCTGTTGTACTGGATGCGCTCTTTGTGCTATTGCCGTTGCCGTGTAAGATGTAAAGCCGTAGCTACTAGCTCTGTTAATCGTCGCCATGTTCATGGACCTGACTGGACCAGTCTCGTTTCGAAAGCCCCAGCGCTACGGTGCTTTGAAGCGGCTGCGGGGTGTGTTTGGACTTGGCCTCCTGAACTGAGCAGGGCTAAACTCTACTCCTTCCATAGGCCGTTGCAAGAAAGAGGAGACGTTTCCGTGGCGTGAGATTATTTTACCGATGTTGGACAGTGATCCTGACCCTATATGAATGGGTGTGAGCGGGAATATTCGAACATGGCGGAGTATAAAAGGGGGAAAGGTGCACGAAGCATACCGAGATGTGCCGTCACCTTTTTATACGGCCTCTGTATCGGGGCCGCCATCCGCGGGGCAACGCACTGAGCCCTTTCGGGGAGCCGCGCGCGCGAATGCAGCTTGTCTTCGTACACGTCTCGATTTACTTCCATGATTGCTTCCACTGCAGAAGAAGTGCTGCAATGCATGATTGTGTCCACTAGGGCCAGCCATTCGTATCCTGTCCGGAGTTTCGGGGTTCGGGTCCGGATGCTCTTCCCATCCGGCGTCACATCCATGCCTTCAACAGGTGAATAAATACCTTAGGTGCGTCCATGGAACCCGGGATTTGCTGCTTCTGCAGGCCTCTTCGAATTCCTTCGGTAAAAAGGGGAGATCTTTGTATACTCAGAGGAGTTTTCAATTTATTTAGCATTGAAAATAAAATAAAAAGTACGTTTATCCAAAGGTGCTGGATCCAGTAATGCCGCCTTCGTCGGCACATCGGGACTTTTCGATGCCGATCGCAGCCACGGCCAGGCACCTTATGCGCGTCTTCCTTCGGGCCACCTTGCCTCCCACCTTGAAGTACTTCCCAGCTCAGCTCCGTCATCCTCACTCCTCCAACCCACCAAACATTCCCCCACGGTCCATCTCTGAACCACAGCCATGGACTTTCTTCAGGTATGTCGTCGCATTCGCATTGCATCGCCCAGTCCACTTTGTTAAAGCATTTCCACTTGAATAAAACAATCACTGACCTGATGCGCCGCCGTCCAACAGCGCCTCGCGCGCTTCCTCGATCGCCCGCTCTTCCCTTGGAAGCGCCTCATCATGGGCTTCTCCGTCGGCCAGTACCTCTTCGAGTCTTTCCTCACCATCCGCCAGTACCGCATCCTCCAGAAGCCCAGCCCCCCCGCCGTTCTCTCCAAGGAGGTCTCCCAAGAGGTCTTCGACAAGTCCCAGGCTTACGGTCGCGCCAAGGCTAAGTTCGAGATTGTCAACGGTCTTTGGAGCCAGATCCAGAATGTCGCCTTCATCCACTTCGACGTCCTTCCCAAGCTTTGGTCTTGGTCCGGTGACCTCCTGCTAAAATACGCTCCCGCGCGCTTCTCTGGTGAAATTAGCCAATCCATCGTCTTCGTCCTGGGCTTCATGGTCATCGGCCAGATCCTGCGCCTGCCTGCCTCCATCTACCATACCTTCGTCCTCGAGGAGAAGTTTGGCTTCAACAAACAGACGCCCAAGCTCTTCGTCACCGACCTGCTCAAGTCCCAGCTCCTGACCTTTGTCCTCACGCCCCCGATCCTTGCCGGTTTCCTCGCCATCATCCAAAAGACCGGCAACCAGTTCTATTTCTACCTCTGGGCTTTCGCTGCTGGTCTCCAAGTCTTCATGATTACTATCTACCCGATCACGATCCTGCCTCTGTTCAACAAGTTGTCTCCCCTCGAGGATGGTAAGCTCAAGACTGGTGTCGAGGCTCTTGCCGCCAGCCTCAAGTTCCCCCTCCACGAGCTCTACGTCATCGATGGAAGCAAGCGCAGCGCCCATTCCAACGCCTATTTCTTTGGTCTCCCCTGGAAGAAGCACATTGTTATTTATGATACCCTGATCGAGAAGAGCGAGAGTGAGGAAGTCGTTGCCGTCCTTGCCCACGAGCTGGGTCACTGGAAGCTCGGCCACACGACCAGCCTCTTCGGCATTTCTCAGGTACTTACTCCTAGATTCACTTACCCTCATAACATCAAACGGAACTGACCAACCCGTATAGGCTCATTTGTTCTACATCTTTACTCTCTTCTCCGTGTTCATTAACAACAACTCTCTGTACTCGGCTTTCGGCTTCCTCAAGGAGCACCCCATTATTATCGGTTTCCTCCTCTTCTCGGACGCCCTGTCCCCCACTGATCTCCTCGTCAAGTTTGGCATGAACATCATCACCCGCAAGTTCGAGTTCCAGGCCGACGCCTTCGCTAAGCAGCTGGGCTACCCTGAGGAGCTCGCCCGCTCCCTGCTCAAGCTCCAGATTCAGAACCTCAGCACTATGGACGCCGACTGGATGTACGCCAGCTACCACTTCTCCCATCCCCACCTTTCCGAGCGCCTCAACGCTCTCGGCTGGAAGGGCTCTGAGGGTGTCACTGAAGGTGTCCCGGACAAATCTATTGACGCCGACAAGGAGGGCGTCGCCAAGGTCACTGGTCGCGATGAGCTGTAATCCATCATAACCATTTAGACGGGAAGAAAAGGAGTTGTTCAATGGAGATTTTTTGGACACTGCCACAGTTGCGAAATAGAAGGCTCATGTAGAGGTGAGGTTTTCAAGGTGCCGGGAGGGATGGTTGGTCTGTGAAAGTCAGTCCGCTAGAATCATAGGTCTCGGGCCGCGTGTACAATAGAGGGCATTTGCAATTCATTCGCACCAATTACTGGCATTGCTACCTAATCGTCAAGTGAATGCTCTGAGCGGATTCTTCCTGGTGTATACCATGATCCAACGATTCCCGGTTTGCCCGGCTCGCTTCTATGCACCAGCTCCCCACTCTTTAACCCCGTCTAGCAACAGGAAACGAACTTAGGCAAGTCTAATCCTCCTCCGAATCATCCGAATCATAGGATCCTTCAGACCCGTCCAGCTCGTCCTCTTCTTCGTCCTCTTCTTCCTCATCGCCATCAGGCTTCAGGCCGTAATCGTCGTGGAAGTAGCTGAGCTCGTGCGTCTGAACTTTGTATCCCATGCCCTTGAAAGCAGTTTCCATACCCTGAATAGAGTTAGCTCTCACGTACAAGATGCCACTAGGAGAGTCAGTTCAGTCACGTACCTCTTGCATCAGTGTCGCGCAAGTCACAATGATATTGCTCTTGCCGGGCTCAAAGCAGGGCAGGATGATTTCGCGCATGGCAGCACGCATTTCATCAATGGATACGGCACGCACTTGGCGCAACATCTCCTTATCCCAGTCCTTTGGCAAACCACGGACAACGCCCTGAACAAAGTTCTGCTGTGCGGCGCTAGGCATCGTTGACTGCTCGTCCGCAAACATGACGACGATTTGGCTAATGGTACCTTCCAAAAGATGTCGATCAATATCCACCTCTCCTTCAGCAACCTTGCGGATGGCGTCACGAGAAGCAGCGATGGCCTTGAAGGCGTCAGGGGAACGGTAAACCCTATAAGAGAGGATACCAGAGTTAATGTCGCGCGAGAAGTAGGAGCCATAAGCGTAACCAGCACCGCGAACGGCGTTCCAGAGAGGACCTTCGGGAGCCTCGAGGTAGCCAATAGCAACTGTAAGAGCAGCTAGATGTGGGTCATAGAAGGACTCCAGACCCTTGGCCGTAGAAACGGAGTACGAGCTGTCAAGGGTAGTCATGGGGATGATGACTGCGCCCACGGATCCAGGGTTACGCCCCTCGGCGTTGAGCAGGCTCACAGGCTTTGGAATCTCGACCATGTCCTCCTGGGCGGTCAGGGACTTTGACAAGATGTCCCAGGTAGTAAGAGGGTCGGGCAGAGTAGCCAGGTTAGCAGTGACGAGGAATCGCATGTTTTGGAAGGTAAAGAGCGACTTTCGGACGGTATTAAACCAAGATACAACCTTCTCAGGCTCCTTCTCCAATAGTTTCTTAAGGCGCTTCAGGTACACAGCTCGGACGAGCACGCGCTTAGCAACAGCGAGTGTAGACTTCTCCATGTGAAAGACTGCGTCAACCTCGCCGGCCATTCCGCGGCCATCACGCTTACCCTCGGGGATATCAGCCAAGGCTTTGGTGACGCCGGCCTTGAGGCGCTGAGGGTCGAAGATAGAATCAAACATCATGGTATGGATCCATTCCACAGCGGCAGCATACTTTTCCGGCTCGACTTGGAACTGAATCATGATACCATCTGCATCGCCCAGGGATCTAGCGGAGCTAAGCGAGTAGCTGATTGTATCCCGCTCAAGCTCCATGACAACCTGCTCAAACCCAACCTGCTCTCCATTACGCATAATATGGGTATTGAAGAAGTTATCATTGAAGATAGGCATCAGAGGCTTAAACTCATTGGGAACTTGAGAAGTGCCAATATGGATGGTGATGTGCACGAAGTTTGTCGGTACATCCTCGAACTGGATGAACAGTGGCGCCTTACCATTCGGCGCGTCATCGATGAACTTTTGCGCAGATCCAGCACCCAACCCAACAGATCGAGCGTACCCGGATCGAGCGGTGTCGGACTCGATAAAGTGAATCGAGTCTGTGCCAGGAACCGACCAGCGATCAATAAGTGAGGCGGGAATCGGCTCATCGTTCTTCTTCTTGGCCTCTTCAAGGCGCTTTCCGAGCTTAGCAAGGCCTTCAGGTCCAAGCTCCTCCTTGCGCTTGGCAATACGAGCCTCTTCGTCCTTCTTCATCTTCGAGGCCATCTCTAGAGAGGGCTTGCCGAGAATTGAGATGTGGTGAGCATCTGAAATCCACTTGCGGAGGAAGTCCCTCCATTCTTTGTCTGTCCACTTCTCCAAGGCATCGTACTCGTCTAGATTCTGCAGATCTTTGAGCGTTGAGCCATCACGTTCTCCAAAGAGATAGTCCGTGATGATGTTTGTGGCGTAGAAGGATTCAGAGGTCTCGGCGTGGTACATAACCTGGCGTCTCTCTCGGCGAATGCATTCTCTCATGTATTCCATGTCAATGGGATTGGACGCAACCTCTTTCAGCAGCTCAAACAGGCGCTTCTCAACGAACTCGAGTTTCTCGGTAGCAACACCCGTAGGCTGCAACCAGATAACGGAGTTGGGACGAGAATCCCACCAGTAACTAACAGAACTAGCGAGCTCCTCTCGCTCGACGATTACGTTCTCGAGAACAGAGACAGATGAGCCACAGAGATAGGTTAGCAGCACGTTGAGCGCAGACGCGGCGGTATTGTCCATGCAGTTAGGGCCGAAGAAGCCGACGAGAATCTCGCCGACGGTCTCGTCTTCTTCCGGGAATTCTGCAGTAACAATCTTAGACTCATTGAGAACCGGAGGCTGAGCAGAATCAATCCATGGCCTATTAGGGAAGAGTAAGAAATAGGCTCAGAGATGAGGAAGGAGTGTGCAGGGCAGGCCTACCGCTTAAAAGGGGTGTCAAGGGAGGGAATGTCATCTTTGATGGAATCTTCAAACTCGTCGAGAATCTCGAGCAAATTCTCTTGGTTGATTTCTCCAACAATGACCAGGCAAAGGTTTCGGGGCTGGTACATATCCCGGTGGAATTGGCGGATGCGCTCGGGGGTTAGAACGCGCAGGGCATCAGTCATGCCACCAGTTTCATATCGGAAACCGACATTTTCAGGGTAAAGGAGGCGACGGGCCTTGAGATCCATGATCTCAGCACTGCGGAACTGAACAGCCTGCATCTCCGAGTAGACAACACCAGCATCGTTACCCTCACCATCAATGTGGCAGACCTCGGTGACAATTCCCTCATCCGTAATCGTTGGTAGGATGATGTGTTCCAGGTAAACAGGAAGGATCTGAGCAAAGCCATCCCATCCGGCAGTCTCGAGCGTGTAGGCGGTATGATCCGTGGCGGTCCAAGCATTGGTGTTGGAGTAGGCACGAGATGACAGCTTATCGAGGAGACCCTTGTACTGGTAGTTCTTTGAGCCCATGAAGATGAGATGCTCAAGAGTGTGGGGAGCACCGGAGTCATCAAAGATCTCAGTTGCTAGGGTGAAGTAGCCGTTGACCTTGGGGCCCTTGCGGTCGGCGACGACAACTTGTAGGCCACTGCGCTCGGAGACATATTGGGATATGGTGCAGGGAGCATAGTCAGCCTTGAAGCTTTGGATTCTGCGAAACCGCGACTTGGGGGTTTCAGGAGACATGGTGGATTCCCTGGAGGTGCTCAATTTCCACAGAGAACTAGGAGGATCGTTAGCATCGTTCTATGAGGTTGAACGGGCCTGAGTAAAAGAAAAGCATAGGATAGTGTAGAGGGCCCAAATGATGGGGAACCTGGTGCAAAGAGTGAGAAGACTTGGGCTGGTCCAAAATTGCGAAGAACGAGCTCCAGACATGATGCAAGATTGGCATGGTTCCTAGAAATACCGGGAAGAAGAAACCCAAAAAGCAATTGAATAGGTCATATTTAAGTATGAGAACAAAACAACAAAACCGAATAGCAAATGTGTTGTGTGATAGTCGAGAGACCCTTGCACCTTGAGGTAGGAACAACTAACTCGAGACCCGGAACTGGTAGCGACTGCAACCCAATTCCTTCTTTGAGGACGATAAGATAGGCAAATATGCTCAGCAGGGCAACTCCCACCGCGAAGACATACTGAAAGGAATTGCGACTGAAGAGGGACATGGCTGCGGGGGGGGAGGGCATATCAATTGAGTCTTCACTGAGACGGACAATGCCACTCCCGCTCTCCCTCTGTCAAGAGTACTCGGTCCAGAGTACTCCCGTCAAGAGTCCAGGGATAAAAACAAAAGCTCGTGAAGGCGGGGTAGAGTGTATTCTCTCAATGGACAGGCACACACAGACACAGCCAAGAGGCGCGGACTCGCTGAATCCGCAACAGAAGGGAAATTGAAGGATGGAAGAAGACGAAATCAAGCAGCGGCCAGGCATCACTTGCTGCCAGGAAACAGGCAACAGGAGAACGCGCGAATGCAGTCAGCATGAAAATTGGCAGCCTCACTCACCTATTTTCTGAGCGTGGGTGTGTGAGAGTGATGAAAGGCGCCAATCAGTGACAGTGAGAGTGAACCAAACGAAACCAAATACCCCGCTATCGACTGCGCGGTCGGTAACACTGGGCTCTCAGGCGCCTGCAGTGAGTGTACCACAGCCAGCGCAATCAGAAGCACAAGCGGCTGTAGGTACAACTGACCTGGACGGGCTGGTAGCAGCTAGCAACTAGCAGCTCCTCGTGCAGAGAAGGCAAGAAGTGTTCGTAGATGCCGTCTCTTGGAGAGCCGGAATATGGAAGGTGGTGAGCTGAGATTGCAACCTCGGGGAAAGCGAGCAAGGGAAGGGAAAAAGAAGAAGGGTGACAACGGTTTATAAGCGCACAAAGATATCGCTCCTCCCTGCATTGCTGAGGTGCTTGCATCACGGGCCCCTGGCCGACGTTTGAGGAAGGAGCCCATCAGCAATCATCACTCCCGACATGGACAGCACCCGACACAGCACCCGACACAGCACCCGACACACACACAGGAAGGTACTAGTACTTTGTGGACTGCACCAAACGCACAGCAGAATAGTACCTTCGGCGGGGCTAGCAGCCTAAGGTAAGGAGAGACGGACGCCCGGCTAGCACGCGGTGGAGTTGAGAACAATAGCAAGAGGACGTCTGCCTTCCGGAACAATGCCACCTGCAGGTGGTCTATGCTCCGATTGGCTGCTCAGCCGCCAAACGCAGCGTGCGATTGTCTTCTCGTGGCCCCAGTTGGTCCCCCGCCCTGATAGGCCAAAGCCCTGGACAACCTCCAGCTTGCTTGAAGCTCTAGGTGGGGATGGATCTAGAAAGTGGCCAGCTTCCATTGTAACCGCACGCCCGCCGCCACCGTCATTGCGACAACACACGCAAGGCGAACAACGAAAAAGCCACCAACTTTGCGCTTGAAGCCGTGCCATCTCCCTAAAGATTCCAAGCCCCGTCGAATCACGGCAGCGACGACAGTTACGGGCGCTGGGAGAGACGGACGATGCTCCTCGGACCAGAGTAGCACCTAGCAGTGACGTGACGTCGTACAATCAAGACCAACACCAACACCAACCAACACCAGCATCAGCATCAGCACCAACGGCGTTCGCCAACACCACAGTGAAAAATCCACAACCTACGACTCGATTTCCACTAATAGCTCGCTATTCTGGTTACGCCCTTTTACTCTCCCACCATGGCCACGCCAGCCGAATCGTCGCAGCAGCTCAGCGACGCTCTCGTAGCCTTCTCCCTCGAAGGCCGCTTTCCTGACAACATCGCCCTCCTCCCCCCCGTCTCCGAAATCGACCTGCAACCAGCGATCAAAGCCCTAGCAAAGGCCAAGAAAGACCTCGAGGTACTTTGATCCTGTCACCAGGACCTTATGTAACAATGCACAATACTCACGACTCCTACAGAGAGAGCTCAACACTATCGATGAGGAGACCAAAGAGGACGCCAGCTCCTGGGCCAGAAATCACAAGTCCCTACAGGAGGATATCACTCGATCAAGAACCATTGCCAATGAAATCATTCGACAGTCTGAGGCTCCAGATGTTTCGGGCGAGGCCATCGAGGAGGTCGAGGAGAAGGCCACTTTCTTAGCCCGAGAGGTTCAGTACAGCCAGCAGCTCCACGGTGTATTGCGAAAGATCCAACACGTCAACGAGCTTCTCAGCGAGGCCGAAACCGCCAAAAACGAGCGTCGTATTCTTGATTCGTTACGCCTTTTGGGGAGTATGTCTTGATGTCTTCTCCTAAGCCACTATCCTACTAACATACTCAAAGAATCCAGGACCGCGCTTGACGAAGTAGGCGTCAGCAAGACCTGTAGGGTCATGAAGTTGCTCAATATAAGGAGCTCTGAAGTCAGGTCTGCTGTCCACGAGGTTTTTGACCATGTATGGAAGGCCTTAGTCCACTTCGACATTGATACTCACCAGATCGCCGTCTATAATGATATCCAAGGTATGCCGCTCCCAATATATGTTAAATATAGTGATTCTGACTATTCTTAGATGAACAGATGAATCTTACAGATGCCGTTCTCGGTCTGAAACAGTTCAAGGAAGTGGACGAACGCATTGAACAACTGTGGCACAACGTGGATGCGGCAATTGTATCTCCTCGCATGAATACCAGAAGCGATGTTCTTCCCAAAGTGCAAGTGCAAGGCGAGGTCCTACAACTGACAGGACAGGCTGAGCAATCGGTCGAGGCGCTGTTATCCGATCTAGAAACGGTCATGATCTTCCTAAATCACCGCCTACCATCCGACCTGCTCCCGTCGCTCGGAAAATTCATGATGGCCGATGTTATTCCAAGGCTCGTCAAAGAATGGCTCGATTCCGCCGTCCCTTCGTCACTGAAAGAGATGGGGAGGTTCCAGGCAACAATTCAAAGGGCACGAGTATTCTGTGAAGCTCTAGAGGAAAACGGATACGCTGGCTTTGACGAGCTACAGAACTGGGTGGATAATGCACCCTCGATTTGGTTAGGGAAATGTCGAGAAACGACTCTGGATACAGTCCGATCCAGACTACTCGGTGGAATCGGCGATTCAAAACAAGTTGAAAAGGTCGAGAAACAGATGGTATCTATCTCAGAGGGAAAGAAGATCAGCAAGACGTCTGAAGCGGTGGCCTCTGCCGAATCAAATGATTGGGGCGATGCCTGGGGTGAAGAGTGGGATGACGACAAAGATCAGCCCAGTAACGAGTCCAACCCCGAAGCCAAGGTCGTCGATACTTCAAAGGCCGATGAGGATGACGGCGCAGATGCTTGGGGTGGATGGGACGAGGAGGAGACTACCGCAAAGTCCTCTAGTAGAACGAAGGTGTCCAGAGAGGGGGAGGGTCAAAAGGACGGAGACGATGAAGAAGACAGTGCGGCGGCGTGGGGATGGGGCGATGAGGATGCGACTGAAGAACCAGAACGAAAGTCAGCACCTGCAAGCAAACCGGCATATTCTCAGGAGGAAACCAGAGAGCTTGTCCTCCGAGAAACGTACAACATATCATCCATGCCCGAGCCCGTGCTCGAACTCATCTCGGCCATTCTGGAGGACGGCGCCAAACTCACCAGAGACGACAATAAGGACACATCCATCGCAGCTACAGCACCAGGTCTCTTTGGTATACCCACTTTCGCCCTGGCTCTTTTCAGGGCCATCTCTCCCTACTACTACTCGTTCAGCGACGGTGGTAACATGTAAGTTTCCTTCAGGAGTGGCGTAGTAAACCCGTCACTGACTGAACTTGACACAGGTTCCTATACAACGACGCCATGTATCTCGCGGAGAAGCTGTCAGAGTTCTCGGAGACTTGGAAAAAACGTGAAGACCTCAGCCCGCGAGCCAGGAACATGCTCCGTCTCGAAAATGACATCAAGAGTCTCCAGAGCTTTGCGAACCGCAGCTATAGCAGCGAGATGAACATCCAAAAGACCGTCCTACGGGACCTCATCGGTGGCTCACAAAGCCTGATGCAGCAGGACGAAACCAAAGCATGTATCGAGTCCGGCACAGCGCGCATCCGTAGCATGGCTGCCATCTGGGAACCTATCCTTGCTCGCTCCGTTTGGACCCAGGCGATTGGCTCCCTTGCGGATACGCTCGCCACCAAGCTCATTACGGATGTCCTTGAGATGCCGTCCATCGGCCAGGACGAGGCCTACAACATCGCCAAACTCATCGCTACGGCCACAGAGCTCGATGACCTCTTCCCACCCAGAAGCGGTGAGGGTGACCACCCCAGGACAGCGCAGTTCGCACCCAGCTGGTTACGACTCAAATATCTCAGCGAGGTGCTGCAGAGCAACCTCAACGAGGTCCGTTATCTGTGGTTCGAGAGTGAGCTGAGCGTGCACTTTACAGCCACAGAGGTCATCGACCTGATCGAAGCCAGCTTCGAGGCGAACGCGCGGACAAAGGAGACAATTCGCGAGATCCAGACTAAGCCAGCGCCTTTAGCTAGGTAATGCGAGGTTGAATAGCGAAGTTCAATCCTGATTGTTACAACAAAGCATATAGGGGTTTGTGTCGCTGCCATGTGCATGGGGTGCTAGGTTAGATATTGGTGAAAAATGATAGATAGTAGCGAACTTGGACATCTTTCTATTTGCTGTAAGAGAAATGACAACAATATGGGTCTCTTACTTCATTATTAACTACTATTGTAGTAGATTCTGTTAAACTCAGTCTCCTTCTTCAAGGTGTCCGGTAACATAACCGCCGCAACGATAACAAGACGTACCCAAACAACAAGATTTAAAACTTGCCTCTAGCATCCCGTTCATATGTTACCTTTTATTTTCTCATATTCAATTAATGATATGTGGACATGTCACCCATTGATCCCTTTGTTTTCCCAACCACGACTGTAGCCTACCCTATACAAGTTCTCAATATTACCCCCGAATGGACTCGTGGATGGAAGTTGCGTCTTTCAAGGCCAAAGAACACCCAAAGTCGTTATCTAGCATTAGACATTCACTACGCAGAATCTATTTACTTCGTGCCCAAACGCGTAGTTGTCTATGTTAATACAATTACTACAAAGTTGACTTCATCCAGACCAAGTGGTGGATTTGGGAAAAGCCAAACGTCAACTACTTACTTACTTATGAAAATAAGCAAAACCGGAACCAAGGACTCATAGCATAGTAACCTCACAAGAACGAGAGAGAGAGAAGGAGCTTACTCAAGCTTTCTAAGTCAACCTGGGCATAGGGTGTCCGCCTCCTGACGATTAAGCCCGACCAGCCCTCCTTTCTCACAACCACCACAAACACACCTCATCTCTCCAAGCCTACACTCACAAATCACTCATACGGCAGAGAGCTATGCGCCTAATCGTCCCAACAACATCTCCTGCTCCTCACCTGGGAGCTTGCATACGCCCATCGCAAGGCAACCGCGCACGGCAAGAGCCCGTATTCCTCGAGTTGCACAGCGGAATACGAAAGTAGGGCGGACGATCTAGACACGGGAGCTTACATATATCGGTGAGCAGCAGACAGCCGAGTCCGACAGTTTCACATTCACAGACCGAGACGCAGCTCATCGCGACGGCAAGCGATCGACCGAGGTGTGACGAACTTGTCTCTTGGTGAGAGGGTACGCTCACCTGACTGACCAGCTGACCTGACTATAGTCTAGTAGGACGAGAAAGCCTACCACGGGACAGAAAGGGGACACGGCTTGACACTCTCAGAGCCAGAAACCCCTCAGTTGGACCATGTTGCGCAGCGACGAAACACAAGCATCTGCACGATGCGTTCGCCGCGAAGAAGACGGCGAGGTCTGTGGCAGGGACAATGCAGCCATCGCGGGTGAGACAAGCTAATGTGACGGCGTACGTAGAATAGGAGCAATCCGGCAGGGCATAAACCCAATACAATGCAAACTCGGACACACACAGGATAGAATGCCCGGAATCTCCAAGTATGCCTCGATCCACATGGCTTCGCATGCCGGATCCCTAGTCCAAGTCTACCTTTGCCGAATCCACACAAAATCTAGGATGAGTGCGTACTGTCAACCCGCCACGGAGTTTCTAGCCCCCTGGTCCTGCGGGAGATGGAAGGGGTTTTCCTTCAGGGATCCTCGTCTTGGGAATCTTAGAGTCGCCAACGACCCTGAGTGTTCATTGGCAATCGTGTCGATAACTCTTCGACGTCTACGTACGGATAATTCCAGGAACAAAGGGAAAATGGAAGAGCTTGTGCTTCATTCACCGTGACCAGGGGGGGGGGGGGGTNNGGCCAGGGGGGGGGGGGCGTATGGAAGGGGAGGCGGGAGAGGACTGAGTCGTGACAACGCTCGGCGATTTTTCATCCTGTAAAAACAAAAAGGGCCTTCTTCACATTGATTGCCCTTTTTTTCCCCTCCTTTTCCTTGGCGTTCTTCGGCGGCATCCTGCGCTGGTATCACGAAGGGATGAAGCAGCGCGTCTCAGAGTCGGGACCGGCGTCTACGGTCTGAGCTTTCCTGTCCGATCTGGTCCTGTGGAAACCCGCCGGGGATGGCTTCACGGACCACCCGGATGGACCTCCGATGCGCCCCCGTTGTCCCCGACCGAGTCTGGGATATCCCCGTCTGCCTTTTCTGCTCCGCCGCTTCTTGCCTTCATTCGTTCGCTTCGTCTATTCCCATCCCCATCCCCATCCCCATCATGTCCATGTCCATGTCCATGTCCATATCCATGTCCATGTCAATGTCTAATATCCTTGTCCATCTGTTCCCTCCCTGTCCGTCGTCTCTCAACCACTCGAACAACTCAAAACAACAGAGAGCACAACTACATGCCTTCCTTCTTCACCTGGACTACGCCCCGATCAAAATAAACCTGGCCAGCTGTCATCCATCTCCATGGTCCACCCCCGCAGCTGTTCGACCAAGCTCCCGGAACCGAATCCGCGAGTTTCGCGCCTAAGCATTTGTTCCTCCAGCCCTGCTCCTGCGACGGGGTCCCGCCAACACTTGCAATCTCGCCCTCTGACTGGTGACTGGCCTCCGTCTCCGCGTCTGGTGGGTAAAACGTGACTCGACGGGTATGCGAGTAATGGCCTGATGCCCACTTGGCCCTCGTGGGAGATTGATTCAATGCGGTGGTCCTGGCGTCCTTGGTGTTTTGTTTGCTTGTTTGGGGGATGGAGTTCCCTCCCCTTGTCATTCCGCAACGAACAACGCAACCTGTGGCTCGCCGCCCACTTCCCGCGCGACAACGGTTTGTTCGCCCGGCTGCGCGTGTCTGCCGTGCTGTGATGAAACGGGAAACCAGAGACAGGACGCCCGGGAAGTACGGGGGACGGCGGAACTGCCAGAAACGCCGTCAGATGTCAGTTCAGCTTGTAGCGCCCTGGTGACCGTTCCCATTGACGTGGCACCCGATTGCGTAGGAGGCTAGACGAGAGAGATTTTGGATGCACGCAGCGCATATTCTTTTTGTGGAGGCGGAGGAGGAGGAGGAGGAGGTGGTGGTGGTGGTAATGGTGGTGGTGGTGGTAATGGTGGTGGTGGTGGTAAACCAAGTAATCAAGTACTGCTACGCGCGCGATACATGCCGTCGTTGATCCCGTCTCCGGACACGGCTGTTTGGTGTTGCTCGACACCTTTGATACCCGGACGCACTCGGTTGGTGGTGCAGCAAGGTGCCATGCCATGTCACGAGACTGCACCGCTGATCCCAGGCTGACTGTCGCCCCCCCGTCCTTTCAAGCCGGGTTATCGACTATCGCCGGGCGACTATCGACCTGGCAGCTGGTACCGAGCCCTTTCTCCCGTGGGCGACAACTCACCCGCATGGTGGTTGTCTGGCAAAAGAGTCCTTAGCTGACGGCCGACGTTGATGCTGTCGACAGACGGACAAGGCAAACATCGTTTCCCCTTTCATGTCTCGGCACTTCGCCGCTGGGCCGCATGGTACCAGACTTTGCAACGCTTGGATTCGCCAGGGTCGAGTACCAGCGCCGATATGACATTGTGTCAAGCATCACCGTCACCATCACTATCACATCGGCCCCGTCATCCATGGAAATTTAGGCTCAGAAGCCAGCCCTCCCATAAACTCGACAATGTCGGTCCCTACGCCCTCAACTTGGAAGTCCTAGGTGACAGCTCAGGTTTCACCAAAACGCAGAACACTTTACAATACAATAACCCTCGCTCCCGGACCCGGTCGTGGCTGCTCCCGCAGGCGTAGAGAAAGGACGTTGTGCATCCGGTTGACGCTCACCTGCCCCACATGTGAGCAACATATTCAGCTCCGCCGTCGTCGTCGTCGGCTGGGGAGAGAGACGGTGAAGGGGCTTCGACCTTTTCCCTTCTTTTCAACCTCACGACCGCAACGACATGGCATGTATGCAATGCGTAGGCAAGACAGGATGCCGCAGAGACCCGTAGGCTTGGGAGACGCCCCCCCCCCTCCTCCGCTCCAGGGCGGAACCATGGGGATGGTACGGTATCGCCGTATTGACCGTCTCCAAACCGAGGTATTCGTACTTGCGTATGGCTCGCTCCTGTCCGCGCCGAGCCACCCCTCCCGTTCCCCCGTTCCATGTCTCCCAGAAGGCATCTGTACATACCTCACATCCTGCGCGGAACCCCATCCGTGTGCCTTTCCTGGCCGCCGACACCCACCACAAAAGCCAGCCCGGCCAGACTGAACCGCTCCGCACCTACGAGACGAGGTTGTTAGACCGCCGAGGATATAGCAAAGTGACTCGTCAGTCTGCACGACGACACGTGGGGGCCGGCCCGAGCCAGACCTGGCCAAGGCCGGCGCCGAAACGACGACCACACCCAACTGGCCGGTTGGGGCGTGTTCTGGTGCCCACGCGAGCCACCTCGCGTTTGTAGTGCGCCGCCCGCTGGCTCGGCTCACCTCACGGACGGGGCGCTCCGATGCAGTAGAGGCGCGTGCAGCATAGGTGCAGACTGCGGCAGGCAAACCAGAAGCGGAAGTTGAGGTTGAGGTTGAGGTTGCAGGCGTCAGCCTACATGGTGGTCCTGCAGCCCAGCTGACCTGGGGGCAAGCTGGGAGTGACTCAATAAGTCGGCGGTGAACTGGTGCATGGTGATAGGTACGTTTCAACGCCCAGACCGCGGTGAAGCCATGGTGAGAGACACAGGGCTGAAGAGGCGGCTGCACCCTAGACCAAAACGAGGCGGCATGGCGGAAGCCCGGGAGCGCTTGCATTCTGCCAAAGCAGCATGGCTTCCTTTTCGCCCTCGTAGCTTGGGAAATGAGCCAATCTCAACAGCGCTGTTCTAGCTGCCGCTCGTGACCTTCTACTTGTTCTTTGTTGAGGCGGACAACGCTGTGTGCCCGGGTAGTTGTGTTCCAGAAGTCCGGGATCCTGTCGATAGTCTTCGGACAGTAGACATGGGTCTGATTCTGGGCAGTGGTGGCCGTTGGTCGGAAATATATTTCCAATTCTGGAAACCGTCTCTGATATGTTGCCAGTTGGTCGTGGCAATGCCCGATCCCGATGGGTGATGTGGTGGTATCTGACATACTGAAGGTACATGCTAGAAGCATGCATGTATGTATCCATGCAGTCTGTCCTTGATGACGACTAACTCGACCTTTGAAATGAATCTGACACTTTTGCCAACCAACCTTCGCCCATCCGCGACGCCAGCGCTGGTTCCACACCAAGACCCAGCCCCCAACCCCCAGACCGGCAGATGGCTGCAACAACAACTAGTCATGGTTGATGATACCCACAACGGTGACAAGGCTTGTTGCAGCTGACGGGCGGGGCCATGTTTCGCAGACGAGGCTGTGAGAAGTCATCAGTGGACAGGAGAGAGTCCGATCCCCCGGCAACAACGATAGAAGAATCTCCATCTTTGGATCGTGGTGGGCCTTCGAAAAAACCGTTGGCAATAACATGATATTAGGCGTGTGTGTGTGCCGCTGGCCGCCCACCGAAAGCGCCTGTCCCCGTCAATTGCGGAGAAAGGATCGACAAACACAGGCGACCTTCATGCACTCAGCCAACAACCGCCCAGGCGTCGACTTACGCCATAGGCTGGCTGATGATGTTCTTCAGGGGTCGGTCCCGACTTCTTGGGGAAGGATTCTAGAAGGCTGAGTCTCGAGCCAACAAGGCCCCCTCCCAGGTCCAACCCCCCAGTCAAGCAGTCAGCAGCCAACAATCAACCGCTTACCAGCAGGCGGACCATGGCCTCTTCGTGTTCAAAGATCGTTTGCCCATCAAAGCCAGCAGATCAGCCAACGCGCGATGAAACATAGACTTGAATCTGGGTTGGTCAGATGAGAAAAGCCTGAGCTTCCTCCCCTAAAGATGGCCAACTTGCTCTGTTCGTAACACGCGACTCCGAGCCCTGAAGGTCAAACCCAGCATTGGTTGCGATTGGTTCGACGTCTATCGCGGAACCAGGATTAGCTGTGACAGTGCTGCATTCGCAGTATGTTAGTGCAAGGCCTCTACCACCTGGTACCGCTGTAATGTACTGTCATGGCCTGTCGTGGCATTGTGTCGAATCTTACCCGGTACCAGTTTCATGGCTGTGAATACCTGCGCCAAGTGCAAGAAGTAAATAGATGAGGTGGGAGCCTCGTCATCAGTTTGACTGCCGAGTGTAGCGGTGTGCTGAGTGAGAGCGGCATGGTCTCGCATTCCGTCCAACGTCGCACCGCGCCAACATCACACCACATGACTTCGCACCGTGAAACGACATGCCTTTGCCTTGTCCTGCCATACTACCTAGATGAGGCACTGTATTCGTAGTCGGCCAAACCATGTCGCCTTCTCATCAGAAAAATGCCGGAAAATGAGGGAAGAGGACGCGCATACCTTGGTTTTCTTATCCTTATCTCCCTGATTATGATGGGATACGGGCGGCCGCTAATTGACACTGGTGGCACCAAACCATCGCCATGACTCCCGGGGACCGGTTCCGAGAAATTGGGCAATCAATTCATCCTTTGCCGGCCAGACCAGACAGTAGACGCCGGACTCAACGGTTGATTGAATGATTCGCATCGTGCACATTATCAAACCTTGAATTCCATGGCTGGGATCCCGACCGTTCTTCCTCATTTCCCCACGCCAACAAGGAGCACCCCTTGCTCAACAAGGCATCCCTCAATGATGTGCAGCAGGCCCAAGCGCCCGCTACCAAAGGGGGTGTGTCGTTTGAAGCCGACCGTCTCAGATCCTTCGCAATTCCATGGCTTGCCGAGTCAGCATCCAGTCCTGAGATGCAAAAGTGCGTTGTGGAAATCCCGCCTAGCTCGTCCACGGAACATGGGGAGACCCGAGGTTCTCTTCGTAATGCAGGAAGGGAGCTGCACCGCGCCAGAGAAGCCTGTTCGGTTGCGGACCCTGCCCAGGTGGTTTTTGAGTGCAGTACGGATGTAGCGTGTTGTAGATAGGTTGCCCCCCTTCCGCGAACTTGGGTTAGTACTGACAGGAGTGCGTAACTATCCTCATCCTGGCGAAAAGCATCAAGGAGCATCACTATTTCGGCTGGGCATATGGCTTGGCAAAATCATGCGGCTATCCTGGCCAACTGGGACAGAACGTTTGAGCCTCTGACGTGCATGAAGTCTACCATAACGCAGACCGGTGATGGTAACATGAATTGTTTGTCCGCCCAACAGCATCCCAGCAACAGATGCACCGCGCAGTTGTCGATATTGCTTGACTGACTCGGGTCGTCTCAGATTGCCTCTTTGGTTCCGTACGGCGATTGGGTCCGCCTGGTCCCTGTCGTCGCATCATGCTGGTAGCTTGAGCCTCCTTGCCTTGACTTACAAGACGGCCAACACTCTAATTTGAGACAACGGGTCGCAAAAAGATGTAATAAAAAATACCGAAAGGTATGACCAAAGGCCCAAAATATCAACGCGAGTAGACGACCCTAGGCAATCAAGCTAGAAACTGTAATGTCAGTTCGGTAGCGTCATTCCGACCTGTACTATCCAATCCCCTTGACTGCCTCTGTCGGCTAGGGCAAGACTCGAAATGTGTACCCGGTAATTCGGGACAAATATGACAAAGCAATTAAGTCGTAACATGCCCGGAGACCAATGGGCCATAATATATGAAGTGCCACTCCTAATTCCTGTGATATTCTTCAAACCGACTGGACAGTGGGATACATGTGAATTGGAGCCTTACCGCAGCCAAAGGCGACACCCAGGTACGAAGAGCGCATCATCGTTGCCCAACGCGAGCTGCCCACTTGTGATAGAACTGGAGCTATTAACCGCATCAATTGCCGTGCCTGCCGCGCGACCAGAAACCTATCATCTGAGATGCATCCCGTACAGTGGAATCACGAAGTGGCCTACCAGATGCCCGGCGACGGGTCCTGGCGAGGGCCGGGCCCGAGAACCTGCGTCTCGGATGCATGATGAAGTTGCACTTGCGCATCCAACCGGATTGCATCGCGGGCCATGTTGCGATGAGGGGAATATGGCGGGAGGCGCGCAAGAGACGGGCACTCCCGTACTCCATCCGCCTCAGTTGTTCTAATCGGGGTTCCGTGTCCGAACTGAGTATCGCAACATGGCATTGAGCGTGGGATGCCAATGCGTATCACACATCAAAGTGCGCCATCCGCCTAGGATGTGGGCAAAATCGATTGCCCGATAAGGCCAATCTTAGAAAGTGCATGATCACCCGTCTATCGAAGTAACCACCATCTTTCCAGTTGGGTGCGGGGACCGTGGATGGGGTGATGGCTCGTGCAGAATGCCTTTCGAACAACGAGAGCCGAATGGTAGGTGCGATCGAGGCGAGCAATTGCAGGTGGTCGGACGGTGCAGCGACACCTGACGTAGAAGTGTACGTGCTATACTGGGATATCTCGGTTCAGTATTCGCACTTGGATTACTCGCTCAATACTGAGGTATGTGGCGCATTGGGCTCGACTGTTCTTTGAGATGAGGCTCATGTTAGGAGAGGAGCTGGCGCTCTCTGCCGAAAGCCAAGTCAGATCGCGGCCAAATATGCCGAAAGCCTATTACTTTGATACACAATTGCTGAGGGCAATAGTATTCGTAGAGGCCTGAGAGCCCCGAGACCCCGGCCCCGCCGTCTCTGGGTTCGTGGTTGCTTTCCCCCGTGCCGGCTTGAGCCGGGCTCAAGTGCCTGCCTCGAGCATTTGGGCGGTTGCCCAGTCGCTCCATCATCGAGCGAAGCCGAGCCGTGACGAGCCAATCTCACAGTTTTGCCGCTGTGCCACATCTTGCTGGCATAGCATTGCATGGCTGCATCACATCAGCTGCCCGCCCACGATGATGCGATAGGCTGCATGCCGAGACTGGACGACGACACGTTGCGTCCTGGTTGAGCGAAGTCGCTCAAGGCGCAATTGATTGCCGCGAGAGGGAGCAAACTGACGGCAAGCTGTTGCATGATGCCGCTGCTTGGCTTGGTGTGGTAGGTTGCCCTTCCATAAAGGGGTTCATGTCTTTGATGCGTCGTCCTAGAGAGGCACGTGGTCACAGGCCATCGTATAATTGAAATTGAGGGCGTGTTGGGTGTAAGTCTTGGTACGGGATAGCCGGCATCCTCACCGTTGTGCGTGCTTACTTTCTGCGACTGAGAGAACGAACCACGCCAGCCCCAAATGAGACACAATGAAAATCCCTAGGCAAACAGGTTCCATCGTGACCTCAAGGTCTCTTGGCGTGCATGCATCCCACCTAGGCCCCAGTCGGAAGGAGATGGAAGCATTTCTGGCTTCTTTGTATGCGAGTTCAAAACATCGACGAAGTGGAGCACAACTTGCCCTGTGAGGTCGAGCAGGAAGAGCCACGAAATGCAGGGCGATAGTACTGTAGATCTGTCGCCTAGCTTTCGGAAAGTCTTGGGTGGTTGTCGGGAATCCGCGTACTACCAGGGAGTGGATAGGGACGCCCGGAGGGAGGGGGTAGCCAAGCCTTGGGGCCTTGAGCATCACCTTGGGTAATTGCCGATGCGGCCCCTATTGGAGCTCTGGGAATGAAGGGAGTGGCTATGGGACGTGCCTGGCCAGAACAAATGGGAATGACGAGCGCAACCTCCCGCCGAGCGCGAGTCAAGAACTAGAATTCAATCCAAGAATCGTGGATGGACGAATGCAACGTGGATGTGACGCAACGCAAAGCAACGCGATGCGACGCGATGCGATGCGATGCGATGCGGTGCGGTGCGAGGCAGTGCGTGTGTGTTTGATGTGCAGGACAGCCATGCCAAACCATCAAAAACCAGCCAGTCAAACCGGACTTACCCAAGCGCAGAAGGTGTGTTGGGGGCGGCAAAAATCCCAGAGGCCTTTTCAGCATTGGCCCATTCCACCTTGTCAAGTTCTCCGCGTGACACCCTCCAATCCAACTGTGCATCGCAATGCTGCAATCGTTCTCGGGTACCTTTTCTTGCTCCGCGCGTCCCGCCCTGAGCTCATGAGAACCGCTACGTCACCCCGTTGCGTGGTGTGGGACCAATCACGTCACCTTGCTCTTGGCTAGGGATGTGTGCATTTCGAAGGCCGAAGGCCTTGTCCTCCATCCTACTTCTCATAGCCAGCGTGCTGTATCGTTGAACGGTGCCGTGTTATGGTTTGGTGGTTTCGCCGGGAGATCTGCTCACCATGTGCCTCCTTGTCCCCCTGCTTCAGATGATCATTGGTTGGGGTCCGAAGCGCGTATGATGCCGTGGAAAGTGCTAGGCGGATCTCCAAGGCGGCGGTTGCCTGTCTATCCTATTTGAACCACCGAGATGATCGAGCCTAGATAAGCAATCGCCCTGGTTTGGCTGTATCCGTCCAGATATCAGAATAGAAAACGTCGATTTACTCACTGGAATCTCAAAGACACCAGTGAGGCGGCCCCGGACCCATGTCTCACAGCGGGGGCCCTTGAGATCACCCTAGGGACCGGGTATCGGCACCACTTAATGTCTCAGCCGATTGGGCAGATTGCGGGACGGGAACGTCATTCCCCCACGTCGCCATCTCCCCTCCATATCTGGCAAATCAGAGTCCTCCAAGCGCCTACGCCGGGCCCAGCTTGTCGGTGCATTTCGAGAGCGTTATTGCTTTTGTGTGTCCTTCTCACTGGATGCTAAGCCCCGTGCCCTCCGATGGCCTTTTCTTCCACACTGCTTTTCGACCTCTCAGAATGGTGTGATACGCTCTGCCTAGACTGAGCAGTTCAACGCATGGCAAACTCCGCATGTGATATGATGTCGCCATGACTGGCTTTGAGTGACTGCCGCACCTCAGTGATGTCTAGTTACTTTCTTTGTCCACGACGTAACGTCAAGCGGCTCCGCACCAGGACTGGCCCAGACGACCACATGATCATGATGGCGATTATCCAAATGTCGGTGTATATCTCTCATCCGTTCGTGGAACGCTCACCCACGAGACTCCGCAATTGGATTCGGCGAGCTCAAAATATGTAGGGTAAGCAGCGGCATGGGCTGCTCACGATAGGGTGGAAGCGGTCCTATCCAGTCTAGAATCTCCATGCCATGCGAGACGGCGCAATGTGATGTCTTCCACCACAACAAACATGCTAGAGTGCGCCAGCGCAGGGTTCACTGACCGACCAGAGGGTTTCATTGGTCCCCATTCCAACGACACAACCCGTCCTGCGCCGGTACTGGCTCCGATCAGAGGGTGCATTGACTTTCGTGGCTGCAACGCGCTGTTGCGCTCCGCAATTTGGGATGGGGAGTAACCCATCAGCTCAGTTGACGTGGATAGCAGGTAATACTAGTGATAAGGCACAATGGTGGTACTTTGCTGGCTGATGGCGGGGCACTGACAAGGCTGCAGAGAGTGGCAGCCTGGCTGCACCTAAGGTTCGTGATAGAGGCGGGGGGTAAGACTGACGACAGGCAACGGATTTGGTGGTACTGTACGGCCGAGATACCCAAACGGGGCCCACAGTCGTATCCTAGCTGCAGTTCTCCGGGCAAGATTGATGGCCACACCCCCTAGTGCGAGGGTACTTAGTTTGCACCCATGGCCACCCCGTCTCTCTTTTTTGTTTCGCCGTGGCCATTAGGACAAGGAAATGACGGGAGTCGGCGCCAGAGGATCGACGGCTGATGATCTCATTCCGTTGTTGGCTGTCCCAGGCGTTTGTTTCAAGATGACTTGGGTCTGCCCTCGAATCAGACTGCGCAAGGCGGAGGATTGAGAGCAAGTCGCAATGCCAGATGGACATCTGGAACCTGGGACCTGGGACATCGTGGCTGAAGGTCGGTCTCGGGGACATTGCTGCAACAAAGTTTTTTCCCCCTCCCCAATGACGCTGTCTCGATCCAATCCAACCCTCTGGCTGACGGACGGGATTGGCCCCCCACATCCTTTTTCCCACACGGTGCCTCCTGGCCGCCTCGAGCCCGGGCAGGTATTTCTGGCAGTCATGATTATCGCCCCTTTGTGCCTTCGAGCCTGGCCGAGTCGAGGAGGGAACGGGAGAGAGCCGGTCGTCAACTCAAATATCCTGCCCATCACCTATCGGTGGCCATGCCAGCTATGCCTTGCCATGCTAGGTCAGTTGCGAGGCATTGCACCAGATCTGTAACGGTCAACCAGCGAGTGAGCGCTTCCACGTCACTTGGAGTGAATTTTGGACTTGGTCTGTTGCCGGTGTTTCGCTGACGGACCCTCGCCTGGGGTACAGCAGCGGACGAGAATGACGATGTGAATCATGTCTAAATTTACTGTGGACAGTGGTGGTATTGCATCGAACGCCATACCCTATTCGGCGTTACCCCTGTCGCTTCGTGACCAAGCAGCTGGTGCCTCCGGCGTCGTATTGTCAACGGGCGTCGAAATGAGACGGCGGGGGACGAGAGTTACTAAGGAACATATTGTCAGCCGCCAACAAGGAGCTGCTCGCTTGCTCCAGTTTGACAGCACTCGTCCGGCTTAGGGCTGGGCAAGGGTCAATTCCTTTCTGAGCAGAGACGGAGTCCGACATGAGGGCCAAGAGGTATCTGGTGGATTCAGCGGCGGTGGGTACGCGGACATCGCCCGGACACGCCAACGCGCAACGTGCGTCGAGTAGTTGGGAGACGAGGCCTGAAGGTTGAGGTTGAGGCTGTAGGATGGATGAAGGATAGCATGTGTGCGACAGCCGCTGACTGACGAATAGTTGGGGTTGACTTCCTGGGTCGAGACGTTGAAGTCATAGTACAAAGCAGTCGGGGCTAACGGCCGTCTCAAACATGCCGCCGACTGGTCCATGCCTGGATTCCCTGGCCGGACCCGTTACGAGCGTGGCAGCTGAGAGTCGCTAGAGGAGAACGAGGGACGCTAATAGCCTGAGCGCGCAGTGGGCACGCCGTTGGGAAGTTGTCCAACAGGGACGTCGCCAAACAGCAGCGCGATGATCGAAATAGAGAGGGTTTGGACGCGGCTGTGGACCTTGACGCTGCAGATGGAAGACGGGGAGGGAGATGGAATGGAGATGGAGATGATGTGAGACGTACTGCCGGGGGATGGATTTCTGGGGCACCTGGATCTTGAAACACAGCAAAGAGCGGCCGTTGATCGCTTCTACCACAGCCTAGTACATCAAGCCAATACCAGGCCGCCTTCGCCGGAGCCAAAGCCAACAAGGCACACAGCCGAGGGCGTTCAGGGTATTCAGCCAGAGCAGGAGCGTTGGACACACCATGCCACGGCCCACCCAGCAGGTATGGTGGTAGGTGCACATGACCACCTATCCATCACAGTATCTCCGGACATGTTTTTTTTTTGTTAAGCTTCGGAAATTTTCTTCTTTCTTGCTCGATGGACCTGATATTGAGCTCCATGCGTCACGTCGCGTCAAACCGAGGTCATGGCTTGGGCTCAAATGCTCGGCCAGCTTCAGCCTCCAGCCTCCAGCCGGTCAAGCCTTTACTACGCCACTCTGATTCTGGGTTTTCACTTCGATGGGAACTGGCGTTGGGCTTTGGCAGACGGCCCAACTTCATGACGGCGCCAGAGTGCTGGACCAGGTTGGTACTTGGAGTCTCGCAACTAAGGCCCAGCACGAGGTTCACAGCCCCTGAAGCTGAAGGGTGAAGCGTTGGGCAGCTCGCCTTTGAGGGGGGGCAAGCGCAGGAGATCGATTTCTCTGTGTACCTATCTTTGCTGCTTGGCTTAGCTGTCTCCCAAGGTACCGTAGCTACTTGTCCCTCCATCCCCCCCTCTCCCCTAGTCGAGACGATAAAGGGGGGGTGGCAAGATGGCAAGATTTGGGCCAGGCCCTGTCGATGGATCCCTGTCTTGGGTGCGCCGGACACATGGCGAGGTACCGGCCGAGGCGGGTACAACTGATGGGTACGGTACCTTTTCCCATCAACGCTGGAACTTGGGAGTCGCCGGTCATCATCTGGCGCCCACCCCGGTCATGGAATTGTTCTTTTTTCTGTGACTATCCGGGGGCCGGACTGCCTTGGTCTCACATTTGGCTCCCTACCTACCTTACCCCCCAGGCCATCTTGGTCTTGGTGCGCTCGGCGACGGCGCCGGTTTCTGTCAACTGGCTCCCCGAGTACGAACATCGTCTAGTTAATGTATTGCAGTACGAGGGACGAGGGATGAAGGACGGCTCGGAATAGCGCTTGACTGACAATCAGCTCCCAGATTCAGCATCACGTACCTCGTACTTCGTACTTGATGCGGGGACAAACCTTGGACCTTGCTTGGGCCCTGGTTGCTGGATTCGTTGTCTGCCCTTCGTACCAAGGCCACTCTTCCATTTGGTTCGGAGCCGCTGCCCCCCTCCTTTGCCTTAACGAAGCTAGGAGCTTCTGACGTCGAAAGAAGCTAGGAAGCTCGTTTGTTTGCCTCCCTCGTGATCGTGCCCTGGCTCACCCTCGGGTAAGATAATGGCAAGAAACGAGACAACACGAGAAAAGAAAAAAAAGGTCGACAAAAAAAGACCGGATCTAAAGATTTCTGCCGCCGGCTAGTGCGCAACCCCTCCTCCTCCTCGTCCATCCGGGTCTGCATGGTATATTATCGCTTGTATCTTGCCATTAGCTCTAACTGTGCAGTCCATGCTTAAACCTTTGGCATGACACCACTGAGGTGGCGGTCGTACTGGGCTTGAGGGCCAGAAACTGTCTCTGGTAGTTTCATTGCCGCCTATCGTCATTATTAGCTGGTTGCTCATCATCTGGCGGCGCGACACCGCTTCGCGCATTGGCGCACTGCCCTGCTTTCCATTCAACGAAACGTTACGGCTGCTGCGGATCGCTTAGGACAGCATGCCTATCGTTTTCTTGGTATTCATGTGCTGGAATTGCGCTCTAGAGGGATAGGCAGAGATCCTCATACCTCATTCCCGACTAAACTTGCGTTGCTTGGCTGCGCGGCGAAGAGCGACACCAAATGGACAAGGAGCTTGTCTCTTTTCTCTACATGTTGTCTCTCTTCTCAAAACCTCATCTCATATCTCACCGTCATTTGTGGCATCCACACGGCAACCTTTCTGGTCTCTTCTCTCCCTTTCGATCCCACGTATAGTATTCGATGAGAGCGTAGTCTCCACCTCCCTGGCTTCGGTTCAGACTCATCACTGAAGGCAGGCTCGGAGCTGGAGTCCAGAGGGGCTGGCGCCAATTGGGGGTGGACAGACTGTACTAGGCCGGCGTTTTGGTAGTTTGTCCCACCTCTTGGCGCGTTGCTGGCTGCCGCCCACATTCTCAGAGTCACACTGCCGCACTCCGAAATAGCCCAGACGAGCAAAGTGAAAACTCCGACGGCGGAGGCAGGGAGGATGACGGAAGCTACCAATTGAAAACGCAAAGGATAGGCCCGTCATCCGCTATTCCCATCCTTCTATCCACCATTGCCCAATTGCCCAGAACATCCATCATCCATCGCCCGTTGTGACGGGTTGCCGTCTACTCCAAGCAATTGGGTGGATCCCCCCCCCCCCCCCCCCCCCCNNCCCCCCGTGGCAGGCCAGACAGGCCATAGGCCCCAAAAGCCCCAAGCCCCAAGCCCCTAGGGCATCCAAGCCTCAATCCCACTGCCAAAAAAAGGCCACCATGGAATGGAAGGCTTCCAGGGCTCCCCTCATTGAAATCAGAGAATGAAGGTGGTCCAGCCCATAGGAAACCCGCCAGCGCCAGTGCAAAGCCGACATGCCCCGTCCCCATCACCATCATCATCATCATCATCATCATCATCATCACCATTCATCAACCACGTTCCGTCGCATCCAGTCGCACCCATGTCACATAATACACCACACGACTTGTCTGTCGTCTTTTGTCTGCCTGCCTTGCTTGTAAGTACGGTGAGTATGCTGTGTCTGTCTGCCTCTTACACACCGATGGATGGACTACACTCTTATTCGTACAACATAAACGTTCGTCAAGGTGTCTTCCCCCCCCCGGACCCATGCTTAATTACTTAGTTACCCAACTCTCGTCAATGCCTATCATCCATCATTCCCTCGATGCTACGGTGTCATCCCTTGCCAGTTGCCACTAACATTGAGTTTGAGTCTCGCTCAGCAGTCATTGAGTGTCCGTGGTGTATGTACTTAGTATTAGACTGCCAAAACTTGGTCCTATGTACGTTGGAGGTGCACCTGCGTGGGTTTCTGTATGATGTCGTCTGCTTCTGCCCATATCGAGGCGGTTCAGCCAGCTGCCTCGTACTGTGAAACCGGTGCACGGCGAAAGCCCGTGACTGACTGACTGACCGACAGACAGAGACAAGGACTGATGGAAGTGACTGCTATGGCTGTGTTTCGATGTGCTGGTTGGTGGTTGGCGCATGGGGTGCTGTGGCGCTGTGCGGTGTTGGTTGGTGGTGCTCTGCCGGTTGGCGCTCGCTGTGAGCCCAGTTGAGTGCATGCTTCTGCTATGTTGTGCGCGGTGTGCTGCGCTGGGCGGCTGTATCATCTGGGCGGCCCTGGCCCTGTCAAATGCGTTGCCCTGGCTCGTTCGCCCTGTCCTGTTCCCGAGTGTTCCTGCTCTTCCAGTAGACGTGCCTTTTGATGCCCCCACGCCCCGTATCACACTGCTGACCCCCTTTCTCCCTTGCAAACAGGGTTTGTCGGGGAACATCTGAACACTTGGAGCGTGCCACTTGGACTATTTGCTACGTCCACCCTCGCTATTGGCCATTCCCGTCTCGCCCGGCCATCCTGTCCTCCCCTTCGGTCTGCGTCTCTAGGTACAACGTACAGTATGAATCCTTCTGGCTCACCCTTTTCTCCCTGTCCGTCTCCTCCGCGCCCCTCCCACTCTCCCTCACACAGACTCAACCCGCCCTCTGACCTTCTGCCAGACCACAGACCGCACACAAGACAGGACGACCGCTCTCACACGCCCCCCCGGTTCCTCCCCAGTCCCCAGTATCCTCCTCCCCCCCGTCTCCTCTAGAGAGTCCCAACTGTACGTAACCCCAGTCCCCGGTCCAAGCAAGTCCCAGTAGAAGTCAAGTCCCCTCGTCCTAGACAAGTCAAATCAATCGATTCTTTGCCCCCCAGTCCCTGGTCTGGTCGCCTGGCCCAGCGCCCAGTGCCCAGCATGCACAGCGCCTAGGTGCCCACTCTGTGCTGCGTCGCTCGCTGATGCTTGCTGCTCCTCTTCCTCCACGTATTTCTGCTGCTCCTCCTAACTGAGACTGACAAGACAGGCACCAGCACACAGCACAGCACAGGCACAGGCACAGACAGCCACCGACACCGCCAGCACGCACTCTTCGTCTCGTCTCCCTCGTGTCCTCCAGCGCTCTAAATAAAGAAGGCCTTCTTGGCTGTGTCCATCCCGCCATAATTTCCCGGACCCTAGCTCAGATACAAGACGTTCCCGCTCCTGCGCCCAGCTCTCGCTCTGGTCTTGCTCCCACTTAAGACGCCTTCCTCTCCTCCCTCCTTTCCCACCTGGGAATTGCCTTTTTTTCCTGCCCGTTGAACTGTACCTACCTATTCTCTGAATTTCCCACCTTCGCCCCCGAGCTACCACTGCCACTACTTATTACTACCTTGACTCCCCCCATTTTCACCACCCACCCACTCCTGCTCCACCAATTCTACCACCACAACCTACAACTTCAACCTCTCGAATCTTTCTGCTCTCTGTCTCCCTTGACTTCGCGCCTCAACACTCAACGAACAGATAACCAAGCGGACAGACAGACACACGGCCTTGTCGTCTCCCCCCTCGCCCCAAGCCACCAGTTCTACCGAACAGTACTCACTAGAAAAAGTGCGACTCCTGGACAATTGCGAGAGTTCTGCAGCCTACCATCTCGACCCTGTTCCTCAGTATCCGCATTGGGTGACTCAGCGAACTCGCCCTTGCAACTTCAACCCGTCTACGCTGCCACAGTTGTCAGGGCCTGTCCTGGCTACACCTGACCTGTCTGCATCTGCGACTGAGTCTGCATCTGCAATTGCGTCTTGCGGCTCTGCGCAAGCTGCCAGAACCCACCGAACCGCGGTTCCCGTTGTGGCGGTTCTCGTGCCTCTCCCTCTCCACCAGCGGCAGTACAAGCATCACCACTTCCACGACGTCTCGCGAGCGTCCCGAGCTGCGCAACCCGACTACGGCCCTATCGGAGGAGGATTTTAGTTGGAAAAGGCCCCCGGAGGACCCGCCATTCTGCGCTGATCGAATTGCCAATTTGCGCGTTTGCTGGCCGACGCCAACCCACCACAAGCCGTGACCCTCGACGGGTACTCCTCTATCTTTGCCTCTCTTTTTTTCGGCCTCGTCTCCCGCGCTCTGCGCTGCATTGCGCTGTGCCGTGCTGCAGTCACCCGCCTCCCCACGGACCTGAGGTCGCCCTACTCCAACCAACTCCCTAAGGCGGCCCAAAAGCAGCCACCTGCATATCCCACCTCTGCCAGCTCACCACGCTGCCACGAACTTGGCACATCTTCGCGCATCAGATCGGCCTCGACTGCACCTTTCCAGCTCTGACTCCACGGCTGGCCTTTGCTCACTACGGCCCACTTGACGGCACCCTCACGCTGCATTCGTCCCTGCGTCTACGTTGATACCTTCGTCCGGCCACGCCCTCGCCTCGCCCTTGCCTCGCCCTCACCCTCACCCACTTCCCGCGACATCCCGTTTGGCCTTAGCTGTACCCCAGGTCGACGACCACGAGGAGATCGCCCTGTGCAACTGATTTCTTCCCCGCAATCACTCCCCCCATCCCTCCCACCATGGCTTCTCATACTGCCTGATCTCTTATATATGTCGACGCAACCTTCGGATGCGCCCTGGCTCACTCACATAGTGCAAACACCACCACACAAGCACCACCATGTCTTCTTTCAATTCAGCCCCCGCAAAACAACACTCATTACCTTCAACACCTCAGTTACAAACAGACATGTCCTCGTTTTCGAGGTCACCGGCCTCTTACCTTAGCCAGGTCCAGACGGCTTTCCACTCACATTCCCAGCCCTCCATGGTCCCGTTGTCTGCCATCAGTGCATCCTCAGTGGCCTCCAACTCACTACAAGGATCACCCATCATGTCCCCTGATACCGCCGTTCTTACCACGAGCTCCTCAGTCCAGCCGTCGCCTGAACCCATGCGAGGCCGGGACGAGGAACCGTGCCCCTCCAACTTCCAGCTACCGGAGTCCATCTTGTCTCGCAAGACGAGTACAAATTCATTGGGGCATAGCTTGGCCACCACCCCTAGTACAATGCCCGAACCCATCCCCAAGAGCAACCTGATTCGCCGATTCTCCAACCGGGCCCATCGGTTCGCCAGCAGGAGACGACAATCCTCGGCGGCCCCTGCCAGTCGAGATGGTAGCGTTGGTCCTAGCATCCTGCGCCGCCGCAGTGATAGCAATGCTACTGCTCCACCGGAGGGAAATGCTCTGACCGACACCGACGAGGAGCTGGACCCGGTCCTGGACGACGCCATCTCATTGCTTGGCCTTGACAGTACCGCTCAAACCTCATCAGGCAACAATAGCTCGGCTGGCTCTATCAACGGCAGTGCCAGCACCATGGCCGGACCTGTGCTCCCAGCCGAGCTCCAAAACGGCAGTCCAGTGTTCAAGGTGTCCAGAAAAACCCGAACGAAACGAGTGCATCTTGTTTACCATACCGAATCCAACAAACTCTCATGGGACAAAACAAAACCACACAAGTCTCTGCACGTCGATGAAATCAAGGAGATTCGAACCGGCACTGACGTCCAGCAATACTGCCTCGACTTTGCGGTTTCCGATTCGCTGGCGACGACATGGTTCACGATCATCTACATCGTTCCGGAAAATTCGAAAACCAAGTTTCTGCACATCGTGGCCGATGACCATGAGAGCTTAACAAACTGGACCGAATTTCTGGATGCCATGTTGAAGTACCGCCAGGAACTGATGACTTCGCTAATGGCCTTCAACGACAGAGCCATAGCGCAGTACTGGCAGTCTGAGATGGCTAAGCAGTTTGGTGATAAGCCTCGTGGTCTGGGGCAAGAGGAGCTAGACATTGCTGGAGTAAAACGTGTCTGCCAAAACCTTCATATCTACAGCTCGCAGTGGACATTGGAGGCCAACTTCTTCCGCTCCGACGCCCGACGACGTGAGAAACTCAACTTTACCGAGTTCAAGGACTTTGTTCGTCGGATGAAGCAAAGACACGATGTCCAGCGAATTATTCGCAGCATTGCCGCTAACCCCGAGACTGGTATCACCTTGCCCGAGTTCCTGAAGTTCCTCCGCGATGTTCAGGGCGAGGACGTTGATTCCAACCCTGCCATGTGGGAGAGGCACTTTGCATACTTCAGCCGCCAGTTCCGGAAGGACGACGTGGACGCCCCTGGACCGACTCAGGACATGCAGGTCATGTCGGAAGCTGCCTTGGTCGGATATTTGGCATCCGAGTTCAACATGCCCCTTGAAGCAGAGCCCCAAGGATACAAGCTGGACCGCCCCATGAACGAATACATCATCTCTAGCTCCCACAATACGTACCTCCTCGGCCGACAAGTAGCTGGCCAGTCTAGCGTCGAGGGTTACATCTCAGCCCTGGTTCGAGGCTGCCGCTGTGTCGAGGTTGACTGCTGGGATGGGAGCGATGGCCAGCCCGAGGTCAACCACGGCCGCACGCTGACCACATCGATCAGTTTCCGCGAGGTTATGACCACGATCAACAAGTACGCTTTCATCAAGTCGAAATTCCCTCTCTGGATCTCACTCGAGGTTCACTGCACCCCGCAACAGCAATCTATCATGGTTGAAATCATCAAGGAGTCATTTGGCTCTCGATTGGTTGTTGAAACGTTGGAGGATTCACCCGACAAGCTTCCATCGCCGTCCGAGCTCATGGAGCGCGTTCTCATCAAGGTCAAGAAACCGCAGATTAAGGAGGACCCCATCGGCACTGACTTCCGTGGCCGTCGAAGAGGAAACAGTCTGAACTCGCCATTGAGTCGTCCCATGACCGACGCAGCTGCTTTGATGCCATCGCAGTCACTCCCACAAAGCCCCATGCTAAGCCCCAGCCAATCCTCGCGCCGATTGGTCAGCAAGACTCGGGTCAACACAATCACTGAGGGTCGGGTTCAGGACATGATGAGCAGCAGCACCAGCGATAATGAGAGTGGAGGCGAAAGAAGTGCGAAGAAGGCTTCCAACAAGACGGTCAAGGTGCTTGGCGACCTAGGTGTCTACTGCGCTGGTGTCAAGTTCGCTGGATTCGACACCCCTGAGGCTAAGCAGTACAACCACATCTTCTCCTTCATGGAGTCGAGCTTCGCCAAGCACTCTCGTGTCAAGGAGGAGAAGATGGCTCTCGATATCCACAACATGCGCTACATGATGCGGGTCTATCCCGACCGAACCCGAATCACATCCAACAACTTTGACCCCCTCCTCTACTGGCGCCGCGGAGTCCAGATGGCAGCGCTCAACTGGCAGACTTTTGACCTGGGCATGCAGATCAACCGCGCTATGTTTGATGGTGGCCGAGACATCTCCGGTTACGTCCACAAGCCCGCCGAGCTCCGAGACATCCAGGTCCTGCCGTACAACTCGGACATTGCCGAGGGCAAGAAGGAGCGCAGCGTTGTTTCGTTTAGCATCGACGTCATCTCGGCGCAGCAGCTCATGCGACCAGCTAACCTTCCCGCCAACAAGTCGATGGATCCGTACGTCGAGGTGGAGATCTTCCACACCAACGACAAGCGCGACAAGAAGGACACCAACTCCAGCGGGTCTTTAGACCTCGATTCGCCCCAGAAGTTCCAAACCGACGTCATTCGACAGAACGGCTTCAACCCCATGTTTGACCGACAGTTCAAGTTTAAGGTCACGACCAAGCATCCCGAACTGATCTTCGTTCGATGGTCGGTCAAGCTTTCCAACGACGGCGAGAGCTACAACGACCGACCGGCAGTGGCTACATACACCGCCAAGCTTAACAACCTCAAGCAGGGCTACCGCACCCTGCCCCTTCTCAACCACGCCGGTGACCAGTACCTCTTCTCGAAGTTGTTCTGCAAGATCAAGGTGGATTCGGTCGAGAAGATGATGATCGATGCGCCCCGCCGGAGCCAAGACAGCAACAAGTTCAACCGTCTGGGCGGCAAGGTCTTCAGCCGAATCAACACTAGCCCTAGAGGCACGATCGAAAAGTCCAGCATAGAGAAGACGAGCTTTGACAGCTATCCATGATTAGCGGCCTCATCTTTAAACTACATTTCTTCACTGGACATAATTTTACTCAACACTCGAGTTTCTGGATGGCCCGTTTACGGAACCAGCCTTCCTTTCATTTTCATTTCAACTATTAGTCGGCACTTACTCCCTGGATCGTGGGCCCGGGGAGCCGAATTCGTACCTACACCTTATTCCACGATCCGAGAGGATCCTGGCGCACAACGAACGCGGTGGGGTTTGTGTTTATATCTGACGGAAGCTCTCGCTTCTCCTTCTCTTCTCTGAACGGTCGTTTTTTTTTACGGGTATCCCCCGGTACGCACATTTTCCTTTGTCTGAACACGGCGCATGAAAAAAATAAAGATGGACGGATACCCCCCCGAAGCGTGAGCGGTGTTGGTCATTTGGTTTGGGTTGAATTTTTTTTTATGGGAAGCAATACACGGGAACGGCGGAAAGGAAAAGGGACATGCATACACCACGCTTGGTCGTGTTATGGAGCGTCGGGAATTAGCATTGCACTGGAACTGGAATCACGTATTATAGACTGGCACAAGGCAAGGAAACCACACGGGAATTTTGTTTGTGCACGACCTTTTTCCTTTCATCTCGTTTTATGATGATCATTCGCACTGAGTGTTGCCAAGATGGGAACAGGACTTGACATACTTGACAAAAGCCAAGAAAGACTAGTGCGCGAGTCTCCCTTGGAAGCACATTTAGCCAAGGGGCAAGCAGGCAGGCAAGCAAGTGGGGAGGATGGAAACATTCCAAGAGCATGGCCGGGGCTGATCTTTTCCCCTTCATTATTACGTCTGCCGTTGAAGGGGCAAGTTGTATACAAAAACGGGAACGGCAGGGAGGGAGATGAGGGATGGGAAAGCTTGCATGATACACATACCTGTGGCTGGCGCTGCATTTACTCTCGGCCGGCTTGGGCTCTGGAAGGGAAGGCTTTCTATTTTCGGGATCTGCTTTCTTGCTTGGGTTTTCTTCTCTTCTTCAACGTGTTTTATTTGAACTTTGGGTTTGGGAGATTGGGGGGGGCGTTGATGATGGATTGCATTTATGTCATCGCGTTTTTCGGCTGGCAACGAACACCGGGCCAGGGAGATTGAGGCGCAAAAGTCTTTCGACGAAATGAACTGAGACGAGATAAAATGAAAAAGAAATCTAAATAACGTGTTCTGAAACAGTCTGCTTGTCAACGAAGGAATGAAATGGACCCTTAGTCCCCACGGGCACGCAGTAGCAACCGCCTCTCGCGCTCTCCTGACCCGAACCCCTGAGGATCGTCCCTGTCTCTGATGACATCCCGCAGCGGTATTCACACACACCCCCCGTCTTTCCTATCTTTCTTGTCGATCCCACGCGCGACGTGGCGTCGTTCACGGCCCTTCTGCCACCCCCTGCGGCGTGCGGGGAAGCGGGACTCGGGAGCTGGGGGGTACATAAGGAAAGGGCGTCAGGAGAGGGACGGAGGGAAGGGTCGTTTGTTTACATGGCATGTGAGAGGCAGGAGGACGGGACGCGCACGGCAAGGGCGTATCCATGGGAGTAAAGATGGACCAGACGAAGACCGGAATAGGACCAGGAAGGGTAGTAGTCGGTAATGGCTTACATGAGGTGAGATCGGTGAGTGTGCTGCCAGCAACCGCAGACCAGGAGCCGTCGTCAAGCGGCCGTCAGTTATCTCATCGCTTTCAAAAACATCATCCGCCTATCTCACGTCGATAGTAGAGAAACCTAGGCAGCCATGACGGCACCGTGTCCAGAAAAACCTCTATAGCCTATCTCAAAAGTACGAATGAGAAGTGCTAGCGCTTCTAATGCTAGAAGGACACTATGCCAAGTGCAGGAAAACCAAGGGCGAATGGGGCGAGTAAACAATAGAAGTAATTAGTATCTCTAGACCCCGTAAGTACCCGAATAAGATGGCGTATTCGTACATGCCTTCCCGCCCCCAGAACCGAAATAATAGTAATAATAGTAAGACGCAAGATGATAGGGCAGTTGCAACACGCATAAAAAACTCCTTCAGCCATGGGACTCATCAGAAATAAGGCTGGACAGCAGAGTGGCCGCCGGCCTGCACATGAAAGGGGCGGGCTGTGCCGTGGAAGCAGGAAAAACGTCCAGGTCATTCAGTCGACGCCCTCGTCGTGGAACTTGGGACTCACTGTGCGGCTCAGGTTGGTCTGCGAGCTTCCCTTGCTCAGCATGCCGCTTGCGCCGCCGCGGCCCCAGCCGCCGTTGGTGACGACTTCCATGGCCCGGTGCTCGGCCTCCTCGCGCCGCTTTGCCTTGTCGTCGGTGGCATCCCAGTCCCCGTCCTCATCCTCTTCGTCCAGGTCCGCCAGCTCGTCCTCGAGCGTCCGGCCGCGGGGACTGAGCCGCCGCAGCGGCACCTCCTGCGTCGCATCGGCGTACAGGCTCGGGTCACGGCCCAGGACACGGTCGGCCTTGCTTAGAGCGCGGGCCACCGGCGGGCTGGGCGTGAAGTGTCGGCCTGCACCGTCGGGACGCTCGGGGACTACGGGGATGTCGTCGGGTGAGCCGTCCGGTGCGCCCCAGCCGGCGCTGACCTCGCGGGCGCGTTGCTGCTCACGGGCGGAACGGAGACGTTCGCGGGCCTCCTGCCAGGTCGGACTTGGTTCCCATGACCAGCCGTCTCCGGTGGTGTTGCAGATAGGGAAGAACCATAATACGGGCTTCGGTCCGAACAGGTGTTGCAGGTTGCGCCGCCAGCCGAGGTCGAAGGCGTTGGGAAGCTTTTCCGAGTCTTGTTCGTCCAGGTACTCCTCGTAGCGTCTCCGTCGCTGCTCGCGCTCCCTGTCGACGTATGATAGCTGGACCGGATGCGAGCCGTCAGGGGGATATGTCCGGGGCAGCTCCTGGGTGCGGCGCTCCTCTCCCTCCTCGGGGCTTGTGATGCCGGGTAGGGCGTTGGCGTGGAAATCGACGAACTGCTGGGCAGCTTGAGGCAGGTGGTTGGCAGGGTTGTGGGCCGAGTTGTATGTCTTGCGCAGGGGCGACAGATATCGCGTTTTCTCCAGGCATTCAATAGTGGTCTGGCCACGGCTGGCGAGGTGTAGGTGCCAGCCGGTAAAGGCGCCCACAACAAGCCCGATGATGCCGCTGATGACGCTCAGCATGATGAAGTTGACTGGCATGAATGTGTCGAGATATTGGGTGTCGTCGAGGACCTCGTCCCAGACCCATGTCGCGCTGACGGCAAAGGCGTAGAAGCAGAACAGCGTGGTGTAGATGAGGAACAGCAGGAAGGCCTTATGGTTGCGCAGCCCGATGCACGTCGCCAGCCAGGGGCAATGGTGGTCCATCTTGAGGACGCACCGACGGCAGGTCGAGCAGTGGTGCGCGCGATCGGGCTTGCGGGCCTGGCACTTCTTGCAGTACCTGAACTCACCATTGCTCTTGACGGTGAAGCTGGTGGCCTGCGGCGTGTTCTGCGTGGGCAGGAGGCCGTAGCCCATGTCGTTGGTCGTCGAGCCGGGAGGCGTGAAGACTGCTGTGGTGTAGGACCAGTTGAGGAGGAGGTAGAGGGCGACGCCGACGGCGGACGAACCCGTGCCTGTGAAGTTCTTCTATGTCAGCGCATTGTTACGAGTCTTCCCTTGCGCAGCAGTCTGCCCAGCGCCGGTTCTCGCCTACCTATCCATGCGCTCTTGACGCTGACGCTGCCGATGTTGACCAGCACCCACACCGCCCACGATGTCAACCCATAGACAAACACCAGCGGGATGTACGTTGCAAACGTGCAGCACGCACGCTCCAGCTTGCGAGCCAACCGACGAGACATGATGCACGTCGTGCCCTCGTACAAACAGGCGGCTCTTCACAGACGCACGCGCGCTCGGCTCGGTTCGTTTGAAGCGCTTTGATTCGTCACTGGCCGGATAAATCGATTCGATTCGGTAGAGGGGACAGGTTGTCTTTACTCCATCATCCGCGGCAGGGTATCGATGATAAAGACGGGCGAACGGGAACGGGAACGGGACACGGAGCTAAACGTCGAGGAAGACCGGTCGGACGGGGAATGGAGGATCGTGAACTGCTGATGTAACGGATAACAACGGCGACGCTTCTAGCAGAGGCGGAGATTCGATAAATGCCACGTGGGATTCGAAATGAGTGTAGATGAAGATGAAGCGTCCCCTATGGCGTTGGGATTACTGTTGAAGCTGCGACTGATACTTGCGACAAGACGAAACCTCGAAATTACGTACCTGTCATGAAAGTGCTGAGGTGTAAGCTTAGGTCATCAGGGGGGCGCAATTCGGCATTCGGACAGGGGACCCTCCGGCGCCGTTTGTCAATGAAACCCCGGTTCGGCCGGCGGACGGACAAAAAGACGGCAACACGAGCGCTTCTCTAATACCATAAAAAGCGGTTATTAGAAGTGAGGGGAGAATGGTTTTCTCAGTTTTAACTGTCACCTGCTTTTCGTATACGTACTGTCTACCTCTCAACTCGTCCTTTCGTGATGAGTCCTCAAGTCTCATAATCTCAGGGGGCCACAAGCAACGGGCACGCCCATGTGTCGAACTTGTTGTCGATGCCCCTCCGCCCTTCAGTGTTAGGTCGCCATTGCCAACTTCATAGTCAGGACTTTATCACGGAAGCACTGACTTCACCAATGCATCTCCTTGCCCTTCCATGGATCCCTATCGCCAGTCTTCTCTCCGTCCCTGCTAGCCGCAGTTATTGTACCCTTGCTCCCTCCAGGCCTAAAAGTCTCCCGCGCCGACACAGTCGTGTTGTATTTAAGGGTTCCATCGTCGTTGCGTTCAAGGGAAACGTCTACGATGCCTGCTGTGAGCTGATCCAAGTATGCATCGTACGTCTCCGTGTCTCGAATTCGGCACCGAACTCCGTTTGACTCGGCATGCTGTGTCACTGCCGCCAACGAGGAAAACGTTCTATGACAGTAAGGGCATCTGTACACCGTGTCGGAATGGGCGGGAGATCTTAGATGTCCGATCAGCCCCCCAGATTTCTTGAAAGTTTTCCTGTTCACGCTTAGTTACTGCAGTCCATTGTTTAGGGGAAAGGCTTGACTTACATGCAGCCAACTTTCGGGCAACTGAATTTTTCAGTGAATTCCGAGTAGTATCGAGCCGAGTTGAAGCTTGGGTGGTTGGGATGATCGGGATCCATGGCCTCAAACAAGATTCTCGCGTTGGGAGCGGTCGTCCCTTCAAGTTGCTCCTTGGTTGGCTGTCGAGCTGGGGGAGAATCCCGGAACAGTTTCTTTCCAGTGCCCCAACTGCTGGGCATCTCATTTTCTAGCTTGGCCCCGCCTTGAAAGTGATCGAACCCCTGGATTCCTGGGCCGGGCGACTGAGTTGTGAGGCTTGGGAATTCGTTCTCCTTCAATAAGAAAGGATCAGGTTGGCTGTAAGCTAGCGACCCAACAGTGGAACCGTGTCCATGTGTCGATGGCATGTATTTGGTAAAGTTTGCCTTGACCGTCTGCTCAGTTAAAGCCTCGAGCTTTTTAGGGAACTCGAGTTTCTGTTCCCGCATGTCCTCAAGGATTGCACCGTCAAGGCGGGGGCATTTCTCCTCGATGTGAGCGATCAATCCTCCCAGGCGCACGAAGGGACCATCGCCACATGCAGGGCACTCAAGATTTTGCTCCTTCGGGTGGTTCTTGGACAAGCTTAGTCTCCTTGAAAATGTTCTAGATGAAAGTTGGATCAGACTTACCTCCTGGATGTGTCGTATCTCTGCCCGTTCTGTCTTGAAGTTCTCGCTGCAGAACTTGCAGTGAATATGCTTGGGCTTTTCTGCTAGTCGCATGGCACTCTTGTGTTGATGCAATTTCTCCCAGCTCGAGAAGAGCAGGTTGCATGGCTTGCAAAGCCACGCTCGTTCCGATTGCTGATGAGGAGGCATCGTGGTTTTTTTTTGGTTTGTAGTACCTAGACAGCCAAAGTAGTTGGAAGCTGAGTAAAGTTGAAGTGGCGGGACTGGAGATTAGGGAAAGGGGAGAAGAGAGAAAGAAATTCGAATGGAACTTGCGGTTGTGAATAAATGAAGGAAAGAACGGAGAAAGAATAAGTTGGCCTTAGGCTCTTCAGTCTCAAGGTGCGTGGGTGCCTTGGTACGGACTTACCTTAAGTAACGTACTTAGGGATCTAAGGTACGAACACTCGTTTGTTCAAGGTGCGAGTACAATGGGAAACAGAAGGAAACGGGTGACTTGCAAACATAAGTTAATAGTTGTGTGTTCGGAGCGAAGGAAACAGGTGATTAAAGGAAGCATGAATGGGGAGGGAAGGCGCACGCCTCGGAGATTTCAAGGCACCCAATACAATGAACAAAGGATGCCACAAACCCGCCACGATACTCGTTGAGTAGCGCCTCGCGGTCCAGTCAAATAGAGTTGACCTGTTTGCTTGTGGCAGGTAAGAGTGGATAAGCAACGCGACTGTCATTAGCCAATTCTATTAGGCATTACCTCGAAGCACGAGAGTTAATGAATCGCGAAGTAGGAGTACGAAACTCGGATTTGTGCCCTTTCAACCACTGGGCTACTAAGTATCCTCATCCCTCATTCTATCCCCGTCCCTCGCGCTACCCTCATCGTCGTCTCGCGCTGTCTCTTGCTCCCCATCAGCATCGTCTCGCACATTCCCCTGGTCATTATCATCTCCATCTCCTGAATCGTCCTCGTCGTCCTCACTTCCGGAATCATCATCGTCGTCCATCTCAAGCAACCTGGCCTCCTCGTTCTGCGAATCGGGCACCGACGGCGTCTCGGCCACCTGTTTTGATGGGCCCTTCACCCTGACGCTATACCCCTTGTGCTTGTTCTTTCTTGTTGGTTGTCGCCCTCGTAACAGTGTGAGTTCCTCGTCTGTGAGGCGGAGATTTGGTAGAGGGAGATGAAGGCTTGCCGAAGATGTCCGAATCGGTGTCTGGTCTCCAGCTTGCAATGTCATCGCGAAGTCCTCTCTGGTGAGCCTTCGGTCGAACTGAATGGCCACCAGCTTGGTTTTCATGATGGCCTTAACCTTTGCCCATAGCCCGCCGTGAAACCATCCGCTGCTAGGATCCCACGTCGGACGCTCGGCGGCGTTATCGAGCAGCTCCTTGAGGAGCGGGTCGGTAATATCGCAAACCTGCCACACCTTTCCGTCCGTGTGATACGTTTCTCCATCAAAGATGTGGCTCTCGGATAGCTCCTCCAAGAACTCTTTGAGAGGGCCCATCTGGGTTTTGCGCAAAGACTTCCATGTTTGGCCCTTCTGGGCTCGTTTCTGTTTAGGAAGCTTGAACATAAGGGTCTGATAAATGCGGTACTTGGGATCCGTTCGCGGATCGATGCCGTAAGGGACCACCCCGTCTCGCCAAGGTCCTCCTTTGAACTGATAGGCTGTATAGTTGAGATACCTTTTGAGCTCGTTCCAGTTCTTGAGCTTGCCGCCGAGATGATTAAGCAATGAACGACGGGTCCAGACTGGCCGATCCTCAAATGCTGCTTCAAGTTCCGCGATGATCTCGACCATTCGAGGATCTGTCATGTCAGGAGGGATCTGAGGTCCTTCCGGCGCGGGATCCTCGGCCCCGATAAAATAACCGACTTGCTTGACAGCAGTCGTGTTGAAGGTCCCGCCGTCTTCAGTGGCGCGTACATATGGGTTCTGAGAGTACTGGTAGTTGAACGGGAGGCTCATGTGCGTGAAGATGGGTGGCGGGAGAATGTCCACGTTAGGGCCTTTGTCAACGCCCGGTAGAAACTTGAATTGCTTAATTGCCTCGACTGCGATGATTGTAGTTAGTAGTGAGCCTGTCAAACACAAAGAAGCAAGTCAGGACGTACCATCTCCAGGTAGCACCTGGTCGACGTATCTTTGGGCAAACGAAGACTTGGACATGTCCCAGTAAAAGTCGGCGAGGCCTCGAAAGCGATGGGTATGTTTGATGACTCCAACTGGCTCCACCTGATAGTTACCGACGTTGTCTTCCAGCTTTCGACGCAGAACCCTGGGGTCATCTAGGCGGGAGCGAGAGTGAACCTCGTCCTGCGACAGAAACTGGGTTTCTATTCCAGTGGCATCAGTTGCATCTGTCAGCTCGACGTCTCCCTCCCACGGACCACTGGTTCCTCTCTTTCGCTTCCTGCCAGTCCTTTTGGGCACGACAACTTTGAGAACGACATTGTGGCTCCTGGCGTTGTGAGACATGATGGGCTTACAAAAGGGGTTCTCGGGCGTCAGGTAGAACGGAATTGAGTTCCTAGTGGGATCCATGACCTCGAAACCCAATTAGCCAGAGGGAACCTAGATACTGGGAAATTGGGCTTGTTAAGAAGAGAAGAGGGCGTACATGTTGAAGAGAGGGCACTCGACCAAAAGCCTTCACGGCACGATCGACGTTTTGCACAACGGCAGGAATCTCGACTGCGCCGAGCAAACGGTTTGGAACACTGTATCTGGGAGCAGCGTCGGATGGCGCAGGACCAGCAATAGGTTCTTCCTCGCTTTCATGATGAAAGTCTTCCGGGCTGCTATCATGGTAGAGGTCTTCATCCGATGAAGGGTCCATTATGCGAGGAGACTGAAGCGACTGATGGATTCTTCTCCAACCAGGCTTCCTGCGGGGTCTAGTTAAAGACTGGTAATTTAACCAATGGCAATTGGCTTGTTGAAGGAGGTTTGTGGACGGGTTGGGCTGATGCCGGGCTGTTGTAGCTTGTAGATGCAGATCACCAAAAACTGCCGAAGCAACATTTCAGCAGTCGGCTAGAGTAAGACACCGAGGGAGCACCCGCAAGTGGCCGTTGAGAACGTACCTCGACCTCGAGGTGGGCTCGAGAACGAATGAAAAGCAATGACGAGCAGTTGACGTATTCGTACGTTTTGTTTGCTGTCGCTCGTTGCCCTGTTGTCGCCATTGTCAAACTGCAATGGGCAAAGTGTGGGCGAGGGCCGACGTGCACTGTACGAAGACAATGCTGGGCTGGGAGAAGCTTGGGAAGGTGTGAGTGAGTGTGGCTTGTATCTGGCGATTTGGCTGGGTTGAAACCTAGAGTTGTGGCTGAGAGATGGCTAGTGCATCCTCATGGCCCGTGCGTCATGGCTGACCTTCCATGTGTTTTTTTTTGGAGTCACCACTCGTTAGGCTCATATGACACAGTTCAAGTCGTCACTCTGCCTGTTGTGGCTGCTTAGCACGGCCCAGCCATGTTAAGGCTCGGGGTTGTGCACCGTGTACTGTGTACCACTGGAGTGCTGTACGCCCAATGCAAGACGATGCGAGGATTCCAGAGGAAGCCTACGACTGAATTCCCTCTCTCGCGTCTTTTTTTAATTCTGCGCTCAGGTATTTACATTGGACGGGGGCTGGCGCGAAATCCTCGAAGCCGTCCAGGATGGAGTCCAGCATTGCCAGCCCCTTTCGTCTCCGTCCCCTGGCGGATCCTCGTCGAATCCAGGGAGTGCCAATGCAGGGTGCACTGATCTTTGATGACGGAATTCGCACAGGGCTTGATCCGCGCAGTCCATGTTAGTGCTCAGTGTCACCTTGGACTTGTTACCATCGTCCACACAACCAGACGCACGAATTCCAGGAAAAAGTTCTGCAGTCCCTCACATGATCTTGAAGGATTACCAGGCAGGCAAAAGGCTGGGTTTAGACCGCCCGGCACTGTATTGTACTGTACCACGTAGTTAAGGCGCAGGCATCAGTGATCGCTGTGTGCTGCAAACCTACGCAGATACACAGCACTGTAGCCCAGGCGATTGTAGCGCTAGGTGGGTTGCTGCATAACACAGCCCAGGGCGGGCTCCATCCCCCCATATCTCGCCCAAAGCCGCCCCCCTAACAGCGCGGGCGCCCGGAGCAACCCAATGGAACCCTCCACTCCCAGGGGGCCTAACTTAGGGAGTAGGGACATAACCCTGAGGCTCCCGGAAGTCTGGCACCCGCCTGGTTTTCACCGCGCCCTGCCCACTCCACCCAGCGCCCTCACCACCTGAAATACTGACCTAGGTATTCGTACGGATGCACTGGATTGGCCTGCCTTCACTGTCATCCTCCCTCTCTCCCGCCTCCGAGAACGAATAACGGCGCGTCCTCGAGCTTTCCCCCCGCAAAGCACAACATCCCTCCGCCGGCGCCCAACGACAACTACCACTGCCACTGCCACAACCACAACCACGAGCAAGCGACAAGCGACGACAAGTCTGCCGCGCCGTCTCGTTATTCTATTCATCCCTCCTTCGGCCGTTCTCCTCTGTTTCTTCTCTTATACTCCCCCCTCGCTTTCTCTCCCATCTCGCCATCTCGCATCTCCAGCCATCCTCAAGACACATTTCCGCCAGCATCAGCAGCGAACGCACCACCGCACCAACCCCCATTCCTCCTGCGCCCAGTGCCAGCGCCAGCGCCAGCGCAAGGAGCCAACACCGTACGAATACACCAACACAGCCCAGCACCGCACATCACATCGCAGCACCCGATCGGCAGAACCGCCAATATCCCGATACTCGAGTCCTGGCTGGTTCAGTGCTTCTTCTTCGTTCTCGTCCGCCTGCGTGGGAGGCGACGCCGCGACAGTTTCCTCTCAATCTCGCTCTAGCTGCCAGCTCCCGCTCCAGCCGCTGTCTCGCTTCCCCATCTCTGCCTCAATACCCGGCAGAATCCACCACCTCCATCTCCATCTCCATCTCGCCAGGCTGGCCCCCTCTCCGCCAAATCGCCTGCCCACGACGCTCCCCCGCGTGTCCCCCATCGCCACGACGTCCTCCGCCTCTCGATTCTCTTTATAACCTTCCTTTGCTCGCCCGCCGTCGCCCCGTCACCACGTCGTCTCCGACGAGCCCCTGACGTCGTTGCCCTGCTGCCCCACCGCCCTCCTCGAGCCGAGTAGCGGGCGTCTCAATCCGTCCCCCGCCCTACAGCAACACTGTTGTCCGTCAAGATGAAGCGCTTCAGCCAGAGAGTTGTAGGTATTGCCTGCTCCAGGCCGCCCTGATTTTCCTGCTGACATGTTCCGTGCCCGATCTGCAGCTCTCGCGTGGGAAAGATTCCAGCAAGTCTTCTAAGAAGAACAAGGATTCCAAGGATGGCACCGCGTCTCCCTCATCACGGGACCCCAACCAGTCTCCCGTTCTAACGCCCTCCTCCTCCACGTCGACTCTCAATGACATCCGCAACAAGCCGTTGCCCTCAAACAATGCCGGTCAGGGAAGCGATCACGGTGCCGCCTCTCAGCCATCCAACCTCTCCAATGTCACCCAAGCCGGTGGCGATGATCGCTTTGGCGCCACCAGCCCCAACGGCGGAAGCTCCAGATTGCCTCCAACTGTCATCATCAGCCCGACGCCTGGAGTACGTCCTGAATTAACCTCTTCATTCTGTTGAAACTATCGCTGACTTGTTGACCCCCAGCATGTTCCTCCTCCTGGAGCCGCCGAGACGATGCCGCATGATCTGGCCCCTCCCAAGGCTGGCCAAAAATCGCTCCTGATTCATAGGGGAATCGACAACCGAGATGCGATTCCCGAGGGCCTACGGACCCCTAAGCGCCAGCACTCTTCCCGCTTCGATATATCCGCTCATCGCGAGCTCGAGAAACTCCCCGGCTTCCACGAGGTCCCCCCGAACCGACGCCAGGAACTGTTCATGCAGAAGATCGACCAATGCAATGTCATCTTCGACTTTAACGATGCCAGCGGTGATATGAAGTCCAAGGAGATCAAGAGACTGGCGCTGCACGAGCTTCTTGACTATGTGGCCAATAACCGACAAGTCATTACCGAGCCCATGTACCCCAAGGTTGTCGACATGTTCGCCAAGAACCTTTTCAGACCTATCCCACCACCCATGAACCCCCAGGGTGAGGCTTTCGATCCGGAGGAGGACGAGCCCGTCCTAGAGGTTGCATGGCCCCATATCCAGGTCGTCTACGAATTCTTCCTGCGCTTCATCGAGAGCCAAGATTTCAACACCAACATTGCCAAAGCATACATTGACCACAGCTTCGTTTTGCAGCTATTGGAGCTCTTCGACTCCGAGGACCCTCGTGAGCGTGATTTCCTCAAGACTACTCTCCACCGCATCTATGGAAAGTTCCTCAACCTGCGATCATTTATCCGACGATCCATCAACAACGTTTTCTTCCAGTTCACCTATGAAACCGAGCGCTTCAACGGCATCGCGGAACTCCTCGAGATCCTCGGGTCCATTATCAACGGTTTCGCGCTCCCTCTCAAGGAGGAGCACAAGATCTTCCTAACCCGAGTGCTGCTGCCTCTCCACAAGCCCAAGAGCCTCAGCATGTACCACCCTCAGCTTGCGTACTGCATCGTCCAGTTCCTGGAGAAGGATGCATCGCTGACGGAGGATGTATGTGCCCATACAAATTCTGTTTTTCTTTTTGTTCTTTTTTCAGATGCTAACGTCTCATGTAGGTCGTTCTTGGACTGCTGCGCTACTGGCCCAAAGTCAACAGCACCAAGGAAGTCATGTTCCTTAACGAGGTCGAAGATATCTTCGAAGTCATGGATCCTGCCGAATTCGCCAAGGTCCAGGAACCCCTCTTCCACCAGCTGGCCAAGTCCGTTGCCAGCCCACATTTCCAAGTCGCCGAGCGCGCACTGTACTTCTGGAACAACGAATACTTCTGCAACCTTGTTAGCGACAATGTGGAGATCATTCTTCCTATCATGTTTGCGCCCCTTTACGAGAACTCCAAGGGCCATTGGAACAGGTACGGTTAACCTCATTGCTTTTTGTCCTACGCTCTAACACATGACAACAGAACGATCCACGGCATGGTGTACAATGCTATGAAGCTCTTCATGGAGATTAACCCTCAACTATTTGATGACTGCTCCCACGACTATACCGAGCAGCAGAACAGTGCCGCGGCACGAGAAGCCCTTCGGGAGCGCAAGTGGGCCGCCCTAAGTGAGAAGGCAGAGCAACAGAGGGAAAGCAATGGCGTAGCAGAAGCGCCACGCAACCACGTCGCCTCTCTTTCGCGAGTTGACGAGGTTGATCCTGTGACGGAAGACAACCAGAAGCGACTTGACTCGCTTAAGCTGCAGGACGGTTCCGCAACTGGCCGTCGACCGAGTCTACACGAGCGCCAGAGCTCTGTAGGGTCGACAAGGAGTCGATAATCAACCGATTCGCCTCCATGACCTCTGGATCAGCACTCGTACCAACATGTCTCAGATTATAGGAACCGCAAGGGCACAAACAGATTTCAATCAAAAGCATTCTCGAAAGCATCGGAGAGAGATCCCAACGGCACTCTTTACTACGCTGCAGATGACAAAAGGCCGGCGTCTTTTTTGCTCCACCGGGATCAATACGCGACGGACTTAGTTCGACGATATGCCCAAAGTCGCTTTTGGGGTTGGCACTCGGAACCAGAAGCCGTTCTACATCACATTATTAGCTTCATCTTTTTTCACCGCCTCTACCTTGGACGAGATTACCAGTCACTCCTTGGGTGGATTCGCGTGCGGTCGATCCCTTAATCCAACATTGTTCTCCCTTCCCCTCCTCCATTGCTAGGAATCGCCGCACCGATGTACAGGGACTGCCTGGGCTCAGGGAACACAAGAGTGCGAACCGAGTATTAAAAAAAAGTGGACGTTTAGGCTTGTCGTGTAACTTTTCTCCCTTTTCTTCTTCTGCCCTACCACTCTTCTCTTGTTTTTCCCCCTCATCTTCTACTTCTAGGTCTTCTTCCTTTTTTTGTTCTTCTTTTTGCTTGCTCCCTTCACAACTTAAGAGATCAGGCGTATGGAGGAATTACGATGCTGTTGCTGCGCCACACGGGCCTCGGTGTGCGTGGCGTGACGTTGTTTGTATGCGCGTGTCTGCGCGCGTGTGTGGGTGGAAAGGAGAGGAGGCAGGGTTAAGGGGATTCTCCTTGGTTTATGTAGACGATGAATGAGCAAGACTAAAAGTCAACCGGATAGAAAACTTGATCACGCGAGTACGAAACTGTGGTGCGGTGTGGTGCGGTGCGGTGCGGTGCGGTGCGGATTAGTGATTGAATCATACGACATCTGTCAATGTGATTCTGTATGGATAGTCCTAGGCTTGCTATGATACAATGCTTTTTTTAATTTTACAGGTAGACGAGATTTGTAGAGCCTCTCAATTATCTTTACCAACCTCCTCTCCCACGATCATAACCGCCTCTCCCACGCCCCCGGAATCCTCCCCTGCCTCTCCCGCCATCAAAGTAGTTGTTCTGAGGGTGCATCTGCGGCGGCGGAGGAAGATGAGGGGGCCAGCCACCCATCATCTGCATTTGTGGCGACATGCCGGGGTTCGGGAACATGATGCCTGGGGGACCACCCATGTGCGGTGCGCCTGGCGGCGGTGGCGGCGGCGGCCATGGACCTTGGTAGCCGGCCGGCGGTGGTGGGGGGACGGGGTAGTCGCCGGGTGGAGGAGGAATCGGAGGGAAGGACGACGGCGGGAAGGACGGTGGAGGAGCGTACAGTGGCTGGGGGGGTGGGCGGTTGGTGGCGTCGCGACGGTAGGGAGGCGAGCGGGAGCGAGATGGCGATCTGTTGTGAGGTCCACGGTGGTCGGAGCGGTCGCGACGTCTGCTGGTGCTGCGGCTTCGGCTTCCATCTTGACTGCGACTAGGCGTTCGACTGCGGCCTCTCGAGTCCCTGGAAAGCCGTCGACGCTTAAAGACGGGGGGTGACGAGGTTCGGGATCTTCCGCGCGAGTAGCTGCTTGACCGAGAATGAGACCGTCCTCTACTTGAGCCCTTTGCGTTCTTTCTCCTCCTTTCCGTCATATTTTTGCAGAACTGGCGCGACCAGCCGTAGTACGTTTCGCCGTCGACAATTTCCCCCGTGATTTCGTCCAAAACAACCCTCTCGCCCAACTCGTTCAGGTCAACGTGTGGGTCATCATCCATCTTCTGTTCCTTGGAGAACAGGCGTTCGACATCGGATAGGAGGGACTTGACAGCGGTTGCGAGGGCCTTGTCGGCTGGGCCTGGAGCTAGCTGAAGGGGCCGGATCAGGTGTGGCAGCATGGGCTTCGTGGAGTTCGGGGTGAGGTGAGGTAGCCATGATGCCGCGGGTAGGTCGTACCAGGGCATTGTCGGGTCGCCATGAAGAGAGGGGACAACGTAGGGGGTTTCTCGGGCAAGCTTGAGAGAAGTTGTCGAGGGGTGTGGCGCGATGGTGGTTTGCGAGGCAACGCCGTTGGTGAGGGCGTCTCGAAGATTAGAGACGAGGTCTGAGCTGAAGTATTGCTTTTCTTCCCATAAGTTGATAAGACTCTCGAGCTTCTTTTTGTGCTTTGGGCAATTCTCAAAGGCGGCAGCGCTCGCGACTAGACTAGGGAGTCCGGCATCCCATACAGTCGCAAACTTGGAGTCGCCGTTCTTTGTCACAATGTGGTGCAGTGCGTCGTTTACGAGGTAGAGTAGATGCAGTCTCCTCCTCTTGGCACTAGGTCGTTCGCCGTCATCCTGCAGATTCTTAGATAGCGCCACTAGGTATTTGACCAGGGCTGCAGTGCGCGCGGCAGAACGTGCAATGTTGTCGACGATCCAGGCCTTGCATTTCTGTCTCGGGAAACCAGGGAAAAATTTAGTGCTTCTGCCGGCAACTCAAGGGATGTGCTTGTCAAGCGATGGAGCAAACCTGGACGTTGAGGCGGGAGCACTGGGTGAGGGCCGAGGTGACGAGCTGGAAGAAGGCATCGACGGCTGGGCGCGTGAGAGAAGACGGGTCGGCGCGGAACAAGGTCGCAGAGAGGGTGGCCTTTGCAATGGCCAGTTCTGGCGTCGCCATGACGAGGAGGGGAAGATAAAATTCGGAGGCCGGAGAAGCCCTGAATGTAGGTAGATAACAGGCGACTCGTGGTTGATGGTTGATGCGAACGAGCTCGTTGGAGCTTGCCGGAGCTTAGAGTCTTGCAGGGCGTCCGGATATTCTGACGGGTTTGCGGGTTTGCGGGTATACTTCGGCGCGTCCGACACGTGGGAGCAAGCGCGGGGAGCGCCAACCTAGAGGCGCTCAAGTGCAGGAGTGCAGGTGCCGCTCAGGCTAAATATACTTTGGACATTGGGGTGATGATGAATGAGGTCACTCTACTGGGCGACGTCATGATCAAGGGAACCAACTAAGAGGGACAGAGAGGTTCGATTCGGCGTGCCCTTGGTGAATTCATTGAAAGCAGGGTGAGGCAATTCAAGAGAATATTACTCCTGGAATATGACAGCGACGTCGGCTTCAGCGCTCCACTCGGCCGGCCTTGAGGTCGCATCCAAACATTCAAAGCACGCAGCCGAGTCATGTCACAAACCGATAGTTGGTGGGAGCAAGGAAAGCATCATACGCACGGCACTTCTTCTTGATAGAGGAGGGAGAAAAGCCATTCCGATTCTTGTTCCATCAAATACAACTAGCAATGCCGTTCTAACCCATGACCATAATGTACATTGCTCCATTAAAGGGCCTTCGCATCCGCAACCGCTCGCATCTCAGACCTCCACAGCCCCGTGAGCCTACGAAAACCGGTCTCCTTTTGGACTTCGGTACACCGCATTACTTTCGTATTTCCCTTTCTCTCCGATACGTTGCGACTCTGTCTCCGGGGCGTGCCTCGTCGGGGCGGGATCGCTGCTGACTTCTTGACTGGGAGAGCCGGTGCTATCGATTCGGGCAGGGCTGCCGTTGGCGGACGAGAACTGGCCCTGCGAAATCTCGAGCTGCTCGATCCTTCGCACCTTCTCGCGGTAGGCCTCGAGCTTGGCCTGGCGGTCAGCGTTAATCTGCTTCTTAGCGAAGTAGTAGGCACCACCTCCGGCTGCGACAGGGTCAATTAATGATCGGGGGAGGGTCACATTTAGGTCATGGGGCAGGTTTCGTACCAGCACAGAGGGTGCCCCAGCCGAGCCTATAGTGGAAGAATTTTCAGTCAGTTCGGGAGGATTGAAATATGAGTCGGCGGCAGACGGGTACGAACCAGAAAGATTTGACCTAAAAGACGGAGAGTCAGCATTGCAACATCATCGCTAGAGAGGCTCTGGAACGGCTCACAGTGTTCATCTTGGCGAGTGGTCTCAGTTGTGAGCAATAAACGAAGATGTGAACTGTTTTTCAGCCGAGGTCGGGTGCAGAAATCAATGGGACAGGGTTTTCGTAAAGTTGTTGAAGGATGTAAGTGGGATGGCCTGACAAGACAAAGCGATCCCAGGTCTAGGCCTTGTCGGCCGGGTCGGCATCTGGAAGGGCGAGCGAGAGGTACGTACCTCCCGAACTTCCTGCGCACTGTCCCTGCGACTGCCAGCTGTGAGTGACATGCGGAAGCTTCCATCAGCGAAACACTACATGTTTGGGTGGGTCCCGTACCCCCGGTGCCGACCGCCTCCCCGTCGTCGGCCGCTGGGCGTTAGCGGAGGTGGCCCCGGCAACCGACCGCTGGGCCCTGGAAGCTGCCCGGATAGTGGATTGGAGGTTACTTGGTTGCCTGCCAATTAACACCGATCTGCGTACGTACCTATCTCCAGGTACCCAAGTGTTGCCCCTGAGGGCACTGGGTAGAAAGTCTTAGCTCAGTCCCCAGGCACCCATTAACTGCCGTTGGCCATGTCACAAGTAGTAGCGTCCAAACACCCGACCCAAAACACCGTTACAGGGGGGCTGCTTGCCGCGATTTTTAGCACCTAGCTCAGATTCCCTCCCCCGCTGTGGCGCCCCTGGATGCGTGTGTCCCTGCTTGGGTTTCGCATTTCGTACTGTCTCCCGAGCACAGATTTGGCTGTGACACACAGTGCGGGCTTCTACCCCAAGCGCACCCACTTATGACATAAGGGTGGCTCAGCAGTCGCACCGGCGCTGGAAATTGTGGGAGACCACGCAAGACAACCTGCAACATCTCGAGGCCACGAGGCGAATAGGGGACTGACTGGAAACAAACGACTTTCTGGAGCGTCTCTCATTGCCCTACATCCTCTCCTTATCCAGCTTGGTCTAACAGGGCTCATCGTTATGCCAAATCGCCTGCCTCCTGTGCTCTGAAGCCCCTCCTACATCGATCCCCAACAGCTCCCCTTCACCACCCAACGACTATCACAGCAATCCGCGTACTTCTGAGACCTCATCTTCTCCCTCTCGTCGCTTGTTCCGGGTCCCTCGCAGCAACCAAATACCCCCTCGCTCCGCCTGTTTTCTCGCCTGTCCGCCTGCGTGTCAGACCGATCGGCTTGGCTTGCGACAACTCAAGCAAGCGCCCTGGCGTTGATGACTTGATGAACGAGACGAGCTGGGCGTGGGTGTAGTGGGTAATACAGCCCTCGACCCCCGCCGTCGAGAAGCATTTGTCCCTACACTATGGAACGCCCCAACGGGGACGGACCTGATGGCTCGTCTATTGTATGAGCATTTCCCTTAGGAATACATCACCCTCGACTAACAGCTCGCAGAAACCCGTGTCATCGCTGCGAGCGCGATTCGAAAACATAAACACCAATAAGCCCGCCGATGTCCCCGCCCCGCCTTCAACACCATCCCGATCCATCTCCCCGGCACCCAAACCTGATCGACTTCGAGACTTCAAGCCGACGCAGGAGGTCTCCTTTGTCGTCTCTTCAACCCCAGCAGTACCCACCAGGCCCCAGGTGCGGCCCAAGGCGGCTGCATTGGCCGTTAACCTGGATCAGAATGCCCCTCCTCCAGTGCCTCTTCCTTCAACACGACCGATATCAAGCGTCAAACCGCAACCTGTTCAGCAGCAAGCGCCACCTCCACCAGCTGTCACAGTCCAGCCTCCGCAATCGCCACCGAAAGGACGGGTCTCGGGTCTCGCCTTGGTCGATCAATCTCCCTTCTTAAACCCCGATGCCGTTGCGAATCCGACGACGCCTGGAGGCTCTCCTCGGCAGTTCAGGATCCCAAGTCGTCCACATACTCCCTCTGCGTCTGTCAGCCTACCTCGATCCCCGCGGGCAGGCGGATCAAATCCCCCGTCTCCGCCTCCTCCAAGACGATCCGGCGAGTTTAGGAGGGAGCCAGAGCCAAAGACTGCTCCTCCACCTCCCGCTCCTCGCAATGCCAGCAAGCCCTTGATCCCTGCCTCAAAACTCCCCTCATCACCCGATCCGCAGGGCCAACAACTCATCAAACGGACCAATATCTCTCAAGAAGCATCGCCCTTCAACAGTCCCCCGAACAGTCTTGAATCTCATGGCGCTCCTCCGAAACTCCCCATCCGGCCAAGAACTCAAGCCCAAGGTGACATGGCTTCTCGGCCACGGTCCGTCATCATAGGATTCGACCCTCTGTCAACTCACCAGTCGGCTACTAGCTCGAGGAAGGATTGCGAACCCGAGCTCAATGGAACACTCAAGGGTCACATCACCCCTCAACCCACCGGAGAGTCTCGACCAGCCTTGCCAGCGAGGCCTCCGAACTTTGAAATACCGTCTCGTCCTTACATCGCGAGTAACAACAGCATGCTGCCCCCACCTCGACCACCACGTCCTACTGCCCAGCCGGTTGATGTTCCCCCGACTTCAACTCCCCCGAAGCGAGTTGTGTCAACCCCGACGACTCAGCAGCCGTTGCAACAACAGCTAGCACCTCCAACTCGAACACACGGAAGATCCATGACCATCGACAGAGCATCAGACCGGACCCCTGTTGAATTCCGCATCACCCCGGCTACACCAACCTCAGTCGCACCCATAACCGCAGTGGCAGTAACTGCACCCGCAAAGCCAATACAGTCTACCCCCGCGGCTATCAAGATTGCGCCAAAGGAGCCAGTAAACCACGTAACCACATATCCCGATGCTTCCAACACCAATCGTCGACCGCCCTACATCAAGCAAGGCTCCTTTGAAATCCAAACCAAGTACGACGCCAGGACATTCGACATTTGCGGGGAATTCGTCTGCGCAAGTGGCCACATGACGAGGGTGTGGAGTTTGCTGGATGGTGAGATGGTTATGAGCTTGTCGCATACGGAAGGTGTCAAGGCCACTGCAGTCGCATTTAAGCCAGCCGCTGATCCTCGAGAAGAGGGCAAGCGTTTGTGGATTGGTACTAATACGGGAGACCTCATGGAGGTCGAAATCGCAACACATGCCATCACGCCGAGTAAGGCCAATATCCACGGTCGCTATGAAGTGATAAAGATTTACCGGCACTTCAACGAAGTATGGACTCTTGACGAGTCTGGCTCCTTGCTCGTCTGGGGACCTGACAATAATTCGGTCGCCAGCCTCACCGGGAACCCGACTCAAAGCTACAAGGTCCCCAAAGGCCATACGTTCTCGATGGTTATTGGCGACGATCTCTGGCATTCTACAGGCAAAGAGATTCGTATCTTTGCACCAAGCGCCGACGGCCGGTCACAGTTCCAGGTTCTGGTTCGGCCCTTGATCTCAGACAGTGCTGGCGAAATCACTTCTGGAACCCTTCTCAAATCTCAGCCAGACACTGTTATTTTTGGCCACGTTGACGGAAAGGTCACCATGTATTCCACCACCGACTACTCGTGCTTGGGGGTCATCAACGTTAGCACCTGGAAGATCAATGCCTTGGTAAACGTGGGAAGACATGTCTGGGCTGCTTACAACACCGGCAAGGTCTGTGTCTATGACATTGAAGAATCGCCCTGGACAGTCAAGAAAGAGTGGCTGGCCCACGACAATCCCATCGTGAAGATGGTGGCTGATCCGTCAAGTGCATACTTCTTGGATCGACTACAAGTCATTTCACTTGGCGCCGACAACAAAATCAAAGCGTGGGATGGTCTTCTACAGGATGATTGGCTCGAGGATTCCATGAAGTCCAAAGATACTCAATACTGTGACTTTGACGAAATCAAGGCACTGTTTATGACTTGGAACGCCGGCGCCTGTACACCATCCAGCCTTCGGTACTCAGGAACTGACTCGTCCTTTTTCCAAGATCTCGTTCAATCGGCCGATTCACCAGATATCTTAGTATTCGGATTCCAGGAGCTAGTGGACTTGGAGGACAAGAAGTTGACGGCCAAGCGGTTCCTGAAGCCAAAGAAGAAGGAGGGCTCCGATCAGGAACGGATGAGCCATCAATACCGAGACTGGAGGGACTTCCTGATGAAGACCCTGGACGACTACATGCCGGCTGATGACCTGTACCATCTCCTCCACACGGCACCAATGGTTGGACTATTCACGTGCGTCTTCGTCAAGTCGTCTCTCAGAGACCGGATTCGTAACCTAAGTGGTGCAGAGGTGAAGAGAGGTATGGGAGGGCTGCATGGCAACAAAGGTGCAGTGGCGGTGCGTTTTCGAATTGACGACACGTCCATCTGCCTTATCAACTGTCACTTGGCAGCTGGACAGTCGCAAGCAAATGCACGTCACAGCGATATTGCAGCAATCCTTGAAACCCCCTTATTCACGACGGAGCGTGACCCCGGAGTCCTCGTGGACACGTACGTGGGCGGCGGCGACGGAAGCCTGATCGTGGATCATGAACTTTGCATTCTCAACGGCGACTTAAACTACCGCATCGACACCATGTCTCGGGATACTGTGGTGACGGCTGTGAAGCAGAACAACCTTGGCAAACTCCTTGAGCGTGATCAACTTCTCGTCGCCCGGCGTCGAAACCCTGCCTTTAAGCTTCGAGCCTTTGATGAGTTGCCGATCACGTTTGCGCCAACTTACAAGTACGATGTTGGGACGGACACGTATGATACCAGCGAGAAACGACGAAGTCCCGCGTGGTGCGACCGATTACTATTCAAAGGGCGAGGACGGATCGAACAGTTGGACTACAGGAGACACGAAGTGCGTGTCAGCGATCATCGTCCTGTGACTGGGAGCTTCAACCTCTGGGTGAAGAAAGTGGATCACAGACGGAGGGCGATTGCGTGGGTGGAGAGCCAGCAAACATTCGAGGACATGCGGCAGCAAGAAACGAGCGAAGACAAGTAAGTTTCGTGGGCTCACCTCCAGCAGACAAAGATTCTAATCAAGCATGGCAGGCTCTTATATCTGATGGATACGTGTGGATTCGACAGGGTGACGAGCCAGAGATTGGCCAAGGAGAAATCAGCCAGACGAGACAACCGAAGTCCTAGTCGAAACTAGGCCGACCTAGTACTTTGGTTGCCGTAATTTCAGGAACAACGCAATAGACAAATGACGTCAGGTATATACGCACATGCGTTACTGGCTTGGATTGATTGAGCACGGCGCGAGAGAGGAACCAACCCCAGGGGTCATGCGGTGGATGGGTTTGTTGGGCCGGCACGGCATGGATGGCGCATTGCCCTCGAGTGGCGTGGAATGCAACAATAGACAGTCTTATTTTTTTTTATGTTTCTGTCCATTTTCTTTGTTGAATTTTGTTTAGACATGGACAAGCGAGCATTCGGTTGGGGGCGGCAGGAATCGGGGCATCATGACTATAGAGAGTTGGTCAGCCAGGAAGGCGAGGAAGGGTTAGGAAGGATGAGAGATGAAAGGATATCAAAAAGTAAGGGGAAGAGAAACTCGGGGATAAGGAGAAGCGAAAAGAGCGAAGAGATTCGGTTCAGTTGGTGATGACAGTAAAGTTTTTCTCCCAGAGCTTTGTGAGTAGTCTCCCTGATTAGGGGAGTTGATGCTTCATGCATGCGGAGAGAAGGTGGCATGGCACGGAAAGGGACAAGTCCGAGAGGCCGACCTTACGAATACGCAGGTACGAGTACCAAGATTAGGGGAACCCCACTGTATCTCGAGGAGTGTACAGGGGCAGGTTTAGCGTAATCTGGGTGATGGGAGCCGGAGCCGGGGCCTGGAAATTGCGTCTCTAGTTAGCTGCTAATCCGATTCACGGCCACTACTCCGTGCTTCGTACATTGAAGGGTCCATCCCGTGCTTTACAGTATTCTACAGTACAATGGTCGACCAGCGTCTGATATCGAACATTCGAAGCTATTGCTTTTCAGAGGGCGTCTATAACGAGAACTATTTGATGATGCCGGTGTGACAGACTCAGAACTAGGTACATGAAGGGAGCAATCGCCAGTTTCGTTGTGCCGGTTAGTTTTCGCGGGGCGCTCAATTCGTCCCGTCTTTGCAGAGGCAGGGCGGGCAGGCTTGGAAGGTACTGTAGGTACCCGAGTGAGCGGTGAGAGGCGACCCAAGTAAGCCAACCAGGGCAACCAACGACAAGCGAGCAGTTCGTAGATATAGGATCTAGACCTAGATTCGGGCGTATCTACAAAACGTCGCTTTCTCCCTACCAAAGTACGGCAGCTTTCCACAGCCCCAATCCTTTTCCTTGGAGTTCGAGTTGGAAGCGGACATGTCTACCACGGCCGAATCCTCGTCCGGTCCTCGGGTCACGCCCGTCGCGGCGCCCACAGCTGACTCCAAGCCCGCGCCGCGGCCGGAGCTCACAGAGGACCAGAAGACCAAGTACGCAGCGCTCCTAGAGCAGGCCAAGGCGTTCACGGAGATCCAGTGCGACAAGGAGAAGGACAAGTCCGGGCCGGTGACGGACACGGAGCGCGCGTGGCTGACGCGCGAGTGTCTGCTGCGATACTTGCGCGCCACCAAGTGGGACGTCGACGACTCGGCCAAGCGCCTGCTGGCCACGCTCGCCTGGCGCCGCGAGTACGGGCTGGACGGCTTCACGCCCGACTACATCTCGCCCGAGCAGGAGACGGGCAAGCAGATGATCATCGGCTTCGACCGCATGGGCCGCCCGTGCCAGTACCTCAACCCAGGCCGCCAGAACACCGACGCCAGCCCGCGCCAGATCCACCACCTGTTCTACATGGTCGAGCGCGTCACCGACCTCATGCCGCCCGGCGTCGAGATGCTGAGCCTCATGATCAACTTCAAGCCCAGCAAGGAGCGCAAGAACACCAGCGTGCCCGTGTCCACCGCCCGAGAGGTGCTGCACATCCTACAGAACCACTACCCGGAGCGCCTGGGCAAGGCGCTGATCATCAACGGTAAGATACACATATCCCCCCACCCGGATGTGTAGAGAAACGCTCCGCTGACCACCCATCCTCCTCCAGTGCCCTGGATCGTCTGGGGCTTCTTCAAGCTCATCACGCCCTTCATCGACCCCGTGACCCGGGAGAAGCTCAAGTTCAACGAGGACATGAAGCAGTACGTGCCGCCGGAGCAGCTGTGGAGCCTGGACTGGGGCGGCGACCTGGACTTCGAGTACGACCACGCCACGTACTGGCCTGCGCTGAACGAGCTGTGCCGCCAGCGTCGCGAGGAGCGCGTGCGCCGCTGGGAGGCCGGCGGCAAGCTGGTGGGCGAGTCGGAGGATTTCCTGGCCGGCGGGACGGACGAGAGCGTTGCGGGTGTCAAGTATGATGCCTCCAGTCCCCCCGCTCCCCCTGCCGCTGCTGTTGTTGGTCAGGGTGAGAAGAACGCCGTCGACGAGGTGGAGGCGAAGCTGGCCCAGACCAAGTTGGAGGAGGCATAGATTAGACGAGATGAGCTGAAACTACGAGTCACTCGGATGGATAACAAAAGGGAATAGAAGGGAAGCTAGATGGTAAGAATATTCAGGGCACGTTTCCTACGGCCAGTTAGCTGGCGAAGAAGGGCGAGTCTAGCAAAGGGCGAGTCTAGCATAGGGCTGAGGCCGCGAACCACTTGAAGCAAACAACAACGGACAACGACTCAATACAAGTCCGAAGTCCGAAACCCGATTAATAACCTAGTTCCCAGGGCATTTGATGCGTTACGAGCGACTGCATGCGGCCATAATCGCTTTTGATCTAGTTATCATCACGCCCTTCACCGGCTGCTGCCTGGTGGTCAGCCTTATTCACGCTATGCACGACGGCCAAGATCCTAGTAAAACCCCCGCCTCGGAGTCATAGCCTGGTAGTCTTAACTGTGGTAGGGCTGAGGACGGTTTTTGGTACAGTGCGTTCATACTCCTAGCAGGGGTAGCCATGCTTGAGTCGTCAGAGTGGTAAGTGTAGGTGTATGAGCTTCACCACTAGGTGGGTTTCATCATCAGTCCTACCTGCATCAAACAGTAATTCCTCTCCAAGTTGACTCAACTCCCACAATGCCGAGAATCTGACTATTCGTATCCGTACACGGTCTTCCATGCCTGCCCCCCACTCATCCATGCAGCGTTCCTAGCACGCTAGGTGCGGCGAGGCAGCTCAGGAGCCCCCACAACACCATCAAGATGATTCCTCCGAGCAGCGCAGCCTATGAGACACTCCGATATACGATCGTTAGCTCTCTCATCGTGCGCGACCCGCGATGCAATCTGCCAATTCAGCCACCCGGAATGGAACGGTGTTACTGTCCGATTGCCGTGGCTGTTAGTAGCCATTGGCGGCTCTTCTTCCAACCAAGTTCTGCAAGTATACGTTACGGTTTAGTTATTGTATTACCTTTTTCGTAGATGATCTTAGGATTAAGCAGTCACAGGTTATGATACCTTTTTTTACTAAATGTAGCTGTAAGATACTGGACGCCGCCAGTTCATTATTAGAGCTTGCTGGTCTGGATTTAGCTTTGCCTACAGACTGGCTAACCATGAGAACTTCGAATGAAGGTGAGTTGGTAAAATAAAATTAAAAAGTTACTTGATTCCAACGTAGTATTCAATGCATGATCTTTCCTCATCTTGGTCTTCGTCTTCCACTTCAACTTCAATTTATCATTAACCCATTCCTCCTTCGCTCAACCAAAACTTACCATCCTCGCCTGCACCCGCCTCTACTCCACACACCAATACCTATACATTATCAAGCAATCGTAGACTGGTTATAGTATCCTTGGGCACTTGTACCCCAAGCACCCTTAGATATATGTCAAGGTATGAACCTCCCGTGTGTGTGTGTGTACTTTGCTTGATGCGGGAAGCGAGCTACTTGTCGGGCGATGCACTTGTGACAACAACAAAAAGGAGTTGTGGCGGATAGCACCAGTTTGTTTTGCTTTGTCTTTAACGGGGATCTTCCCAGGAAATAGGTTACACGTATGGCAACATTGCATTGATCGGCCGTGGCGTTGAGATGGGTGATGCCTTCATCTAGTTAGGCGTTTGCTAGTGCAAGCAGATACTCCGGGGATGGCTGGGCTCGTTGCATTTTTGATGTAAGCCTTACTTAGCCGAAGAGGTTTGCGTGCGCCTTTGTCGCAATCCAACAACACGGGATGTGAAAATGCCTTACATGGGATAAATGCAGGCGATCAGAGAGCACACCTCAGTCAACATGAGTATTGCAACCCTGTCTGATGCCTAAGCCCCCGATCAATTAGCGGCACAGTTCCCACTTCCAAGCTCCCAAGCCCGCATCAAAAAAAAAGTGCCCCAGCCTTTGCCTGCCCAACTGCCTGTTTGTACATTTTTTTTCTTTCTCTTTCTAACAGAATTAATGTGGCGAAGCACATGCAGACGCTGCCGGAAAGCGACGGGAGAGAAGCCCGAGTTACGACGCGGCCGGTGGAGGGACAACAGCGAGCACATGATTACTTTAGTCCACCACCCTCCCGCCCAGGCTCTCTCATTATTTCGCAGCCAAACAACCCTTGTGGCGACAAATGATTCGCTCTTGTTTCCCTTACAGACAATCATGCATGCTGCCAGACACACGTCGTTCAGGCTGTGGCTGATGACGCTTGCCATCCACCTTACATGCTAGGCTGAAGTTGTCCTTGCGTGTTTGTTTGCCTACTGTGTTGTTGCAGCCTAATGTACCAAACAAGCAATCAGGCTCCCCAAACAGGACGCAAAGCTTAGGAACGACTCGTTCGTTCCAAAGTCTCTAGTCGGGCAATCAAATCATGACTGTTTGAGCTATCTGCTGCTGTGCTCGCCTTTAGTATAAAGTCGGGAAATATCCCTCTGCTCTGTGTAACGAGTGACAAGTTCCGTCTTCTCCCACCCCTCATTAACTCGCTCTCCTTCTCTTCTCTCCCTCCCTCTCTATCCCTCTCTATCCCTCTCTGCCATTTCTCTCTCTTTCTTTTCACCTTTGACTCTTATTCCTTCTCCCACATTCTCTGTCTCTGGCTCTGGCGCTGTCCCCAGAACTGAGCCTCAGTAAAATCCAAAAATCGTAAAAGCAGAACACTCAACGACGGGCTTCCTACAACACTAACATGGACTCGCTCTCCAAAATGACCAAAATGGGTTTGCCGCCTTTCTTTCAGTCCCAAGGCGTCAACTTCACTGCGAATGCCTCAAGTCCCTTTCCGCCCGGTATGGTGGACAGCTTCCTCGCCACCGCCGGCCAGGCTTCGCCTCTTCTGCAGCTCTTCCTCTTCGTCTACCGCCAGATCGGAGTCCAGTTCGGCCTTGACCCGTCTCTCCTCTTGACCCTCCTCGGTATTCTCTGGGGTCTTTCCAAGATCCTCAACCAGGTCTACGCCATGCTCCAGTCCTTCTCTAGTCGCTATCTCATGTGCGCCTTGTATGTCGGCGAGAACGACCACATCTACTCGCACCTCATGAATTTCTTGGCCCAGCAGCAGAACATCGCAAAGGACCGCTATTTGATGGCCCAGACCGTGTGGAAGAGCGCGTGGGAGGAGGAAGAGGAAATGGCGAATGCTTTGACGCTGGTTGAAGTTGGCGATGGCGACGACGATGATGAACCCAAGTATCTCAACTTCGCCAGCCAGGCTGCAAGATCGGTATGTCATTTTAACTACAATCAATGACGGGCAAGTTGTTCTAACCCCAAGAAGAGCCCACGATACGTTCCCGCCATGGGCACAACCGGGTTTTGGCACAATGGAACTTACTTCAGGGTAAACCGCAAAAAGGAGTCCTTCATGAACACCTCTGGTTGGTCTGCCATGAAAGATCTCGAGGAGATCAAGATTTCCTGCTTCGGTAGATCCATCGGTAAGCCAGCCTCACCTTCACAACTACCTACCTTTCGTATCCATTACTAAACTATTTCTTAGATCCGATCAAGCTGCTCCTCGCAGATGCAAAGACCATGTATTACCTCGATACCCGGCAGAAGACCACCATCTATCGTCCCAGAGCTAAGGAATCTCGACGTGATGGCAACATGTGGCAGCAAGTCGCAAGACGACCTGTCCGACCCATGCGCACCGTCGTTCTCGACTCCAAGGAGAAGCACGATGTGCTGCGAGATGTCAACGAGTACCTTCACCCCCGAACTCCTCGGTGGTATGCTTCTCGCGGCATCCCCCTCCGAAGGGGATACCTGTTCCACGGTCCCCCAGGCACGGGAAAGACGAGTTTCTCATTTGCACTGGCGGGAGTTTTTGGGATCGATATTTACGTCATCAGTCTACAGGATGTCAGTGTCACTGAGGAAGATCTAGCCGCGCTGTTTACGCGGCTTCCGAGGCGATGCATCGTTCTGCTTGAAGATATCGACACCGCTGGCTTGAGACGGGATCCTGACGCAGATGATGATGAAGATGCTGAGGAAGATGCTAAGGAAGATGCTGAGGAAACCTTGAAGAGCGGTGCCGCTGAAAAGAAGGATGAAGAAAAGGATGCCAAGAAGTCCAAGGACAAGTCCAAAAAGAAAGCCAAGAAACAAAAGGAAAAAGAAGAGAGTGACTCGGAAAGCGACTCGGACAGTTCGGAAGAGGAGTCATCTCGAAAGAAGAAGAAGAACAAGAAGAACAAGAGAAGCCACAGGGGAAACAGGAACCTAGGTGGTGTCCTCTCCATGGAAACCATCTCTCTGTCGGGTCTTCTCAACGCCATCGACGGTGTAGCCTCGCACGAAGGCCGTATCCTCATCATGACGACCAACAAGCCGGAGTCACTGGACGAGGCGCTCATCCGCCCGGGCCGCGTCGACGTGCAAGTCGGCTTCAAGAACGCCTCGAGCGTGCAGGCAGGCGAGCTGTTCCATCGGATGTACGAGGCCTCGCGCGTCAAGCAGCTCGCCAACGGGTCCGCAGCGAAAGGGGAGAAGGCCAACACGGCCCCGAAGCAGGACGAGGTCCTGGACGTGACGGTCGCGGAGCTGCGTGGCATCTCGGACAAGTTCGGGGCGCTGATCCCTGAGGGCATGTTCTCGCCGGCGGAGATCCAAGGGTTTCTGCTGAAGCGTAAGAAGACGCCGCGTAAGGCGCTGGAGGAGGCGTCGGAATGGATCGAGGCGGCGATTAGACAGAAGGAGTCAAGGTCCAAGGTTGTTACGGTCCAGTGAGGGGAACGAAAAACTGATGCTAACTGATGCTGGGGTATTTGAGATACGAGGACGAATGTTGTGTCTTTGAGGTTAATGGTGAAGGTGATAAGTGGGAGGGTATCTGCGTTTACACATAAAAAGATTGCATAGGCACAAAAATAGCCAAAGAGTATCAAGAAAATAATGAGCAAAGGCCAATGTCAACGATTTGCATGAACTACTTCACAGACTATTTTATTTCGATATTGATAGACGGAAGTGCATTTCGAGATGACCTAGATTACTACACTGCACGTAGGCTCTTACCGCTACCACTTTGGGCAATTCAAGGTGAGCCACTGGAGCTCTCGGTCAAGGCTCGGTGGATCCAGCTCTAAACCCCACACCGTGCCTTATCCCACCACGCCCCAACTTTCCCCAAAGCAAGCCACCTTCCACGTGCGCGCCCCGTTGACGTCGAAGTTGAAGTCGGAGAGCCTCCAGGCCCCCAGCAATGCCCTGTTGCCCACATCAGCGACGACGACGACGACGACCATGGCAAACCTCCAATCCAGCGCCGCGACTGGCAAGGAGCCCGGCCTGAGGCATCCCAGCAACGGCAAGACCATCTACCACCGGCCGCTCAACCGCTCCAAGACGGCCGAGCTGAGCCAGGCCAGCTTCGCCTACCTGTTCGGCGAGATGGTGACGTACGCGCAGAGGCGGGTCAAGGGCATCCAGGAGCTGGAGCAGCGGTACGGGACACCTCCATACATACACCCCTTTCCTGCACCTCAGTCGAGTTGAGCTGACCGGAGTGATTGACTCGCTACTCTACAGACTCAACGTCCAGGGCCATTCCATCGGGCTCAAGCTGCTCGACCTCCTCATCCACCGCGAACCCGCGCGCTCGCAGCTACGACCGCTGACCATCATCGCGCTACTCCACTTCATCAAGCAGAACGTCTGGCAGCACCTCTTCGGACGGCAGGCGGACCGGCTGGAGAAGAGCGCCAACCCCGAGACGCCCGAAGAGTACATGATCATCGACAACGAGCCGCTGGTCAACCAGTACATTAGCGTGCCTAAGGAGATGAGCCAGCTTAACTGCGCCGCCTTCGTGGCGGGCATCGTCGAGGGCGTGTGCGACGGCGCTGACTTCCCCGCCCGCGTCACCGCACATACCGTCGGCGAGGGCGAAATGTGGCCCGGGAAGACGGTGTTCCTGGTCAAGTTCCGGAGCGAGGTGTTGGAGCGGGAAGGGTTTTTGGGTAAGAGCTGAGAAGGAGAGAGCCTTGCTTGGCTGGCTTAGGTAGTAGACTACGTACTGGAGTTTTGGGAGTTGGGGTGGGGCTTGGAATTGACTTGGGCATGGCCGTGATAGAGCGGAATAAGAGGACTTGCTGTCTTTTGTCTCATTGCCTTGTTAATCCTTCTAAGTAGTGATCTTTCTGTGAGTTCCAGGCGTCCCTCTTTCTAACTAGCGATCTTGGCGTGACTTCTGGGGAGCGAATCTGCCCGGATCATGCATACAGACCGGTGTGCATCATCCAAACGCCTTGAACAGCCCTCCGACAAAATGGGCTGTCAGTACCATCACTCGCCTTACCCCATTGGCCCATTCCATACAAATAAACGTGCTCAACGCCATAGCTCCAAAATCCAAACAAGAAACAATCACATCCAATTACTGACGTCCCATGACGGCTTCCCGGTCTGCATCAGCGCGGTAGTCCCCGGCCGCCGGCGCTCTTGGACGCCGCGCCACCGTGGGTGGAAGGGCCCTTGGTCATCAGCTCAGCCAGCCCCAGATCCTTCCAGGCGGGCTCCTTGGACTTCTGGGTGGCGCGCTGAATGCCAAACGCGGCGTGTTGGTCGGGGACAACGTCATCCTCGTCCTCCGGGTTGATGGGCTGGTGGGGCGGCGGGACGTAGATCTCGTCGTCGGGCAGTTTGTCCTTGCAAAAGTCCTCAAACAGGTCGGCGTCGCGGGGCCGGTGCATGTGCACAAAAGTGAAGGACGAATCCTTGTTCTGGGAGGGTTGTTAGGCCGTGTCTGAGGAGCAGCAACGGGAGGATGAGGGGGTCACAACGTGCCATGGCTGAGACGACAGTGAGAGAGAGGTAGGATGCGTTGCTGCGCTATGACGTGCTTCTGGCGTTGTTTCGATGCGGCAGTGCCGGTCTGCAAGGTCTAGAAGTGCCAAGTGGTCTGGAGTTCGTTTTGCTGCGTTGTGTTGCGTTGTGTTGCGTGGTGTAGGATGAGTAAACAAGATACAAACGCTGGTCGCCGAGATTCATTGTGTGGGATGTATTGACTTTGCCGCCGTCTAGAAGCCTTTTGAACGTGGGGGGCCCGCGGTCTAGAGCACCCCGCTATACCCGTTTGCAGGGGGTAGTTCAATCGCTAAGACAAATCTAATAAGTGACTTAATTAGCTAAAGGCTGGCTAACATATCCTATTATTGTGATTCAGACCTATGGTTGAGCGTGTAATCCCCGTTGTGGAACTCGGGGGGACCAACAATGTGTCAGTCAGTCAGGCAATAAAGGCAACGGTGACCTCCAGCGTTGCTTCCTAACTCGGAAATGACCAAACGCGGCAAACATTACTTACCTACACTAACATCACATGAATCACATGAACCACATCAGTAGCACTATTCATCGGTTGCTTCCCCGTTTGCTCTCTGATCTTACAATATAAAGCTCGCGCATTCCCCCCTTTGCATTTGGAACTCTTACCTTCCAAACGCCTTCAACTTCATGGTTTGAGTCCGATCGCCTTACTCTTGCACCCACACGTCGGTATATAAACAGTTGAACTGTGATCTGTTTGCGCAACCAAACCCCAACGACACACACCTCACTCTCTCTCTTCTCTCTTTGTCCACCCTCTCCATCTCAACGTCTTCGACTTACTTGTGGCTTGGCCATTGGTCCATCGCTAGAATGTCCTCTTCAGCCTGGGCTCTGCCCATCGAGCTGATCCGCCATATTGCCCTGCAGCTTTGCCCCAAGGAGCCATACAACAACGGCCAAGAAAACATCGACTTCATGGACTTCATAGATGCCAGACGTACCCTGACGTCGCTGACCTACGCATGCCGCAGCACTAAGACCCTTCTTGAACCCCTGCTTTATCGCTTCATCCTTATGACCGACGCTGCAGAGGTCACTCACGTCTTCCTCCTGCTGGCCCAGAACCCACGGCTTCGCTCGTTCGTACGACACATCAACTGCAGCACGCCCCTGGCCTGGGCCCCAAATGAGGAGTCTCCAGAGCATGAGCCTCGCCGCTTGGCGATGAATATGTGGCAAGCGCGGTGCGACTTGGAGACGAGCCCTAAGGCCCTTTTGAATCACGCCGGCCTCGCACTGGATTATGACGCTGCGACCGAGGTGCCAATTGACTGCCTTGCGAAAGATCTCTTTACACTCGATGACTTTGTCAACTTCATGTTTGGTTGCGTGCTCATCATGGCCAAAGACACCACGACACTGAGCTTTCGTCGCTCCGTCATCAGGTATGAAGGCGAAGAAGCCTATATATTCAGCGGTCTCATGGTGGAAGCAGCCAAGCAAGGCCACTCGGTGATGCCCAGTTTGAGAGCCATGGAATTCGGCACCGATACCGAGCCGCTCAGCGAAGTAATCGAAATGTTCTTCCCCACCGACGGCATATGGAAGAATCTGCGGACACTGGTCCTTAACGACATCGACTTCGACGACCAGTTCTTCCAGATGCTGGTTGAGGGCTTGTTCAGTTCCCCAATGCCTATCGAAGAGCTATACATCCGTGGCCGCACGTTCTTCAACTCAACTTGGGACGAAGTTGGCCTGCTAGGCGAGGATGGGGATGTGAACTTTGCGCAGGTCATCGACATGTTTGACATTAATCTTGAGCACCGACCTAAATTTCGAGCTTTCTACAACCTTCGCATCCTCGACATCGACTTCCCTCCCAGTGAACTTCGCGCCCAACAAGGCTCCCTGGTCCTCCCAGTCTTCCTGGCTGGCATCGGCAGCCTTCCAGAGACAATTCGCCTGAAGCGTCACCCCTTCCCTTCAGGGCTCATCAAGCCAGGCGCGCAGTCCCGCCTGAAGTTCTTGATCGTCGACGAGTGCAACGGCATGCTGGAGGTGCCCACCGGCCAAGAAATCGCAGCAGCGGTTTCGAGACTTAGAGACGATGGCGAGGAGGTCGTTCCCAAGCTGAATTGGGTTCAGGTGAATGGGGTTAGAAAGGAAATTGGTGGCTAAGGTTTGCGACGCAAGGTGGGAGGGTGCGAATCGCAGTCTCTTGGTGATTGGGGACGATTCTGGGGACGATTCTGCGACGATGCTGAGAAAGATTCCGAGAACTTTCCAGTCATGTTTCTGTAAATAATTTCAAGGTCAATTAGCCTCACTCAACATTAGCTTCACCCAACCCGAGCCACTGAATCTTGGTAGCTTCGCTCAAATCGTGAGATATTCCAGCGTAATAAACCTCAATCTCTGATGGTCAAGTCCGCTAGCACTCATGACTTGCTTAACAGCTCGCCGTCGGGATTCGGTTGCCCAACTCAAAGCTTCGGCCATCGTTTAAGATGTATGCCCACTGAGGGGGTGAGCCAAGAGCACATGCGTCTGGATGCCTTTAGTGGGCCATGGTCGAAGAATCGTTGATGCGTCTCCTGCACGGAACCACGAATAGTCTCTTCCCCGGATAAACCAAACTTCCACCCTGAGGCACGGGCCGGACAGCGTGGGATGTCATTGCGGGGCAGCGCTCCCTAGCCCCGAGCTTCTCCCGCCTGCCTGAAGGGAGCTCGACCGACCCCTCCAACACCTCACATCTCCAACACCACTGGTGGTGAATGAGATTCATCTTCACATTTCCTCCTAAAACCGCATTTTTCCTGCCCTGGAATCTTCGGAATCGTCTTCTCCGACTATCCATCTCCCGCCGCATATGTTCTAACCCCCCTGCCTCGTTCCCTCGCCCAATAGCGAAGCTCGCCCAGCATGGCTTCGTCTACCGTCAACGCCACGCCTCAGGCGGTGATGGGCCATGTCCAGAAGCTTAGCGATACCGACCCGGACTTTCGGTTTATGTCCCTAAACGACTTGCTGCAGCTTTTGACGCATGCAAAATCCGACTTCCTTCACCATGACTACAACATCGCGGCCCGCACTGTGGATAGTATCATCAAGACCCTCGATGACCAAAATGGTGAAGTTCAGAACCTGGCAATCAAATGGTGCGTCGTGCAGGTTATCGCCGGTTCTAGACGAGTGCTGACCAAATCTTCACAGTCTAGGCCCTCTCGTGGGCAAGGTCCCTACCCCGATTATCGCGCCAATGATTGAAAAGCTGTCGTCCCTAAAGCTTAAGAACTCGGTGGACAACGCAGTTCCGTCTTTGGCCCTACGATCCGTTATCATCGCCCTTCCCCGCCCTGTCCCAGGCCTCCCGCCTACCTCGGAAGTACAGGAGTCATACAATGCCGTCAGTCGCGTGCTCATCCCCCGGCTGATTGGACCCGGCCCCAAGACGCAAGTTCCTAAGAACGCCACCGTTACGCTCCCTGCCGTTCCGGAAGGCTTGCTACAAAACGAGAGAGACCTTAACGCCGAGGCTGTCGATGTGTTAATAGAGGTCGTCAGGTGCTTTGGACCAATGCTTATTCAAGTTGAGGTCGAAGCCATGCAGGAAGTTGTCATTCAACTCCTCGAGAGTGAGAAGGGCTCGTCGGTGGTCAAGAAGCGTGCTGTCGTCGCCATTTCGATGCTCGCTGTATACCTGTCCGATGAGCACCTGGAGGACGTGGTTAACCGAATTACTGCCGGCCTCTCGCAGCAGTCTAGCAGTGCTGTCACGCGCCGTCTCTACATTTCGATCCTAGGAAGCATGGCGAGGTCCATTCCTGCTCGGTTCGGTCCTCACCTTTCCAAGGCTGCGCCTTTCATCCTCAAAGCTCTTGGCGAAGACGAGCTGCAACATCATTTGGAGCAACTGAGCGATGGTGATGACCTTGGGCAGGAGTTCAACGACGTTCGTGAGGCTGCACTTGTAGCCCTGGAAGCTTTCCTGGCATCCTGCCCCCAGGAAATGCGTCCATTCACCGACGATACTATAGGATCCTGCCTTCGATTTCTCAAATACGACCCCAACTATTCCATGGACGATGACGATGAGGATATGGAAATGGACGAGGAGGAGGAAGAGGCCGACGATGACGACGAATTCGATGCCGACGATGGATTCGAGGATGATGATGATGATGCGAGCTGGAAGGTCCGAAGATGCGCCGCCAAGACCTTGTACACTCTTATTTCGACCCGTGGTAGCGGCGATCTTCTTGAGAATGGCGTTCTGTACAGTCAGGCAGCCCCGCTTCTTATCAAGCGTATTGATGAAAGAGAGGAGAACGTCCGTCTAGAGATCATCTCTGCACTTTCACTACTTATTCGCAAGACCGGGGAGGGACTTGACACACCGGACCTGTCGCTTGATGACTACGAGCCAGAATCCGAGTCGCGGATGCCCCTTAGCCGGAAGCGAAGACGGCAAAGTAGTGGTGGAGCAGGAACCGTCTCGCAGTTTATGGCTGGCCCTGGTCTTGCTTCGCCTGTACTTGAAAAGCTGCCTGTAACTGGCCCACGAGCTGACCTCGCCCGGCTTACACCAGTTATCGTCAAGGCCATTACAAAGCAGCTCAAGGGCAAGACAATCTCCACCAAGCAAGCCGTTATCAGCCTTCTTGATGATATTGTGTCGGTTCAACATGGTGGTCTGGCAGAATATTTCGATGAAGCCATCAGCCCTATTATCGAAGCGATCAAACCTTCCGGCTCCGGCTCCGTCTCGTCATCATTGGCTTCTGCGGGTGGATCATCTTCAGCTACTCCCAGTACTCTTCGAATTGCTTCCTTGAAGCTCATCAGCGATATTTCTAAGACCCACTCCTCGTCCATTCTCCAACCATACTTGACCAAGATCGTCGCTGGAGTCGCATCGGCCGTCCATGACCGCTTTTACAAGATTTCAAGCGAAGCCATCCGTACCGTGGAGGAGCTTGTTAAGACCATCACCCCACCTAGGTCGCGCAATGCTGGATCCAAGTACAAGGACGAATTAGAGAAGCTCTATGATGTTATCTTGGACAGAGCATCCGCCAACGACGCCGATGCCGAGGTTCGCCAGCGGGCTATCCATGCGCTCGGAGTGCTCATCTCTAGAACCTCCAGCGCTGAAGGCTCGGCCCTACTCCCGGCGAACAAGCGCAAAGTCGCCCTGAATGTCCTCCAAGAGCGACTCAAGAACGAGACCACTCGACTGGCAACTGTGAGGGCTGTTGATAATGTTGCTGCTTTCTCGAAAAGCCCTGGCCAGCTCGAGAAAGAGTGGATCCAAGATGTCGCGCTGGAGCTCTCTGCTCAATTGCGGAAGGCGAACAGAGCGCTCCGAGGATCCAGCATCGTGGCACTCAAGCATCTCGTGCTCTCAAACGCTACTAAAGGCCAACTGGAACCATCCACCATCGAAGGGATTGTTTCCGCATTGAGACCTGTCATCACTCATAGTGACACGCACCTTCTCGGGCCATCACTTCTGATCTTGGCCAAGGTTGTACGCGACCACCCGGATCTCGTCGTGACAGCTGATATGATTACCTCTCTGTGCGAGCTCCTCAAGTCACACTTTGCGAGCATTGTTCTGGACCAGTTGCTGGAGTTGATTAGCAGCATTGGTGAAAGTGGTGCTGGCGAATCGCTCATGCATGGTCTACTCAAGGATGTCAGTGTTTCGGGCGACCCGGCAGTTGTCGGTAAGGTGATAGGAACCCTACTCGTTACTGGAGGAGAATCGGCCGGGGTCAAGTTGGACAGCTTTGTTTCGGAGCTCCAAACGAGTGCAAAGGGCAACGACGATGCCCGCGTGAGCCTTGCTCTCGCCGTCCTGGGTGAGGCTGGAATGAGGCTTGGCACCAAGTCCCCCCTCAAGCCCACCCTCTTCTTGGAACAGTTCCATGCAGAGCCAGACAAGGTCTCCCTTTCTGCTGCAATTGCGCTTGGTAGAGCTGGTTCTGGTAATGTTCCCGAGTTCCTTCCGGTCATCCTGGAGACTATGCAGAAGGGAGGAAACACGCAATACCTTCTCATTCAATCTATCAAGGAAATTCTGCAGTCGATCTCAGCCCAGTCCACTGATCTGCGGACTTATGCTCCGGCAATCTGGGATCAGCTTTTGAAGGCATCTGATAATGCTGACAACAAGGTGGTGTGTGCCGAGTGTGTTGGACGTCTTGTCACCCTCGACCCCACTGTGTTTATGCCTCGCCTCCAGGTAAGTTGTTTCCAAGAATTACTTATACGATCAATTTTAACACAGTCTAGACCCTGCTTAGGGACCAGTCTTCAGGCGTTCGTGGTATGGCTGTCCAAGCCGTACGCTACACGCTGCCCGAGAGCGACGAAGCCTTCGATTCATTGCTCCGAAACGTTCTGATCGACATGCTACTCATCATGCTTCAGGATTCGGACATGGATATTCGCCGCCTGGCAATGACGACACTTACCACAGCCGCTCGGAATAAGCCTGACCTGATTCACCCTCATCTCGGCGAGCTGATGCCGTATGTCTTGAAGGAGTCCGTAGTCAAGAAGGAACTTGTCAGGGAAGTTATGATGGGTCCTTTCAAGCATACCGTGGATGACGGACTTGAAGTTCGCAAGGTAGGAACATGCCCCTGAAACAGCTTTTCGATGAATACTAACCGGGAGCAGAGCGCGTATGAAACCCTTTATGCCTTGATGGAGACCGCCTTCAGTCGCATCAACAACATCGATTTTTATGACCGTGTTGTCGACGGCTTGAAGGATGACAATGATATCCGCCAGCTCTGCAACCTCATGGTCACCAAGTTAATTACGATTGACCCCGATGAGACAACCCGTCGACTAAACTCGATCGCTGAAGCGTACCGTGCGGTCTTGTCTGTGAAACTCAAGGATAATGCTGTCAAACAGGATCTCGAGAAGCAGGAGGAAGCAAACAAGAGCATCCTTAGGGTGACGCTCTTGCTCGGTGAGAAGATGAAGGCCATTACCGGCAACGCTGGAGCAGCGACCAGTAATGCAGGTGCTGCCGGCGTGTGGACCGCGTATTGGGAATGGGCGAATAAGGAATTCGAGAAGCAACTGAGAGGCTTGCGAGAAGAGAACAGTCAGCTACAGACGCGGATGGTCTAAGGAGGCGATATTGGTGATTGGAAGATGATAGCATGACTGCATGCTAGACTGAACGCACATGTAGAAATAAGAGACCGACGATTCCCGCTAATTTGCGCGTTAAGGAATTTGGTTGCTTGTGCTGACTTTGAAACTGGAATACTGAACGTAAAACAGGCCAAGGAGCGTGGTATTGACATGCCCTGGAGGTCTTTCATTCACGCGTATGGCTAAGTCGAAGTACTCAAAAACCTCAAGCCACAGGGCAGCCTCGTACTTTGCGCAGCTTTCTAATGTACCTCAAGGAGCTGCAAAGCACTCGGCACGATAAGCATGTCTTCTTATCCTTCTCTAGCCTCCGAAGAAAAAGGTCTGTATCTCCACGGAGCATGAGTGATTGAAGGACGGCTGCATCTACGGGTGTATGAGACGCGTGATTGTGCCTGATATTACGAAGTTGTGTACTAAATCGACGATCGTAGAGCTTGAGGGCGGCACGGACATTGCTCTATAGTCGAGGACGCAGTCATGCTGAGTGTTTTAAAAATGACTGCCGTAACTGACTGGGAAAAGGGCAGACTACAGCAACAGGGCTCAGCAATTTTCAGCTCCAGGGACTTCCCTGGCTCGTATGGCATAGGCGTGGTACTGTCAGACGCGAGCGGCAAGTGGATGAATTTATAGTATAATAAGCCTGATGTTCAAGAGGATAGTTGCCTAACTCCTGATTTCATGTGACCAGTGTGTCGCTTGGGCGCCGTCTAATAAAACCACGATCCTAGCATGCGGAAGTTACTTGAGAGCCAGACTAACACGACTACATGCTCAATTCTTGACTCCAAAGAGAAATTGATCAGCCATGCCAACCAGACTGAATTGTTCTATGTCACCGCTGTCTTGCCAAGCTCTCATCGTATCCCACTCTCCCAAGTCGCTTGGTGCATGTTACCCGGTCCATGCCGCCGCTAAACCTCCGGATATTCTCATCAAACCAAGCCTTAGCTTCCTCATCATCACATGAATCCAAGACGTCATCTGGAACATTAAGCTCTCCGTATACATACGAAACAGCCCACATTTCAAGACTTGATGTCCACATGCCTACCACCGGTTCTCGCACTAATGTTTGAACAAAGCTTCGAACGAGAAGGGCAGCGTTCGGCCAGAGGAGACTACCGTCGTTGGTAAGTGAATTGTCTGAAGTCTGAATGTGGGTATACGAAGACGGTAGCAAAACAACTTTAGCTATGCTCTGCTCCTCCTGCTGGTCTGGGGGAAATAGGAAGCGTGTTGAGTTCTGGTCCACATTCTTATACTCTTTGGTGATTCGACGATAAATGTTCTGCTTCACCGTTCCTTGGTAGAAAGCTGGATAGCGGGAGCCATACGACCAGGCACAGTCCTGGAAGCCTGCTGATCGTAATCGTTGACTGGCATCTTCAAAGTCGGTATCTTCAACGATAAACACATAGTGCTGGATCGATTAGCACGGTACGTTGTATTGGTCAGTGACACTTACATTGCAAACGAGTCGAACTCCAAGATCAGCCATGGCTCTTTCGCCCCAGACGATGGCCTGGATGGGGCTTAAAGCGGAAGCGATGGATTCCATTAGAGCTTATTAACGGTATCTACGAGAGTGAAAGATTTCTACTAGGGAGCGGATTGCGGGGTACATATAACTCTGGACAAGACTTTTGGTCGTTAGATTAGCCGACATCTTCACTAATACCTTAAACTTAAGGCCGCACAGATCAAGCATGATCCCGACGGGGATAAGATGGATAGGGCAGATTGTGGTGTCCAGATTCTTGAAAAGCTTATCTTCAGCCACAAATCGTGGATGTTGCTGTAAGGATCCTTCGACCAATCCTGGAGAGCGATGCATAGGACCATGTTTAAATTAGGTGGTGATCAAGGTAGTGCGCCAGGATGATGTTCACCAAGCTGTGAAGGAAGCAAGCGCGCGTATGGCTGATAGGTTATGATACGACAATTTTTAGTACACAGTGGGGCCGTTCTCCATTCCGCAATGCCCGGCTTTCACGACCAACACCTTGTAAACGCCAACATCGTATAAACGCCAACGATATGGCTCCCTCCATGTCAAAGAAACAAGCGCGCGCATTCCTGATGGCTATGATACGCCGACGTTTAGTCGCAGTGGAGCTGTTCTCCATTCTGTGATGCCCTGCCTCAAGCCAACGTCTTACAAGCGCCGACGATGTCGTCCCCTCTACATGAAAGAAACAGGCAGCAATATGGCCGATGGCTCTGGTACGCTGAACAAATCGTCACTGTCGAATGTCATCCACAAGGGTAAGTTTGTTTTGTGACTCGTCACACAAGTCCTGGTACGGATGGAGGCAAGGTTCCTAATGTGGCCACCTACCACATCGTTGATCCTTGTGAGCTATACATAGTAGCCGGATGCTCCATAGCACCTACTCCTTACGTAGGATACGCATTGAGAACCTTAATCATTTGCATAGAAATTAAACCGACATTCCGATGTTTTTTACACAGCATTCGGCTAGACCTTCAAAACAATAGAAGCGTGTTTACAGTCACCATTTTCTTTTTCAGTCCTTTGTATCTACCCATCAATCATGTCCCGATCCACTAGTCAACGACCTCTCCTCCCGGCTGAGCTTGCTCAGGCTATGGCAAATCTGACTAGATATATGTCATACTCAGGAGCAAAATTCAGCATCAGTGGCGGTGCAGTTCGACATATATACACCCAGAGACCCGGATTCCGGAAGATGTTGGAGCTTAGAGTCGTATGTCCGAGTGTCTTAGGGCAGCCATGGGTATGGAATGCATTGGCCGGGGTATACTGGCGTTTCAAGGATCAATTACAGTACCTTGACGCAAGGGAAGAAAGCCACAAGTTCAAGTGGGACCCTAGACTTCAATGTTGGTATTTCAATCTTGGAGAGCAAGTCTGGTATTATAGCGAGGACAGTGGAGACATTGCTCCCTGGGAATGAAACGTTTAGTGTTGATTAGCCTAAATACTTCAGTTAGTATCCTTGGATATATGCCGCGCGGCTCTGCGTGTTGTCTTCCAACTATAAGGCGTAGCGGATGATTGAGAAGGCAGTGTGCATTGCGGTTTTGATGTGATGCATTGTGCTGAGAAAGAAGGAAGAAGGTTGGGCTGTCATACATTAATGAGATGGCTTGCCATTTGTGTCATTTGTGTGCTGTGGTAAAGGGTGATCTCTCCAAAAATTGGACATGAAGCTTTTAAAAGAGAGCCAGACAGGTTGCAGTTGCAAGTACATGTTCAAGGCCTGAGATCAATATAAACCATGTTACTGGGAAAGCTTGTTGTATTCGAGTCATTGGGATTATGCTGCCTAATACGTTGCCTTCATATACTTTATCTGATGATATCGACCAAGGCTAAAATACTATAAATCGTATTCCGCAAGTTCATCTTTTCCTAAGTGCTTATTTCCGGTCCTCGTGCTCAGCCTTGCCACGATCCTCGAGCTCGACCTTGTCAATGCTTCCAGTCTCAATGTCCTTCCTGGGCAGAGTCTCCTCCTGCATACCAGCAACAGCATTCTCGAAGCGTCGGCCGCGCTTCTCGGGGCCGAACATGGTGGTGACGATGATGCCGATGGCGATGATGGCTGTGGCAATGCCCATGACGGGGCCGTACGCCTCGACCTTGTCGCCGTTGTTCAGGGTCACGAATGTCTTCTCGGAGATGGCGTTGACAATCTGGGCCGAGGGAGACGAGATCATGTTGCCGAGCTGGTAAGTGACACCGGGGAAGGAAGATCGGAAAGCGGGAGGCGAGAGCTCGTTGAGGTGGATGGGGATGACGCCCCAGGCGCCCTGAACGAAGAACTGCATGAAGAATCCCGAGGCGCTGAGGCTTCGCTCGCCCTCGGGGAGGATCCAGGCGGGGATCAGGAGAGCAGACATGAAGGCGGCCATGATGATGGCGCGGCGACGGCCGATGAACTGGCTGATGTAGCCGATGATGGTGCCGCCGACACAGGCGCCGACCTTCATCATGATGGAGGCACGCGAGGCGCCGGCGTTGGCCAGCTCCTTCTGCTCAAGCATGAAGGTGGTGTAGGAGTCTTGCGAGGTGTGCGAGTAGTAGTTGAACCAGGTCATGAGGATGACGCAGTAGACACACATCTTCCACTCCTGGGCGAGCATCTTCTTGCAGTCTCGCCAGAAGGCGCCGGGCGAAGCCGTCGACTTGCCCTTGGCCTTGGCCTTGGCATCGAGGAACTGTTGGGACTCCGGGAAGAAGATGCGGATGATGCCGATGGCGATGGAGATGCCGGCTGTGAGGGAGGAGTGTTAGTCTGAGACTTCCAGTCGACATAGGTATGATATGCTTTTGGGATAGTGGCATATGCTTTGGATAGACAGGAGAACTTACCGGCAATCCAGAAAACTGTCTTCCAGGTATTGGTCGCGCCACCAACGCCAAGGTTGGCGCAGGCTGCCAAGACGTAGCCGAACGAATACCCCTGCTGCAGGATGCCGGACATCAAGCCTCTGGCATTTGAGCTGCACGATATTAGAACGGAAATAAGATTTTCTCCAACTCAGAGTTGGAGAGGGGAAATCAACTCAAAGACTGAGTAGAAGTAGAGGTTTACTTACGGACACGACTCCAACGCCATGGCGATGGCGTTTCCGTACACGCCGCCCATGAACAGGCCGAACAGACTTCGCACGGCCAGGAACTGCGAAAATGTTGAGCTGTAGATGGTGGCAATCTGCAGGACGCCGAGCACAATCATGTTGAAGACCATGGGCCACTTGCGGCCCCATTTGTCACCGGCCAGACCGAAGGCAGCGGCGCCGATGGAGCGCAGCAGCAGCGTCAGGGTAATGGCAGTGGTGATGGAAGTCTTGGAGGTATCGTAGTACTTGGCCAGCTTGACGGTCTGGATGGACAGGGCATGGAAATCAAAGGCATCGGCGGTCCAGGCGCAGAAGCCGACGATGAAGAAGACCCAGTCCTTGGCCGAAAGCTGGGCCATCAGCGAGATAGGGTTCTGGATGGGGTCTGGGTCGTGCCATTCCGTCGCGGTCTCGCCGTTCTCGTTGATGACGACGACACGCTGCTTCCAGATGAAGAGGTCGCGGAGGGACTGTTTGGCGGTGGCGACGATGCCCTTGGCAAGAGGGTCGGCGGTCTCGCCACGGCGGGCTTGACTTGAATCCATGATGAGGAGAAGAGGCTCTGATAGAAGAGATGAGGGGAGAAGGAGGAAGGAGGAGGAGGAGGAGGAGGAGAAGAAGAAACTGGGGTGTGATTGTTCTTTTTGGATTTCTCTTTCTTCTTTTTGGGGGAGACGGGAGCACCCTTTTGTATCTAAACTACATCATTCGCGTTCGGTACGGGGTACTTCGTACAAACGGTCTCAATCCAACGACCCAACGACCCAACGACCCAACGACCCCAAGGATAACGACGCAACCCCAAACGTCCTCGCTATCTGGACTAGGATCCGACGGTCAGTCGCTCTCACCTCAAGCCGGGTTGGCAAGCAGAGACGTGGGGTAGGTCGAAGCGGGCTTGGATTGGTGTTAGTTGGGGAAACTGGGATGGCGCGGACGCCGAGCGAGGGATTCAAGGATCGCATCCTCTTTTTCCCCGCAACAGGATTTGTGGGCATGGCATGGGTTCTGGTTGGCGGTGATCTTGCCATCGTACGGGACGGGCGAGACGAGACGCGACAAGACAAGACAAGACAAGACAAGGGTAGCGGTCGGGTTCCGTCCGACGTTGTGTGGACTGTGGATGCGTGATGGAGGAGGAGGCATGGGACGGACCATCCATCCTTCATGCAGGGAATCACGGTTGGATTCATGGATGACGGGTCCAGCATGAGCCCACGGGACGAATGAGATCAACAAGACACAGATCCAGAGCGAATCAAAGCGGGCGGAAAGGTGTTTCTTGCGGTTTGTCAGTTGCGTGTTATCCCGGGGAGGTTCAACCTTCTGTCACTTTTTTATTTCGCCGCGCATCTCCTCTTTGGGGGAGAAGTCTGGAGGGTGCGGAGAGACCCCGGGAACTAGGGCTTGGCACTTGAGCGTTTCCAGGAGGTGCACGGCAACTCGGCATGGCCTACGCGGGTGACGTGCAACACTACGAGAGTCATTTGCTAACGGATATGACTCTGGCGGCGTTGTGCCGTTGCACCAGCCTGGCCAAAAGGGGAAAAGACGTGCTTCCCGTCAGCCATTGCTGGCCACTTTGGCGGCAGCAAGCAAGCAAGCTACGAGTAGGAAAGGCTGGAGAGTGAGGGGGAGAGAACAGAAGGAAGGGGCGCCTCCTTGCAGCGCCGATCACCGGATGAAGCGATGCAGTCATCAAACAGTTGGGTAGGATTAACAAGGTATTAACCTTCAGGATAAGGTAAGGTGCAATGTTAAGCTTACAGGAAATAATATGGGTCCGGCGGCGCGCTCTAGAACACGTCCGTGAACCGGGAGTTGGAGTTGGCAGCAGGAAAACTGCGGAGCAGCGACAGCACAGCACCAACAAAACGTGGAGCACAACGTGGGACTTCGTGGAGCGAGATTGGATTGAGATGGACGAGGGTACATATTCTCCGCCTCGCGCATTTCCAGTTATTGCAAGGATCTCAATGTTTCATCATGCGTGGCTCCCAACCAGGATATGCGTATTACTGTACGAGTACTCCGTACTCTATACTCCGTACTCTATACTCCGTACTCTGGTCCACACAGCTTCGTAGCTTCGTCGCACCCGCCCAGTTCGCTTGTCACTAGTTCGCTGCATGGTACGGATTTTGCAGCGGGATCGTCGTCGGCACTTTAGGTTTAGGCCTAGCCGGCGGTCTAGTGCCTCCGACAGTCGCCCGACGGCAGCGGTGTCCATCGCGATGACCTCAGTTATCACCGACGCGGGGTTGGGGTTGGGGGACAGCTACCCTTCCTTAGTTAGTTCAGTCTTTCTCCGCGGCACCAGGCACCAGAACACTCAAGGCTTCTTTTCTTCCCGAGTCATGGCGCCCGTCGACTAGGTGGCTCCATCGAAAGTGTGGCCCTGCAGGACCCTCGCCTTAATGGGCTGATAGGTGATAGACTAGTTAGGTGATGGATGGGTGATGGGTCGCGCTGTCGGATCCGCTGTTCGCCATGCTCATTCACGCTGGCAAGTCCCGGATCCGCCTTTCTCACCCTTATGTTGTATCTGCGACCTGGTGTGTATGTCTGGCTCCCCGCCTCTTTGTTCGTGCTGCCAAGTTTTCCCACACCCAACATCGGCCATGAAGGAAGGCGGGCGGCAAAGACGCCACAGGGGGCACTGATTCGTTCTCGTATGACCCGCAAACGGGGACGAAAAAGAACGGGCGAGATCCAACCCATGGATCCAGGATAAGATGATAAGTCTGGGGCCCCGTACTGGTGATATACTACTTCTGGGGGCCTTGTGGGCATTATCCGAGGTTAAGTCTATCGTCCGCCGATCCGGGGTAATATCTGGGGCCGACAAACACGTCCGTGTTGCCTCGACGAGTTGACACCAACTCTCCACTCCTCAGCTATTAATTCATTCGTCTTCTCTATATGTACAGGGTTCAGGCTAGTTACCCCTGGTCCCAGACAATCATGCGCGCATTAAAAAAAAAAAAGAAGAAGAAGAGAAGAAGAAAAACGAAGTCACATCCGATGCGACGATACCCCACGGTAACCATGTAATAGAGCGGGGCGTGGCAACGGTCGAGACGGTTCACGAGGGTTGCAAATACTGAAAAGTGACGCATGAAGATGGGGACATAAAATTGGAGACAGACGGAGAACCTTGGGCCTTACGAAGTATACTCGGTGGAGGCAGAGATGGAGACGAGTTAGACTTCGTGTTGTCGGTGTATCAAGATGGTGACAGGCACAACAACCCTTGGAGCTTTCCGACTAGGATGCTCCCCAATGTAACTAATGAATCCATCACCGCGTCCAGAGGTTACAACGGGCGTCTACTCATACGACCCGCCCGATTTCCCCAACTCCAGAGCAAGAAAAAAGCCCGCCCGTCCCATTGGGTTCTAAACCCAAGATAACCTTGCCAGTAGCATCGGAATACCCCCGCCTGCTTCCCCAAGATGAACGGGCGCGGAGCGCGTGGAACGTTGGACATCGAAGCCTCGGATCTTCTCGGGATGGTGCTATATTTGCTCATTATCATTCTATGAGGCGTCTAGGATTACAACCGAGGCCGTTTTCCTTTTCTTCTTCTCTATCACGGTGGCAAATGATCTGATTGTTACCGTTCCTTTCTTTCTTTCTATCATGGTGGCAAATGATGTGATTCTTAACTTAACTCTCGTCTAACGATTATGGGTTAGAAGACGAAGAATCAAGCTGCTGTCATCCTTTCCCAATGATCCCATATCGAGGCGTTGAAAGGAGTGGTCGACTTGCACACAGAATCAGGCTTGGGCTCGATACTCGACGTCAATCGACGTTCCTTTCTGCCGGAAAGCTGTCGTCGTCGTACGACAAATAACATCTGCAGGCCACCAACCCCAGGTGACTTGCCGGACGGACGGATCATACCGAAGTTGAATTAATATCTCTACTCCAAGATTATTATCCTCCACTGCTGAAGCTGCTCTTCTCGATGGCTTCCAGCAGTCTATGGATAAGACTCAACAGACTATCCGAGATGGCCAACTCGACGGTGTTGCATCCGAGGCCCGACGTTCAACCTATCACGCCACCTCTGCTTGAAGCCCCAGAAATCCCCAGACTGGATCTGGATCGACGAGAGATCCGAGCTGGCCCAGATGCGCTGCATCCTTATCGCCTATCTGAAGGATTTTCCTTCTTAAAATGTGGGCCCCGTCCAAGCTGTTGGTATGCCAGGTGATTCGGTTTGTTCAAATCTTGAATCAGTTTACACTCGTCCTACGAACACAATTGGAATTTTCAGCTGTTGTAGCATCGCAAGATACTTACCATCTAGGCCACACCTGGAAGACCTAGCGCTCATATAATTATAGAAGATCAAGATTCATTAGACAATCGTGTAACAGGCAAGATGTGATCACAACCTTAGCATCGCAGCGTCTTAGTGTAGGATATGGAATCCGCCTACGTCTTTTTTCTCCCTGTCTTCACCATTTCTTAGAAAGCACGCTAGTCTTTTATGAGCTTATTCAATTTTCTCTGATCCATTTAGTACTCCTCTCCTCCTGCTACAAGCCATATGATATGTGAGTCCTACACTGAAGTTGGCGATGTGGCATGTTTAGTGCCATCTTGACTACACTAAGTATTAAGCTTAAAACACTCGAATTTGGCTGTGCAGTAGGCATCTCGGCCATGTTATCTACGCTTATCTAAACCATGACACTATTCGGTCCGTCAGGATGCCGTTGGTTAGCCTGGTACAAGTGGAACCGGGACGTTACGAAGCCAGTGCCCTGTGGTGTGCATGTAACTACATTCAGCTTAGCCAGGGTAAGGGAAGAAATACAACATGTCCTCCTCGAGAGTCGAAGGGACTATAAAACTCCGTAGGCTGCGGGGTCCAAGGCTCAGTTCTCCTCCTCCGCATGTCGTCGAGTTAAAGTCGAAAACTCCAAGTTTCTCCAACAGTTCGTGTGGGCAGGGGAATAAATATAAGCATGCGGAGAAAGAAGCGCCGGTCCACGTGGCGGATAGATCGGAAAAAATGATCAACACTCGATGGCATTCCCGTCCACGGCATATACTTGCCGGTTGTGCAAGCCTCTTCTCGGGAGCCGAGCTGTTCCTTGGCGGAGTTGGCGTTGCAAGGATCCTCCTGACCGAGCGAATGTCTCGGGTGAGCGGATTAATGAGTCGTAGGCCAAGTTTCCTACCCTACAGCCTTGAAATTTAGGCTAACTAAACTGAAATTTAGTTGTGGTCGCAATGATGTTGGTAGAAGAGAGGAAACCTCTTCGGGAGCGATGTCAAACTGGAATTGAAAAGCTTCCCTAATATTTTTTATGCATTTTATTACGTTGATAATGTTCATTTCTCTACGTGGGCTGCAGCGTCTTGTTAGAGCCAGTGAGCGATCACTCTTCCAATGCACCAACACACGGCATTACAGAGTCTCCTTCCAGTTTCAACAAGCTCCAACCAATCGCTTTACCTGAATTTCCCACCCTCTTTATTGTTTTTGAAAAATTCAAATTCCCAACTATATGTTGAATGAGATATACCCACGGCATTGGAAGACACACCGTACACCGAGTGCTCGGGGCGGATAATGGCCCCAGCCACACCTTGGCTGATGCGAAAGGGGTCATTTTCATCGGAACTTTTTGGGCCCCGGAGGTCGAAAAACAGCGTCATTGAGGCTCTTCAAGTGTGACGCGTACCTGCATTGCCAAGGCAAAGTGGTTGAAAGCCCCGAAGCGACTGCCCGTCTTGGCTTTTTGGAGAAAGGTGGCGGCCAAGCCACGCCAAACAACCCACCTTGCGAGAGGATTTTTTTTCTTTTTGGAGACGTTGCCAAGACGAATGAGTGTCCGTAAGCTATCTAGTCTTTGTGATTCTGGCATCAACTCGGGAATCAGACACGAATAAGGATGGTCGCGCGCGGTAGTTGGAGCTGTGATCCCGGCGTGGTGGAGACGGAATAATCAGACTCGGACACGACGGTGAATTTGTCAAGCATGACATATTCGCCCGTTTGTCCCTTTATCTCCTCCCCCCACGGCGACGATCATTGCCCGCGCGACATTTAGGTTTCCCGCTCTTCACCTTCTTCACCTTCTTAACTTACCGCCGACCCGTGTTAGGGAATTCGGTTGCCTGAAACGGAAAGTCGTCCGTTGGCAAAAGGATCGACTCCACAGTGTCGCCAGTTCAGATGGACGGGTTGTGATTTTGGAGGTGAATATTGCGAGGTAGTAAGCGCGCCGACACTCGGAGTGGAGTGGAGCAGGAGTGGGATGCTTCGAGGAATCGTCCTATACTGGCTTTGTGCTAAAAGCAAGTCGGGTCCTCGAGCCAAAGATACACCGTCAAACTACGAATCCCAACTACCAGGACTCAACGCCCTCTGCTCTTCCACCTTGATTAAAAGGTGCGGATACGGAGTTCATGACAGTGAAGCTCCGCCTTACGAATCTCAAAAAGTGGAGGCAAGGGGCGCGGCTTATGATCGACTAACGTCTGGAATTGAAAGAAGACGTGACTTAGGATTCCATGCTTGAAACAAGGCTTCATCCTAGGGTCAGTGATGCCGGGAAAAAAAAAAGCCTGGATATGTTTGTGTGTATACGTATGTTGAAACACGCTTCGGAGGCCAGCCAAACCTAACCCTCCACCGAACTATCACCAACGCAACTATTTCCGCCGCTTTGGAGCATAAGTCCGGACTGCAACGTCAAAAGTTCATCTATTCGGCCGCAGCCTAGCGGATCGGCTCCCATGATCTCCTCTTTCGTCTGCATTAAAGCCTCATAACCTCATCTTATCAATCTCATCAGCTTGCCGAAGCCGCCGGTGCCGGGTTTGACCAGGGCAGAGGACCGAACTAAGGCTATTTTGACACGCCAGTACGGAGTACCCGCTCGTCATTAGGCTCAAGGAATGAAGCTCCACTGCGATATCAAGGGCATCCCAAAACACTGGGTCGAGTCGACAGGGCTGCATTTCGTGTATTAATGGCCATGACGGCGCTGTTGGGCCTCGGGTTTGCTTCAACCACGCTCTCATAACCTCGTTCGAAGTCGGTCCTTTGAAACCAAGCCCAGGGGCTCACTGTCATTCTTTTCTTACCAAAAAACCTCCGGAAGGTTGTTACCACCATCATGCGCTTCGCCGTTGTCTCCCAGCTCATCGGTGCCGCCCTGGCGGCCCGGCCTTTCCTCAACGAGCCCGACACCGGTCTCGAGACGTACCTGTACAGCACCAACTACACCGACGGTGAACGCCCCTTGTTGAAGGACATGCGCGGTATCCCCGACTTCGAGTTTGCTGCTCGCCAGGTCATGACCGACCAGCAGTATGCCTTCTACCGCACTGCCGCTGCTGGCGAGTGGGCATACCGCCACAACTTAGAGGTGTGGAAGAACGCTCGAGTTCGCCCTCACCAGCTTGTTGGCGTGTCCGGCCTGAACAAGACCATGGGGTAAGTACATGCTGTAGACACCGTCTGTGATTGGGACAGGCTAACAACTCGACAGTGTCACCATCCTTGGATACAATTTCAGCGCCCCCTTTTTCATCTCTCCCGCTACCCGCGCCGCCTACGGTGACCCTGACCGAGCCGAGCTGAACTTTGTCGATGCTTCTGCCAACGAGAACATCCTTTATGTTGTAAGTTGAATGTGCCGCGTCTCAAGTCCAAGGGATTAACACACGACAGGCTGCCATGTATGCCTCCAAGACCATCGAGGAGATTGGTGCTCAGAAGCACAACAACACCCCCAATGGTCCCCAGGTTGTGTTCCAGCAGGTAAGACAATCCGTCCATTTTTCAACTAGCGCCCTAACATCTTGAAAGCTCTACACCAACGCCAACCTGTCTGTCACTTGGGACATCATCAAGCGCGCTGAGGCCGCTAACGCCAAGGCCCTTGTCTGGACTATCGATGCTCCCAGCGATTCTACTCGCCACCGTGCTGCCCGTTACGACACCACCAACGCGTATGTTGAATTCTATTGAGTGGCTTGAACCCTTGACTAATTCGCAAATCAGTAACGGCGTTACTTCCGACCTGACCGTATGTCATCTATCAAAATATTCAGGGTACCGCGATGGTTTGCTAACTGTCCCCTAGTGGGATCTCTACGACAAGATGAAGGCCCGAACCAAGCTTCCCATCATCCTCAAGGGCATCGCCACTGTCGAGGATGCCCTCAAGGCTGTTGAGAAGGGTGTAGAGGGTATCTGGCTCTCCAACCACGGTGCTCGCCAGGTAGACTACTCTCCCTCGCCGCTCGAGGTTGCCTACGAGATCCGCCGCAACGCCCCTGAGGTCTTCGAGAAGACCGAGGTTCTTGCTGACAGCGGTGTCCGCTACGGCTCTGACGTCGTCAAACTGCTTGCTCTTGGCGTCAAGGCCGTTGGCATGGGCCGCCCGTGAGTCTTGGCCAAATTTGATCGATGAAGAGAAATGTAACTAACGAGTCTGAATTAGCTTCATGTTCTCCAACGTTTACGGGGTCGAGGGCCCTACCAAGCTGATTCAGCTCATGAAGAAAGAGATTCTTCACGATGCTGCCCAGATTGGCATTGCTGACCTGCACAACATCCCCTCTAAGGTGGTAAGTAATAGATTCCACCCCCCGAGCGAGGCTTAGTGCTAACATGTCATAGCTCAACACTCGCGCCCTTGAGCGTGACGTCTACATCATGGACGACAACTAAATTTAGATGCTGGATATTTTCTTGTAAATATTAGATACATGAACCGTCTTTCGAATTCAACATAGACTAGGGCCACCATTAGAGTATACGGGCAAATGCTTGCAGATACAGGCCGCCATGATCTGGCACGCCACTATGAACATAGATAAAGTCAAAATTTTTGCAAATGTTCCGGGTGCGATACACTGAAATTCCATCACCTAACCTATGTACCGTTTGTAGAAGCCATCAATCGTCACTGAATCTCGCCCTCGGTAACCAAACGGCGAAAGGTAACAATGCTTCTCTCCACAGCCATCCTGGCCACCTATATCGGAGTGACAGTTGTATTAGAGATTGAAACTTCAATGTTATAATAGAGATATACGTTGTCGATGACTTACCTTCCAATGATTTTTCTCCAGCGTCTGAGCTTGCTCGCTCCCTTCTGTCACCTCCGGATGCCTCCATTCAAACGAATACGTCAGAAGCAACTCTCCGTCCGACCCCTGGCTAATGATGTTGGAGATGCTGCTCCCATCCTCCTGGTGAAATTCGACCCGGTTCGGCGCGTAATGATAGCAGATTTCCTTCACCGGATCCCTATCTGCTTTAATGGTAGAGTCGGAGCTGAAAGTGACCTTCCGAACCACCTTATAGCCACTTTCAAGTGCCTCTTCAGACAAGATCTCGCAAGCGGTGATGGCGGGGACGAATTCCTGCGGCCGGAGACCTTTGAGCTTCAGTCCAGCCCAGACCTGATCCTGTGTCAGGGAAGGCGAGGCTCCTGAAGGATTGATAGGAGCAGTATAGGCGAGATTCAGGACAACCATGCTGCTTATTATTATGGGACCTTTTGTCAGTCGTCAATTAGATGTAAGGTGGACTTTTCTGAAACGGAAATTCGTCCCATGGGAGTTCCACATTAATGATCGGATGACGATCCAAGAAACCCCGCATGCCAACTGTCCATCCGAAAAGTGGCACCACACCCACATTGCCAGAGACAACAGGAATTGGTAGAAGTAGTCTTACTGCCTTCAATATATAGTCAGAGACGAGTGGCCATTGATGAAAATGAATTCTTACACTTATTAACAAGTTACCTGCGAACATATACGGTATTCCTCGTAGTAGAAATCCGCCAAAGGGCATTCCTCATCAGTCTACCAAAGCTTTCTTCTATAGTTTTGTGTTGAAATGATCTATGACTCTATCATCATTTATTCCGAAGTCTCTACTATGATTGTCTAGGCCAGCGCTGCCACGACTCGCTGAAGTCCCTCGTCCAGATAGGCATCCGGATGGGAAAACACAATTCTGTACCACCCGGGCTTCTCGGAACCAAAATCCTTCCCAGATGCAAGGAAGATCTTGTTTGATAATAGAGACTCGGCAATCAAGGGGGTAACATCTTCGTCGTCAGCAACCTGATGGTGTGCCCGGAAGTAATTTCCAAGATCAACCCAGAGGAAAAATGCAGCATTGACACCAGGAGCGTAAGCGATGTTATACTTGTTAGCCCAGGCTACCACCCGTGTGTATTGCGCCGACAGCCTCTTTTGATTCTCTGCAATGTACGAGTCAACCCACGCGTCATCCTCAAGTACGTTAGATGTGATGTGATCCGAGAGAGATGAAACCGAGCTGTACAGGCCTACGGCAACGATGGACGCATGGAGTGAAGGGTTGGACTGTGAAATTATGGTTCCAACACGGATGCCGTTAGCCCCGAAGTCCTTCGACATGCCCCAAAGAACATGGACTCGAGAGGGGTCGATAACGCCAGTTGGATCGATAGACAAGACAGATTCAAAAGGAACAGAGGGAGGGTGCGTGTCGACAGTGTTGGGCCAGACTGATAAGGCATAGATCTCATCGCTGATGAAGTGAATTTGGTACTTCTGGCATAATTCCATCAAACGGACAAGAACGCTGCGAGAATAGCAGCGGCCAAGCGGGTTATGCGGGTGGCTGATGACGAGACCTGCAATCTTTTGGCCCTTGGCTTGGGATTCGAGGAGGACTTTCTCATACTTCTGCACGGCATCATCCCCTAAGGGATCAACGTCGTGGAACGGAACCGGAAGAAGCTTGTTTTCAAAGCGACAAGTGAGGTCCGGAACAAAAGTCCCGTAGTACGGCTGACCGAGAAGAAAGCCTTCGCCAGGGTTCGCCAACGCCCATGAAAGATGCTCGATGGCCGCACTGCATCCATTTGTCATGGAGAGATGCGCAGGCTCGATCGGCCGGACGGGCTTCAGGTGCTTGGTCAGGAAGCGGGAGACGGCAGCTTTGATGCGCTTGGTACCGGTGGTGCCATCACCGTAGGTGAGAGCAGGGTTCGAAAGGGCGAGGTTCTCGTGGATGTGCTTGGAAAGGGTGTTGTGCATGAGGGAGTTCTCTGCGACGCCGAGACTCACAATGCCGTCGGGGTTTGTCTCGGGGTGCCAGAGATTCGGGATGACATCCCAAATGAGGAGCCCCTTGGTGGCTTGCTCTGCGTTCTGGGCGCGTGTTGAAAGTGCCATATTTGTGTATGACGTGACTTTGTGAATGTTGGCCGAAAGCTGGACTCGACTCACTTGGGGAGGTTTTGCTTTCGGTTCGTCGCTCGGTGCGAGATCCGCTGGTATTATAGTGGCCGTCCCTACCCGTGAAAACGCAGGTCCTCCAATTACCGACCTCGCCCAGGTAGCTAATGTGGACCTGGAAGAGCTGCAGCGCCTTTCTCTTGACAAGTGCTCATTGTTATCCCAGGTAGCGATACGAGGTCCAATGAGGAAGTTCGTAGAAGCCTCTAAAGGGGATTGATAAACACGTGCATGAATTATCTGTAAATGACTGGATGCACACAGGCCACAGGGGATGACTGACTCCTAAGAATGCACTTCGCTATAAAATGTCATTCGATATCACATCACATGGAATTAAGTTTAGAACACGTACACGAATCCGAGATCTCTGAACACCTGATATTTAGTCTCACCATGACTAAACCTAGATGTCGGATTGCTGGATACTGTACCGTACTACAGTCTAAAATATCTTCAGCAGCTCTTCTTTGCTAAAACAGCCATCAGGTCGCAAGATCAATAGGGCGAGTTTGGACTCGTCTTCAAGCTACTAATTATGTAGGCCACAACCCAAGAGTTCGTATTCATCTGTGTCTGGGATTGTCCGGGGAAGTCAGGTAACACTACGGATATTAATACAACCTGAGGGCTGTGGAGACTGAGACTCCCAGCGACGAGTGAAATTAAGTGAAGAAAGTCGAGTGGAATTGATCAAATACGGGGAGAAATTGTGTTTAAAATAAGCACATGTGAGTGTAGTGAGATACTTATAAGACAGTTTGGATAATTGCAGTAACTTGACTAGATATGATCTTTCATCAGTGGCCGAGTGGCGAAAGTTAAGCTTCTATAAAACCGAACGTGTCCATGCGTGGGTAAGTAGCAGGGTTCTCATGGAGGTACAGGAATATAATAAATAAAAATACCTACTCATACGTAAAAGAAGGATGATTGAATATATATCAGTATGAGAGAGAATTTTTTATTTTCCACAGAAACCTACGATAGTATTGCGTCGAACCCGACGTTTGCGGCTGCGGTTTACAGCTATAATAATAAGCCTGAGATTCTATTTCCCTGGCTGTGGCGTAGTGACCTTTGACTAGGAGACGAGCGGGCGGTGGCATTGCGGGGAAATCTCGGTCCATCTGCGGCCATTCCGCGGCTCCCCGCCCTTGGCAAGGTACGCCTCGCCAAACACCACGATTGTATGTCACCAAAGGATCCAGCTGAGAGCCAAGGAGTAGCGGATGAGAGAAATAGAAATTCTATTGGAAGAGTCGTCAAGTTTGTCTCCAGCGAAGCTAGATGCCTTTGAGTCTTAGTACCGTTCTCGGTAACTCCGGCACCTTCGCCGAGATGCACGAAAGACCTCAGTAGATGCGGAGTAGGATCCACAGGCGTTGATTCATAAAGACTTGCAATGGTCCATGTCGTCGACCTTGGTTAACTTCAATCCGAAATCATCTAAACCTTAGCTTTGAACAAGAACGAAAACGATCGAAAAAATGGCCCCGACTGTTCTCAAGCGTCAAACTTCTGCCGCGGCGGCGTTGCAGAAGGTGTCAGAGGCGATCCAGAATCCCGGTGCGCCCGTGCCGATTGCCCGTCCTTCATCAAACGTAAGCGCAGGTATTCATCCCCAACAATCCTCAATGGTTAACCATGGCGCGTCGTATAGATAGAAGAACTCAAGGCCGACGGTGACTCGTTCACTCTGGGCTCGTTCACGACCGAGGACGCCTTTGTCCTGGGCAACCTGCTCTACGCCCGTCTCCACCCGTTTGCCAAGGAGAAACCGGCGCTCATCTCCATTGCCCTGGCCAACAGCTCACAGGTCGTCTTCGAGACGGTGACGGGCCCGGGTGTGATGCCTGAGAACGGGAACTGGGTGCGCCGAAAGAGAAACACGGTTCTCCGGTTCGGATACAGCACGTGGTTCATGCACTGCAAGTTCGACGCCGATGAGGTGAGGTTCGGGTCTGTTTACGCGATCAGCGACGAACAGAAATGCAACTATGCCATCCACGGCGGCGCAGTGCCGATCCGAGTCAAGGGAGTCGAGGGAATTGTAGCGACTGTCATTGTGAGCGGACTGAAACAGGAGGAGGACCACGGGGTTATTGTGGAAGTTATCAAGTCGAACTGGAAGTGATTAACACACAAGAGCAAATAAAAAGCAAACCAACCACATTGAGCGGCGTTCATTCATCAAGTTCTGAATTCTGAGACTGCCAATTAAGCCAAGACACAGTCGTGCATGGCGGCGACGGGGAGTCTTACCTGAAAAGGAATCCCTCGTGTAGAAAACCGGGATGCCAAACATGCACCAAAGCGAGGTCGAAGATACGATGAGGCATTAGTCAGTCAGGAACAGGGTGGATTTATGCACAAAAGCCAACAACATGACGTTAGCGGCGCTGATCCACGTACGTTTATCAAGTCACCCCAGGGCTTGTCGCACTCAGTGGTGCTACCTCATCAGGTTCAGCCGCCATCGAGAACAACGACCATGAACCCAACAAAATGGCGGATCTCAAAGGCCTGCCAAGAATGCCGCGTCAAAAAGATCAAGTGCAATGGCCAGACGCCCTGCGAGAGCTGTCGCTTCCGCGGCCTCAACTGCCTCTACCGCGAGAAGGCCCGCAATCGCATGCGCAAGACCAAGCCGCGGATGGCCGCCTATGAGACCATCATGGCCCAGGAATCGCAAGAGCCGTCGTCGCTGGACCCTTCCGAGGACGATTCAGTCGCTGCCCCGACTCCGGCCCGAGAGACGGCCGATTCTGTGCCTCCGCCTGGATCCAACATCGGGAGTGAGAAGAGTATCATCAACAATACTAGCGTGGCCGCTACTCACCGCGCATCGCCCTCGTGTCTTCTCCAGCTGTACTACGGCCCTTCATCTAATTTCGCGCTGCTCAACTCCATCTATCATCAGATAGAGGGCACGCGGCCCAAATCCCCGCCCCGCGAAGGCGTCGAGGAGGTTGGCCCGGGCCTGGATCTGTTCAGCCATCGACGATTGTTCTTCGGTGATTTAGCCGACAACCAGCGGCCGACAACCGTATCTGAAGATTTCTCTGCCATGTTACTGGACCCTGAAACCGCCAAACGCTTACTGGAGAGATATCTCTTGACGTACTGGCATGGACTCCCGGTTCTGGATAAGGATACGTACAGGCGTCGTCTTGATCTCATGTTCCGACCACCCGGAATCTTCGACTTCGACTCATCAGACACCATAATCATAATGCTGGCCATTGCGACTGGTGCATCTATGACTGGAGAAGAGGCCATCGCCGAGTTTCTGTTCCAAAAGGCCAAGCAGGGGGCCGCCAAGTTGGATGAGGTCGTCAACACACAAGTGGTTCAGATACACCTAATGATGATAAGTCCCAGTCTCCCAGTAGCAAGCTTTATGTGCTGACATAAATTTACGGTCACTTCCAATCCGAGAGAGCCAAGCCTAACTCATCATACCTACACGTAGGTACTGCAGTAAGAAAAGCTCTCGCGGCCGGTTTGCACAAAGGCGTCTGTGTTCGCCCCGGTCAAACGCTAGAGGACGTTGAACAGCGAAGGCTATTATTCTGGAGCCTGTTCTTCTGGGAGACGTAGGTTTTTCAAACCCCCATACACTGGATATGTTTGATTGCTGACATGGAACAGCTGGATGTGCTTTGTCGTCGGCCGTCCGAGTTCCATCCCTGATCCAGGATCAAGCATCCCAGTTCCCAGTAGTCAAAAGCTGTTGGTTTCACTTGTCACTCTGTCTCGCATCATGTCAAAATGTGTCCAGCTCATTTATAGCCCGCGACATGACTCACTCTTGCCAGTGTGGAAAGCGGCAATGGAGTTACGTAGCGAGCTACACCGATTTGCAGAGAAACAATCCAAAGACATGAAGTTCGGCGTTATTGGAGGCATCAGCACTGGGGAGCTTGGAGTTTGCCAGGCTATGGTGTCTACCAGTAAGTCGAGTCAATTCTCTGGAATTTGCGAGGTACTAACCAGTTAGTGTATCACCACACTTTACTCCTGACGTTCAGACCGTTTTTGATTTTGCGAGCAAAGTTGAATCAGGAAAAGTCAGCGCCTGTAGATGGCTCCCCAGGAACTCATCACACACCTCCACCGTGGCTTGACACCGCCTGCGAATATTGCTTGGAAGCTGCGAGAAATACAATCGGGTTCTTGACTGGGTCTTGCGCGACCAACGTTTTGTGTCATGTGAGTGGAATATGATATGACTTTCTTTATCTACGGCTTCTGACCAATCACAGGACATCAAGTACCATGCCTTCTTCATCGAAGGCGCATGTTACGCCTTGGCCTTCGACATGCTCCAAGAGAAGAAGTCCGCCCATCGCAACCTCCCTTGGATTCATTCCGGATTGAGGTGCCTCCGATCTATGATCAACAAAAGCCAAGACGCTGCTGGGCAGCTACCTACCACAATTGCTGCAATTGAGCAGATGGTCCGGTCAGTATTTCCCGACTTGGAGTTGAAGGATCAAGTGGAGCCGGAAGCACGGCAATCAGATCCCCAAATGAGCATGCATTCCGCAATGCCAGGTCCCTCATCCATAATCCCAACTAGTGGGATCGGAGAGACACCGGCATTCACATACCCCTCGATGCCATTTGGATTCGATATCACTGGGGGGATGAACGGGACTTCGCCGTCGTCGGGTATGCGGTCGGATGACCAAATCGATTTCACCGCCGCTGATGTCGGTTGGGACATCGACTTCGGAACTATGGATATGGAAGCGTTTCTGTCACTTGACGCGAGCCAGTCATTCAATTTTGCATCTTGATTTCAGCAGGCATGAATGAACACAAGGGTCTGTCTGGCCTAACAAAGGTTAGGGGTGGGTCTTTCTGACTCTGACGTTTCGGTGTTCCGAGCCTTCAGCTTCAATAATTACGCTGAGGATCCGCTTGGAGGATTTGTCAGAATGACGACGGGCGTACAAATGCAGAGATTCTGCTACTCCTCGCCTAATGATTCGTCCGAGCTGGTCAATTGCTATCTGGTGAATGGGTCGTGGCTTGGTGGAAATACGGTAGACGGCGGATATCCGGCATTACGGATGTACGAGTAATCTTGGGCTGGTTGCCGATCTTACAAACTCATATATACCAGAGAGGAGGCTCTAGATAGATAGAGATAATTCATGAGAATCAGTTCTTATAAGATCCGGTAGTTCTACATTGTCGCTGTTGTCGCGAGGGGAGAAATCGTCGCCCAAACCACCAATCTCCTTGAGCGGAGCATCAGCCGTCATGTCGTCTACACCAACCAAGGCTGGCATTGTGGCCGAAGTGCTTGGCCAATCTGTGCTTAACGGTCAAGGATCTCAATTTGGATCTTCGAGTGATACCGATGTGGAGCCTGAGAGTGTTGACCAAGAGAGAGGCAAGGACTTTATCCAGAAGCATCTCACCCTCACCTTCAAGGATGTCTCCGTGCGAGTGACGGCCCCAGATGAGGCCCTTGCAGAGACCCTATGGTCCAGGGTTGATCCTCGACAAAGTCTGGATCTATTCCATCGTGGTAACCGACCGAAGAGAGTAAGCAATTGGAGTTATAATAGGGGAAGGTAATTGGCATCGCTAACGGCTCTAGACTATCCTGCATGAAGTAACAGGACAAGTTAGCCCAGGAGAGATGGTATGTAGCAAAGAGTCGAACATTCATGGCCTCTGCTAATTTATCAGCTTCTCGTATTGGGTCGACCTGGATCTGGTTGCACCTCTCTTCTTCGCGTGCTGTCCAACCACCGAGAGTCGTTTCAGGAAGTTGTCGGAGAAACACGATACGGCAGCATGGACCACAACGAGACGAAGAAGTTCCGCCAGCAGATTGTTTTCAACACCGAAGGTTTGTTAGATATTTTACGATATTTCTAAAAAATACTGACTAGTTGATAGATGACATTCATTTCCCGACCTTGACTGTCAACCAAACGATGAAGTTTGCACTTCGGAACAAGGTCCCCCGCGAGAGACCCGAGCATGTGGAAAAGAAACACCACTTTGTGCAGGACATGCGAAACAACATTCTTGACTCTCTGGGCATCGGCCACACGAAGAAGACCAAGGTTGGAAACGAATTCATCCGAGGTGTCTCTGGTGGCGAGCGCAAGCGAGTGTCTCTTGCGGAAGTCATGGCCAGCCAGGTTTGTCCAAGCGAGTCATAAATGCGTGGAGTTAATACTAACATCATTTTCAGAGTCCTCTGCAATTTTGGGATCAGCCAACTCGAGGCCTCGACTCCAAAACCGCACTCGAGTTCGTGGAAACCTTGCGAAGGGATGCTGACATCAACGGTAAATCCATCGTCGTGACAACCTACCAGGCTGGAAATGGCATTTTCGACGCATTCAACAAAGTTCTTGTGCTTTCAGACGGCCGCGTAATCTACTACGGTCTCCGCGACGCCGCCAAGTCGTACTTCGAAGACATGGGCTTTATCTGTCCGAGGGGGGCAAACATCGCCGACTTCCTTACCTCCGTCACGGTGAAGACAGAGCGTGAGATTGCGCCCGGATTTGAGCATCGAGTCCCGAACACATCCGAGGAGTTTGAGAGGGCCTACAAGCAGAGCGATACTTGCCAGCTCATGAGAGAGCTCATCCAACAACCAGAGTCTCTTCACCATCAGGTGGAAGATCTGAAGATGGCTGTTGACAGAGAGAAGAGGCAGCGGAGGTGGAAGTTGGGCACGCGAGGTGTCTACACAGCTGGCCTGCGAGAACAGGTTATTAACTGCACCCAGAGGTATGGTAACTCGAACCTCCCTTTATTATTACCAAAAGTTCTAACATTGTAGGCAATGGCAAATCATGATGGGCGACCGTCTCTCCCTCATCATCAAAGTTGTCTCCGCCACCATCCAAGCCCTCGTTTGCGGCAGTCTATTTTACAACCTCCCCGACACCAGCGAATCCATCTTTCTCCGCCCGGGAGTTCTCTTCTTCCCTGTTCTGTACTTCCTGCTCGAGTCGATGTCCGAGACGACTGCATCTTTCATGGGACGCCCCATTCTACTACGGCACAAACGATTCGGGTTTTATCGCCCTACTGCCTTTTGCATCGCCAACGCCATCACTGATATTCCCGTGGTTATGCTGCAAGTCACTTGCTTCACTCTGATTATCTACTTCATGAGTGGAATGCAGACCGACGCTGGCAAGTTCTTCACTTGCTGGATCGTTGTCAACGCAAGCACCCTGTGCTTTTGTCAGCTGTTCAGGGCAGTTGGAGCCATGTTCAGCCACTTTGGAACGGCCAGTTACGTCTCTGGCTTGCTGTCAACCGTCTTCTTTGTTTATGGTGGTAAGTCGACGAAAATTCTACCTCAAACCCCCTATTCTCGTTTCTTATTCCTTTCTAGGTTACTTGATTCCCTTCAGCAAGATGCACCCTTGGTTCCGCTGGATCTTCTATCTCAACCCAGGTGCCTACGCATTCGAATCCCTTATGGCAAACGAGTTCAACGGACTTGAGCTTGATTGTGTTTCCCCACAGTATGTTCCATTCGGTGCTGGCTACGACAATCAAACTGCAGACTACAGAGGCTGCACCGTTCTGGGCAGTGACTCAGGAATAATTGACGGTGTCAAATACGTGCAACAGCAGTACAGCTACTCTTCTGGGCACATCTGGCGAGGCTTCGGCATTATTATTGGATTTTGGATATTCCTCATTGCCTTAACTTCTCTAGGATTCGAGCTCAGGAACAGCCACGGGGGATCATCTGTCTTGCTATATAAGAGAGGCGCACGAACCAAGAGATCATCGGATGAGGAAATAGCAGCGGGCCAGGGCCCTGAACGCTCTTTGCAAACGACTTCCAAGACAACCAAGCAATCCACATTCTCGTGGCACGATCTGGACTACTATGTTCAGTACCAGGGGGCACAAAAGCAACTGTTGAACAAGGTGTTTGGGTTTGTCCAGCCAGGAAGTCTTGTGGCTTTGATGGGTTGCTCTGGAGCCGGAAAGACAACGTATGCAACTGTATCCTGCTCTTGAACCTTGTTCTACTACTAACACTTTCTTTGAAGACTATTAGACGTTCTAGCCCAGCGAAAGGACGCAGGTGAAATCCGGGGTTCTATCCTGATTGACGGGAAGCCCCAAGGAATCTCTTTCCAGAGAATGACAGGGTACTGCGAACAGATGGATGTGCACGAAGCCACTGCTACCGTCAGGGAAGCGCTGCTTTTCTCGGCCTTGCTACGTCAGCCGCGAGAAATTCCCCACGAGGAGAAGATATCCTATGTTGATCACATCATCAATCTCTTGGAACTCGAGGACATCTGTGACGCCATCATTGGAAGTAAGTGGCAGATGCAAACATGATTAGCAGAATAGTACACTAACTTATAAAGACCCTGGTGCTGGTCTTAGCATCGAACAGAGGAAGCGTCTTACGCTGGGTGTTGAGTTGGTTGCAAAGCCGACTCTTCTATTCCTGGATGAGCCGACATCTGGATTGGATGGCCAGTCTGCCTACAACATCGTTCGCTTCTTGCGCCGGCTCGTGGATGGAGGCCAGGCTGTTCTCTGCACCATCCACCAGCCTTCAGCTGTGCTATTCGACGCATTTGATTCTCTTCTTTTGTTGGCCAAGGGAGGCCGAATGACCTATTTTGGTGAAAGTGAGTTTCCTTCGTACCACTTCCCTGTCCGCTGGCTTACACAACTATAGCTGGGCAATATTCCGATACTCTGCTAGACTACTTTGCTAGAAACGGTGCTCCATGTCCTGAGGGCGCTAACCCAGCAGAGCACATCGTTGAAGTTATCCAGGGCAACACAGAAGTCGCAATCGATTGGGTTGATGTGTGGAACCAATCTCCCGAGCGCCAGGCAGCCCTTGACAAGCTGGAGAAGCTGAACGAAGAAGCTCTCTCCAAGAACCAAGGTATGGAGGAAGATACGGCGAGCTTTGCAACCTCGAAGTGGTTCCAGTGGCGAATGGTTCTTCAACGTCAAACGGTCCAGCTCTGGCGGTCTCCAGTAAGTTGACTTGTGAAATTGTTACGAATTGCATGCTAATACTGCGTTAGGACTATGTGTGGAATAAGATCAACCTGCACGTCTTTGCAGCCTTGTTCAGTGGGTTCACATTCTGGATGATTGGTGATGGCACCTTTGATCTGCAGTTGAGACTTTTCGCCATTTTCAACTTCATCTTTGTTGCTCCCGGTTGCATCAACCAGATGCAACCCTACTTTCTCCACAACCGAGATCTTTTCGAGACGAGAGAGAAGAAGGTTCGTTGCTCTCGACGCGCTTGTTCTTTCTAATACTGACATATAGTCTAGTCCAAAACCTACCACTGGATTGCTTTCATCGGATCTCAGACTGTGGCTGAAATCCCCTATCTCATTATTTGCGCGACGCTGTACTTTGCTTGCTGGTACTTTACCGCTGGCTTCCCGGTAGAAGCACGAATCTCGGGACACATCTATCTTCAGATGATTTGTACGTGGGAATATTACTTCTTCTTTTCAAGGCGACTTTAACTAATTGTATTTGCTCAAGTCTACGAGTTTCTATACACCTCGGTCGGCCAGGCGATCGCCGCCTACGCGCCCAACGAATATTTCGCGGCGATCATGAACCCCCTTCTCATTGGTGCCGGCATGGTTTCGTTCTGTGGTGTTGTCATGCCCTACGAAGCCATGCAGCCGTTCTGGAAGTACTGGCTCTACTACCTCGATCCCTTCCACTATCTGTTTGGGGGCCTACTGGGCCCTGTCATCTGGGACGTTGAAGTTAAGTGCCGAACCGAGGAATTCACCTCCTTCAGTGCTCCAGCTGGACAGACGTGCGGCGAGTACATGGCCGATTTCCTCAGCTCCAACGCAGGATACGTGGCGGATCTTAACGCCACCGACAGCTGTCAATACTGCGCCTATTCTACCGGAGCCGAATATGCCAAGACGTTCAACCTTCAGCAGGAATATTACGGATGGCGAGATGTGAGTACCAAGGGTTTCGAGCTTTTTTTATGACTTGCTAATGAAGACAACTAGACTGGAATCACCGCCTTGTTCTGCATTTCGTCCTATGCATTGGTCTTCCTGATGATGAAGCTGAGAAGCAAGAAGACTAAGAGTGCGAGATCGGAGTAAAGTCGAGATATCAAATTGGAAAACTGGACTGGACTGGAAGCAGTACATTTGAAGCGCGACACTCATGTAGAATGCAAGAGTTGAGGTTACAGGACGGGAACTTAGAATGAGTTAGGACTTACAAGGTAGTTAGACAAAGATAGACAGAAACAGCCCAACAGGGCGCGGCTGATCCTAAAAATTGTAATCAAAGCACGAAGAAATATTCTTATTCACGAGGAATCTCTGCGCATTGATGTATTTATCTCATTAATTGATACTGCGTCTCTTTGTTCCGGCTCATACTTGGTCCATGGTTTCTTGAAACATGTTCTCTTGCGCGCGAAGCTCATCTCGTTCCACGAGATCTTCTATTAAAGTTCACATCAACTTGAAAAGTCCAATCGAAAATTTCACGCTCAATGTAGGAGAATCAATACGCGGTTGCTGCTTCCTAATTTGCGATCTAGAAGTGCTTATCGAAGAGTGCTGCGCTCCTATAGGTATTGGCGGCTTAGTTTGTTCATTTTACCCCCATTGGGCTCTCGGGGTAATATCCAGCGGCCATATTGATAAAAACAAACAGAATCATGTTACTCTCGAATATATACACAGCATCTTTCCTTACTCCCACTTGGTGCCCATTCGAAACCTTTGAACTAAACGCATTGCCAACTCTCGGTGCTGTTGGGATTGCCGCTTCCCTTATACACGTTCCGCAGAGGGTACTTGCAATGTTTCCTCTCAAATGCCACCTTCTTCTTGCTCGCATCGGTGAAGGCAGTCCCCTTGACGTAGTCGGGTGCAATCCCTTTCTCGACCCACTGAACTATAGCAGATAGAACGTTGCCCTCAGGCTCTTCGCCAGCAAGGCCTACCAGAGAGTTGCCAATGTTGAAGGCACCGGTTCCTCCACTGCAGTGAGCCATGCCGGAGATGCGAAAGTATCGGTAAAACTTGTCCAGTTCCTCGGACCGAAGATTCATGGTACGCGAGACGTGGTTATAGTATCGAGCCGAGTTGTCACTTGAGATGATTTGGTCCTGAAGACCGTGGTAGTGCAGGATCTTAGAACCGCGGTCCCTAATCTGGGACAGGTTTCCATTCCAGGTGTTGATGCCGAAGGTGTTGACCTTCGTAGCTGCCTCAATATCCTCCAGAGTTAACTCAGGCCCCCATGAAGGATCGTTGTAGATAACGTAGCGCCACCAGTCAACGGCGTATTGAAATGGAACTCCCGACAGAACAGGAACTGAGTCGGCGCCTGGCTGTAATCGAGGGTACAACAAGGTACCTGTGGCGTCGTAGAGAGGGGAGAAAACTTCCCGAACAACGCCTGCCTGGGTTCCAGTAAGGCAGTTCTTGGTTTCTTTCTCACCGCAAACCAGGCTTTCGGGGCGGTACTGGCAGAGATCCGGATCCTCGATGATGCCATCCACGCGACCGTCGAGCCCGTCACATTGTTTGAGAATGTCCTTCAGCACGAGAGCCCAAAGGTCACGCGTCAGGAACGTTGATGAGCCGGGAGGACCGGTTAGGCTGTAGAAATGACCAGACCAAGCTTGCAGATTGCCGAAATCGATGGCTGGTGCTCCAGCGACAATTCCATCAAAGTCATCGGCGAAATCCTGTGCCTCCTTGAAGCCCTGCCTACCACCAGTAGAGCAGCCAAGGTAGTAGGATTTGGTATACTTCTTCCCATAGAAGATTTCGGTGATGTTCTTGCCGACAACTACGCCGGTGCGAAGTGCGCGATATGCGAAGTCCTCGACAACCTCGGGGTTCTTGTAAAAGGGCAACCCGGTGTTCCCATCATGACCATTGTTCGTTCCGACAGCAGCGAACCCTCTGGCTGCTGCGTAGGCAATATCAGCGTAAGATATACAGCCGCCTAGACCACCATTGCCAACGCTCAAGAAGCGACCAGACCAATTCACAGGCAGCCAGGTTTCGAGAGTGACGCCGCTCTTCTCGGAGGTGCTCTTGTATAGCTTCACCCGACAAAGGTCAAGATCGAGCGGCGAATTGAATGGGGGACATGTCGGGTGGGTGGATGGCGCAGTGATGTTGACCCCAGCCGGGACAAACTGCGTAAGGTTGACTTTGGTGTCTTGGAACTGACTGGCCAGGGTTGAGGCGAGCCCTTCGCACTTCTGGGCGAAGCTGTACTTATTTGCCGGGCTGCATTCTGCCCCTTGGGTTGCAGCCAAGCCTAGGAACGAGATAGGAAGTAACTTCATTGGAGCATATACAAGATCGACAGTCAGTATCTGATACAGAAGGGCGAGATAGTTCCTCAAGTGTGCGCTCGAGTCCCTGCTTTATATGCATTAATCGTCTACTACGCCAACTTCTCCACTCTCCATCTCGTATCTCGTTCCTGAAGGCGAGGGTGCTATTGCAAGGTCTCCCTGCACAAAGCATCCCCTCGTAATATCCGAGGCGACGCGTCAATTGCGGGGATTGAGGAACTAAAGGGGAAGGAAATCGGCATCATGTTCGGGAGCAAGGGTCACTAGGTTCATGAACGATAGCCCATCGCCAGGGAACTAACTTGTTTTAGAAACAGCATTCGATCGTGCCCCGGCTTCGCCGTCAGATTTGGAGGACGGCTTCCTAAAGCGTGGGCAGTGTAACACTCATTTCTCTGACCTGGTCAATATGTGGAGAAGGTTAGATCTAATTAGTGCGAAAATTCCCCCTCTCCTAACAGCCCGAGGCAAAGTTGAACTGAGGTCGGGAGTTTATCCCTATTGGGTCTAAGATCTTTTTTCTTTCCTCGTGGCCGAAGTCAACAAAAGTTCCAGGCTGAGAGTCTGGCGACGCTCAATCCTAAAGTCAGGTGGAAAATCAATCAAACATTCGAGTAATCATCCCTTAGCATTCGATTTAGAAGATATCTGAATCTCCTTGGTGGACTTCGCTCGCGCCTTGTGCCGATTACATGTGCCGGTAAAGGCGTGTTTAGTTAGATTAGGTCAGGTGCCTCCCCCGCACCACGTAAAACCAAAGAACATCTAGCTTCCTAACTAGACAGTCCGAAGGCCGTATTAGCCAATGAGAGGCAGAATTAAAATACGACCAAGGACCCTTGCATACAAAGCCAGGTCCACAACCCTGGTTATTCGTTCTTCCAGCCGACCGGAAGGGGAATACGTGAATCATGCGAAAATTATCTTCTACGAGCTCCTGACCTTTTTTGCGTGAAAGACTTAAAGAACGAGTTGGATTCCTCTACACGGTTGTATCTGAATTGGAACCCCCGCTGCAGGAGATCATGAAAGCATTGCCACGTAATTCAGGCTTAACGTAGCATTTGGCTATACGAAAAATGACCAGGAGTAGTAATACCCCAGGGCTGCATCTAAATTTGACTTATATAAATATGAGGGCAATCCACCCCCAAGACATATGTATTCATTTTCATTCAAGCAAAAAAGTCTACACTGATAATATTTCACGCTGTGAACTCCTCTAAAGTCCGGGTTTTTTTTCTTTTCAATTCACCTTAATGTGCTGCACCAGTCAGCGAAAATTAACAACATGGACGTCTTAAAACCACCTCAAAATTTCAATCTTGCAGCTTTACTTGAGGAAGCTTGATTCAACACAGCTGAGAACGGCCTATGTATGGATGAGTTGTCCCGAAGGACGACCTATTCTAGTACAATACTTGAGTGTTCCCACAGCGACGGGCTTTGCATTCTCACGCAACCACTTCCGGCACCCCAGGTGTTTCCGACTAGCTACTCAATCTTGCATTTACGAACTGCAACGCGGCCTGTCCGTAGATTGAGCCATATGCCTGGTGATGAGCAGCATCATTTCCGGTGCAACAGTATGGGTCTTGGGCATCACAATACGACTTGACCTTGCTAGCCGAAGGACAAGAAAATCCGGCAGGGCGAGGATCGAACTGTCTTTCGTTAGCATTATGGCTCGTTATTCATAGGAACATCGCCGCGGGAAGATTCAAATCCGTGAATCTAGGAAACCTCAAGACCCGCGTTGCGCAATGGAGAATCTCAACTTACGCCCTGTGCCCGACATGTCCCAACTTCATAGGGAAGACCATAGATATACCGAGGGTTTCCCATGAATATTGCTGCCTTGACCATGCTCACGGCAGAAGCAGAGAAGGCTACAGCCGTGTCATACAAGCCCTGGTTAGGGTCACCACCCCCACATAGAGCGTTGTCAATAATTTGACCGCCCTGTGCTCAAATGTTAGCGAATGGGTTATAATAGCAATCCGGGCACAGCCCGTTCTGATCACGGCAAGAATATACCGCACTTACTTGCGAATACCCAACCAACACCAATTTCGTGGTAGGACACCGGCTATTGAATGAGTTCACAGCAGTGGCAACAGCCTTCGTACCGGCCACCACAGAGTTCGCATAGCTGATCCCCCCACAGCTACTCTGCCCACCACAAGCAGGGTATACAATGGCCTCAGAAGTGGCACCCGGGTGCGCGTTGAGGATCAGGTTAACGACTGTACCTGACGAGCCATAGCCTGGGGAGACAGTCGTCTCTCGGGCGCCAAAGACGTGGATTCCAGGACAACTCTGCCTTGGCTCTGGTATAGCTGATGCAGAAACCAGTCCCTGTGCAAAGATGAAGGATAGGATTGCTTTGAGATGAAGCATGGCTGCCAACTTGCGAAGTCTTCAGAAAGAAGACGGTGGAGGTTTAATCGGGTTGTTCAAGTAAATGATGAGACTAATTAGAAACCGATCAAACAACTCGAGCGCTGTTGGCATTTATGTATCTTACTATACGGCTCAAGATTCTTCGTTCTTAAGATCGTCTATATGGAATTCCCGTCCGAGGCGTTCCTGTCTCTGTGGGTTGTTCCGTTCCGTTCTGATCATGCTTTTGGATTTTGCCGGATGCCCGGGCCAAGGGAAACCAATCAATCCACGACACCAACATTATTCCCAAGTTTTAAGGGCTGGGTAAATTAACGGAGCGGGCAGTTTGGGATATCTGAGGCTCCTCTCCGCCCTGCCAAGAGGCTCCTAGTTTGTCATATATTGAATGAGTCGGGATAATCCCTGGCAGCCCCACACCACTGTGGTACCATTGAGACATTTAGGCAGATATGCTCTGCAGCTCAAAGGAGATAGATATCAAGGCCTCACTGCGGGAAGAAATCACAAGTGCCCCGCAGTTGTTTCCAACCTGCGGGACGAATGCCTCCGTTAAGTAGGTCGTACCTTACCCTAAACCATCTACCGCATCAATGCCGATGGGTCCGAGAGACTGATCCGGCAATGATCGTCTTAGCGTTCTATACTTATGACGCCCGGCCCAGCGTCACGACGATGCCTGACTTCGACGTGACCTGCTTCTTGAGTTATGTTCTTTAGTCTAAATGCACAATAGGCTAAACTCACTAGTTGTAGTCTCCGAAATTTCCAGCTCTACTCCTCTTACATCGTCTCATGACCAGTTGATATCATCCAAGGTCCATTTTCGTCCACGGAGTCGAGTGAGGAGTATGGATGTTTTTTTTTTCTCGGCTAATTGTTTTAGTTGAAGTGGCATAATCTTAAGTAACGGGTACTATACCTTATCGCTGAGAACTGATATAAGTCCTCTGTAGAGCTCCTCAAGTGGTGTCAGTTGCTGTTCCTAGAGTCCATTTCAGTACACTACCCAGCACTACCCAACACAAAGTTCAACTTGCCCATCATGTTTTCGCTTTCAAAGCTTGCTGTCTTTCTCTCTGCTGTCACTGCAGCTGTCTCCCTGCCCTTCAATGCCACCGAGGCCCCCGATCTCCTTGAGCGAGCTGGCACTCCAAGCAGCACAGGGTATCACAATGGCTACTACTATTCCTTCTGGACTGACGGTGGCGGCGACGTCACCTACACAAACGGCGCTGGCGGTTCGTACAGTGTTTCCTGGGTGAACAGCAACAACTTCGTCGGTGGTAAGGGATGGAACCCTGGCAGTGCGAGAACTATCAACTACTCTGGTAGCTTCAAACCGAGTGGCAATGGCTACCTCGCAGTGTACGGCTGGACCACAAACCCTCTCATCGAGTACTACGTGGTCGAGTCGTACGGCACCTACAACCCGGCATCTGCTGCCACCAAGATCGGCTCCGTCACCACTGATGGAGGAACATACGACATCCTCAAGACCCTTCGAGTCAACCAGCCTTCCATCATTGGCACCGCAACGTTCGAGCAGTACTGGTCGGTTCGCACCTCGAAGCGTGTTGGTGGCTCCATCAATGTCGGTAACCACTTCAATGCCTGGTCCAGCCTCGGCTTGAAATTGGGAACCCACAACTACCAGATTGTCGCCACAGAGGGATATCAGAGCAGCGGCTCATCGTCGATCACCGTGTCTTAGTGAGATTCTCAGAGCAGAGCAGAAGGGAGCGACTCTTGAGCCTTGATTCAGAGCCAACGATGGATTGATAAAGAAGTTTGAAGCTTGGTGACCAACTGTATGAGTCTGTCACTCAGGGTCTATTTTGTTGATTACTTATCTCTTCTATGTCTGTCCTTAACTTGAATATTATTTTTCTTCACTCTCTCTTTCTATCGTTGTCTGGTCTATCATTGTATCGCCTAGTGATGCCGGGTTTCGTTATTCTAGTTATTACCAGAATCAACGATCATCTAAAGTACAAACGCTTGTTACATGTTCCTACACAATCTTATATATACAGCTTTGACCGTCTGAATCCCCTAACACCAGAAATTTCCCATCTGCGGAGAAGGTGAGCTGAGTAACACGATCGAGGCTTTCAAACTGCTCGAAACCAGCCTTTGGACCGCTGTCTACCGCAATAGCATCCCGGTCAGGCCAACACCAAATCTCCTTGCCAGTAATGACATCCAGGATAGCCAGACATCCTCTCCCACCCATGTTATTTCTGTTGGCCTCGCAGTACGCAACGAGGCGGCAATCCGGCGAAATGCACGAAGCCGTGTTTGGAATTTTGAAGGTACGCGTCGAATTTGACACAAGATCCCACACCAGGACGTACCGAAAAGGCACTGCCGATGGAGATAGGTGAAAGCTTTCAGTCCCTTGAGCATTGGTCATGGGCACAACTCGATAGCTCGCGGGAATCCAAATTGATACCACGAAGCTCCCATACGTAGCCAGTTCGCAGGGAAGCGCCGTGTCTAGCTCCTTGTGTTGCCAGGGCCTGGCTACCTTGTATGGCAAATCCGAAAGGTCTCCATTGTTGCGGATCTCCCACGCAACCAACAGCGTCTTCTCATCCGGAGGAGGATGTCCCGCGCGTGTTTGCCGTGGGCCTGCAGCTACCACGAGCATCGGGCTTGTCGCTGATAAAGCTAGTTCCGGATACTGAGGCGTAAACGGCAGATCCGCCCTGCGCAGGTCGATGGTACGCATTTTTGAGAAGGGTTTCTTTCCTTGAGCGACAGTGTAGATATCTATTGTGCTATTTTCGCCATGATACACGGCGACCGTGCCCCGTCCCGTTTCGTAGGATTCAAACTGGCATGCTGCCCACCGGTCTGCATAATCAATCGATTGAAGGCATTTCTTATCGGTCCATCTCCAGATGTCAATAGAACGACCGAACCGGGTGGCGATCGCGATGAGGCCGGATGCTTCGGAGAGGATGGCGTGACTTCGAATAAGATACTCCCGCGAGCGAGACTGTGGTTCTGTGTATGCAGAGAACTTGAGAGTGCTTTGCACGACACCGTCCCATACTGACCAAACTTTTACAACATTCTTTCCGTGCTTGCTAGCAAGGATGGACGAGGTTGCGGAGAGATCCAAAAAGTGAATGGCGTTTTTCTTCTTCTTCTCGGATTGAAAACTCGCCAAACAGATGACGGTTATCGGCGATTTAGCTCTCTTGGTTTCATTCGGGATTTCTGGAGGTGGGTAGGATGGGTGCTTTATTTGCACTGGCGACCGAACTGATGGCGAATCCGGGGCTGATGTTGCCCTGGAGGACTGTGAGAAATGGCGCGTCTCGAGGGAAGAGAGCGAGTCCTGCCATGAGACTCGTTGTGAGGCCTTTGGCGGTGGTAGAGGCGGCAGGGGTTTCGATGGCGGGGGATATATGCTGCGACCGGATACGTGTGATGAAGCGTTGGAGGGTCTTCTCTGCGATGCTCGAGCCTCTTGTCGTGCAATAGGCTGTCCTGATGTCCTTGGTCGGGTCTCGGGTGATAGAGCGTGGTACAGAAAGGAGTCGTCTTTTTCCAAGGTCTCAAAGTCGAAGGCATCCTGGGCTGGGGGCGAAAGCTTGAGGCTTCCAGAGGATGGGGTAGGGAACCTCGTCAACAGAGCTCCAATACCACGTCCCTCCTCATCCCCGAAAACCCCTTCACCCCTGAAGCCCGCCATGTTGTCGCGGGCCGGTTCCATGGATGCCCCTATATCCGTTCACCAACGCGCTCCGTGGACCATCCCAGCCGGCAAAAAAAAAAGTCAAAACAGGCCGAAAACGAGGTTGTCTCAAGAAGAAAACCTGTGTGCTTCGTGTCATCGTTAGCGGAGAGACACGGCGATCTTTCATGTGGGGAAGAGGGTCCATTTTGGGGAAATTCCCGCTTGACTAGCCGCTGGGAATTAATCCCTCCACCACGGCCGGGGAATCGAACAGGCCACCCCGCAGTGTGCCACAATGTTGGAAATGAGTGAAACGGCCCGAAACCCCCCAGAATCCGAACCCTTCAGCCCTCGGTTAGTGGTGTTGCTAGGCTACTTCGGTGCCTGCTGCGTGTTCAGGATGCTGGAGAGCGCCCAGCTGCGGAGGTTAGCCTGCGGAGCTATGCCGGTCTCTCTGCCTATCACGTTCAGCCATTGTTCCAGGCCCCTGGCTTCTTCATTTCACAACGTGGTCATGACAGCAGTATTGCTCTAGTTATGAGCCAACCTCCCTCCTACTTTGCCCTTCTTGTCTTCGTCTTGGAGAAAACCGGGCCATGTGCGAGTCGAGATTCAAAATGAAAACAACTATAACGCCACTCAATCAAATCTCTCTGCCTCTGATAACCGAAGACTCCTCGTTCCTGTGTCGATATGATCCAAGGTAGTGACGAATGTCACTAGTCCGCCCTTAAATCCATTATGTGATATTCCATTACCCCAACAGCAAAAGCACCATGCTCAACCATCACAGGCCTCATCTTTTCCCTGACGGCATCATTAAAGATTCTGTTTCCAACAAGTCGACAAACAATCTCCCGCATAGCTGTATCTGTCGGAGGTGTGTTGCGATATAGTTCATCGACAAGCTCAGGAAAGCACTCGGCCTCTTCCCACGCACATTCCACCCCCCGGTAAAATCGATCCCTGGCTAGGAGCCTCAATGCGGGAACGTCATATTTGTCTGCCATGATATATAGGCGAAGGTGCGTGAAGAAATCACCGTGCATCAGAGCCCCGGTTGTGCTCTGGCTGTCGTCCTTGCCTTGATCGCCCAGCTCAGAATCAGAGCCCGACTGATCAAATTCATTATACTCCTCCTCGGGCTCTTCGTCTTGCTCAGAACCTGGAGGGCTATAATCTCCGTTCTCCGTTGGTGCATCCTCGGACGGGGCGGATGTTTCTGTTTGCGTGTCTGTTGTTAAAGGGCGCGTGTTGAGATGATATTCCTTCTTGTTCTTCTCTTGCAGCTGGGTACTTGGTCCGTCAAATACGATACCAGGAGGAATGTTTAGAGATTCCTGTATTTCTTCGAGGGTCAACATGGCGGCAGTCGATGGCTTTCCTTCATTCAGGGTAACCCCTTCGGTATAAGACCCCGTGTAAAGGAACTCAAGGAAGCGTTTGAGGATCTCTGGGGAATCCTCGGGCAGTTCAATGGTTTTGGATGCAGCTTCCTGAGCGCAAGTCAACAACCAGAGCGAAGGTTCGTAGTGATTAACCTCGAGCACTAACCTTGAAGCCACTGGAGAAAGCCCGGTCAAAAAATGAGGACTGGGTGCAGACGATAGCTCGGTGAGCCTTGAACTCTTCTCCGCCACAGAGAATAGTCATGTCCGAGAATTTCTCGCTCAGCAGAAGCTTAGAGAGCGAGGAGTGAATCGAGGTGATGCAGAGGTTTTCAATCACATCATGTTGTTCGTCTCGATGATCAGAGCCTGTTGAGGATGGGGGCCGGCCCTTAGCCGCCACTTGTGCCTGGCTTTGGATTTCCATGATTTTGTTAGTGTTTCAAGAGAGCTTGGCTGTGAAGCCGACGAATTTGAGGGGGGATGCCCCGACGCGTTGACTGAGGCTATTCCAGTATGTTATCGAGGCTACCATTGTAGGGTGTAAATGAATTTATCATATTCCCTCATACTTCCCCGATACAGAGTTTTCTATCGAACGTTACAAACTACATGCATCTTCCCCAAGGAGGGGATAAAAACATCACTCCAGCTTGTATAGAAGACTTCAATTGCTTGGGTATTCATATAGACGTCACTGTAACAGACCAAATGATAAGACATGTTATGAGTATATACCTACATAGTGCAATAACAGTAGAGGTTAAGCGATATGGATAGTTGCAAATTGCATTGCATATCTTGTGGAGTGAAAAGCGGGCCAAAATAGACTAAGATAAGACTTCTAATCTAGTATCTCGGGCTGAGACGCGTCTTGGCTGGAGGTAAGATTTCGTAGAAGCCTGCTTGCCTGACAGGCAGCAAGATCAATGAGGTATTTACCTGGGCAGAATAGAGTTGAGCCACGCGCCTTATTCGTATATCTTACGAATATTCGACCAATCACAGAGATTAGACGTCGTATAATTGATAGGGCTGACCGAACTCATAAAATCCTGCGCAAGCCGTTGCAAGAATCCTGCCTTACGCTAACCAGTAATGAAGATTGTTGGAGGCACCAGCATGATCGGAACCGAGACAACGTCCTGGTGACCTACTCTAGCCCCGTTTCGGCGCCGAGACAGCCTCGACTTCGCCGGACCGTTGGCTCGTGAATATTGAATTGTCAGATGTTGGGGAACATTAGAGACCGAACAACGCCAATGAATTCACTCATCTCAGCCACTTACGTGTATTTTTAACGCCCGTTGTAACCTCAGAAGAAGTACATAACCAAGTGTCACGCAGTCTGTATGAGTGTGGCATCAACTTACTCTTAGCAAAAAACAATCTAAACCGTTGGGCATCATCCTTGAAACACACTACACAACCATTTACATCTTCGCCTATACCTCTCCACCATGGCTTCAGTAAGCAAGCATTTTCTGGAGGGCAAGAAGATCATCATTGCAGGATCTCATTGCCGGCCTCGCTTTCGTTGTGGCCCTTCGCAAGCAATGGAATCCCTCATTGAACTTCCCCAAAATAGTTATTTAGGACCGAGATACAAGAGACCTCAGCCTCAAGCGGGAGGGGTACTCACTGTCGCTCAACGGAATGGACAAAGACAGCGGCCTCGTAGCGATCCGCAATCTGGGCCTCCTTGACAAGATCCTCAAGCACGCCGTCGCCGGTCCCGACAGCGTGAAATCCTTCCGCATGTGGGACAAAGACTGGAACTCGCTCCTGGAGATGAACTTCAACCCGCACGACGGATTACCTACAGCAGGCATCCGGGTCGCCCGCAAAGACCTTCGAAATATTCTCACGGCGGCTGGTGAGGGCGTCAACGACATCATCTGGGGCACGACTTGCGCTTCAGCCGAGCGTCTGGAAAGTGGACGAATCCGAATCCAGCTTTCGCGGAGTGACGGTTCTGGAGGACCCGAAACTGACGAGTGTGACCTGTTGATTGCAGCGGACGGGGCGCACAGCAAAATTCGAGCGTCCTTCAGACCCGATGACGGCCTCATCTACCGCGGTGTGGTTCAGCTGGGTGGCATCGCCAAGTTTCCCAACGGAATCCCCAAGCCCGTCGACGAGAGCTGGGGCATTGCCGTCTCCGGCCAAGGCGTCTCCTGCTTCATGTCGCTTGTTGACAAGACAAGCGTCGTGTGGGCACTGAGTCGTGAGAAGGCGCAGGTCAGGTCAAAGTTCAACAGCAGCTCGCCCGAGGCCTCCAAGGCGTTGATGGACGAGGCCAAGCAGATAGGCCATATGCTCGGAGGGCCTTTCCCCGCCATAGGGGCGGCCACGGATCCGAGCACTGCGTTCGTGATTCCGGCTCATGACAAGCTACCGTTCTCACACGAGACAACGCCCGAGGGTGTTGTTTTCATTGGCGATAGCAACCACGCAGTCAGTCCATTTGCCGGAAACGGCGCGAATCTCGCTCTGAAGGATGGCTGGGACCTCGCAACGGAGCTATGCCGCAACGAGACGTTGGAGGCGGCCGTGTCGGCGTACGATAAACTTGCGGTTCCGCGGGCAGTGAAGACAATTAAGAGTTCACATCAGAGAATGGGCGCCGCGCATTGCACGGGGATCAAGTTCACGCTTCTTCGCGGCGTGTTTGGGGTTGGAAACTGGTTCATGCGGCTCTCTGGGAAGTCATAACTAACACGTCACGCATAGTTTGTTGTGGAGTTGTTCAGGTGGGTTGGTGGATGGATATAGATAGATGCTTTGGTGATTCTGAATGGAAACTGTCTACTCTCGAGCAAACGGACTCTAAGTTACAAGTTGTCCTCAGATTCATGAACTACGCAAGATAAATCATTGAACATTTACGACCTTGAATTGCCGAATCTTGACACTTCATTATTTCTTCCTCTTAATTCGATACGTAAGTTAGTCATTATCAGCCTTGTCAATATCATCGACTCTCTTTGTATCATCGACTCTCTTTGTATTTAGTCACATCATATATGCCTGAGTAGTGTCCCCAAGAATATACTGATCAGCCATTTTTGTTTGTTAAGTGGATTCTTTCAGATATTCATTACCCTATACGCTTACATACCCTGCGAACCTTCCGCAGAGCAAAATGATATGCTCAGCCTTTTTGTTCGTTCATTTCTTTTTTCATTCTATTTTTTTTCTTCAACTTGAAGAGTTATCTCGTCGATTAATTCAAAGTCAATGTGACATATCAGGGTACCTAAACATATCAGGTTGTGGCAGCGTCACAACCTAGTCGCTCATCACGCTCTTATCTAACAGATACCTTCCTACATCATATCTCCACTACCCAGCAAACAGCGACATAGAGTTCATGACGTGATCTAGGTAAAATCCCATCTATGCGATGTCCTAGCGAAAGATCGGGATTCTTCATTCCTGAAGTATTACTTGCGAAAGAATACTATAAAATATCATATTTCAAGTCATGAGCCAGGCTCGGCCCTAGTTGCCAATGCGCAATAAGACTGAAGATATGTCCATAGAAGTAAATAAGAAAATAAGTTGAAGTCTAATCGGCCTTACTAAAGATGCTGATATGTCCGCAGGGGCAGGGGTTCGAGCAGCCGGAACCCAAAGTTACCGGGGCAGGGAGCCACGGCGATCATCCTCCGGGTCGTATTTACAAACTGTCTAGGGTATTTCGTGTAGACTGGGGAGGACTTCCCAATGGCAATTACTCCTTACTAAGATTGGACTCAAAAGGCTTCGAGAACAAGGTAGTAAATTCTGGAAAAGCGTCTTTTTCCAGTGCGAAAGGGGAAAGATAGACTTAGGCAATGATGCATATTGGAATTTGTCCATCATGGCAAATGAGGTGCTTATTTGTAGACGAAGGACCATCAACAAAATCCAAGCGATCTTCATTTGAAAACCGAGCCTTCGCCGATAAGTAGATTATCCGAAGCATCCGCTCAAGCGGAGAATTAGTTGCTTAGAAGACCGTGGCATTCTTCATCCGAATTTCCCTATTGCCGGCGGTCTTCTAGAACGTGACCACAAGACAGCACAACAACCAGACGTTCTTCTATATCGGCCCGCGAGTCAATTTGAAAATCACCTGCCTCCCAGACCCGGTGCTTTGGAACATACCACCCACAGGGTTCATCGGCAGGGAGCCAGGGCCACCGACGCACTGACGCTGCTCCCGCGAACTGACACCTCAAGGTGCATGTTAGACTGTCATTCATTGGCAATGCAATCCTTCCACGTTGTGTAAGGTATGAAGCTGCGAACTATATAGATATTTGATCGGCCCCACATTGTCCTATTCCCGAGGCTGTCTTTAGGCTATTCATCCTCCCAGCTTACAGGTGATTGCGATTACAAATTCGATTTATTTCCCAGAGCCTCCCCCGGAACGCCAGTGTCAGTCCATGCTAGGCCTGTGACCCAATCGAGCGGGGCGGCCGAGCGCTTCGACTTGCCGTCGGCGCAACTGATGACGACGATCTTTTCGAAGCCCGCGATTGTTTGTCACTCCGGGGTTGCAACGAAACACCGTGCCGACCACCGCGTCAACCGGCTACAAGGTATGCCAGAAACACTTGCCTCGTCCCACGCCACTGGGTCGTCACGATGCTGTCAGGAGGAAATCGGGGTCTAAATGACCGAGCCGACGCCCCTACATCGGACCACAGCGGACTCGACGGCTTCGATCATGAAAACAATGCACAGCACCTGAAGAGCCGTCAACTCCAGCCCGGCCGCAATAGAGCCATAACAGGGCCGAATAGTCCAGCGTGGGAACGGCCCATTCGCTGGATTGAGCCAGTGATCGTGAGGGTCTCTCTTCGTTTTTAGTGCTTTCACCCACATCTCACCTCCCACTTCTCTACTCCCCAGATCCACTCGGTAGTTGCAACCCATCACGAGAGCGTCAAACCCTGGATTTACTGCCCTTTGACCGCTGGCAAAATGTCGGCAGCTCGGTTCTTCAACGGCCGTATTTGAGTAGTGGAACCCCCGGATGCCCCGCGACCCACTTCCCCGGCTCCATGATATCATGAGAAACCACTCCACCCTCTCGCACGCGTTCCGCGAAGTTACCATCCACGGTCAAACTCCGTTTATATGGGCCTGGCGAGTCAGCTGGGCCCCTTACCATGCCCTCGGCCCCGTCATGGGACACGCAGCTAGGCGTTGTCGTCGGATAATTGCCCGGGGTCGTTCTCTGTCTGGGATGTTTGCCGGCTGGATGCCGCCCATCTACTAAGCACCCACGTTGTTTACCATCGCCTGCGCCATTGGCATCATACCATTAAGCTATCCTTGTCCCCCATGTTCTCCGCAATAATCCCCGCACAAACCGGAGCCCAACTTGACAGGATGCTCAACCATGGTTATGGAGATGGGAATCATGTATCCCTTTGACAGTCCTAAGGCAACACTTAGGTCACGAGCAAGGATTTAATCCAACCATAAACAGGCAATTGAAGGGTACATTAGACCTAATACAAATTTATGTAGCAACATAAGTTCTCACACTTCTCGGATCAACATAAAGATACATTGAACTTAGCAGTGATCCCTATTTCTGCTGCTAATTTGCAACATTAGCGGCTCATCAGCGGCTGCTCAACGTTACTGCATGTATCTCTGCCTTGGCTGGGCTCATGTGGGGCCTGGTACGGAAGTGTTGCCTTAGGACTGTCAAAGGGATAGCCAGCTCGGATGAGCTGTGGGACCCACCCCCAGCAACCATCACGAGAACTAACATGACGCAACGGAATTGGGAGCTTCGCATGATTGCCGGGCGTTATTGCCGTTCCGAGTTCAAGCTTGAAAGCCGGTATTTGGGGGGGATCGTACTGTAGAATCTGATGTGGAAAAGTATAAAAGCCTTTGGGGAGACGCCACTGACAGATTCAATGCACAGCTCCAGCCTACGCCCAGCTTCCTCGAGCTTCAAGTCACCATGGCCTCTGTTCGATCTCTATTATTTTCAGGCCTGCTTGCAGCCTCCACTGTCAATGCCCAGGCATATGACTCTGGCACTCGAGATGAGTCCGCGTTCAGCTATGTTCAGCCCCGGAACACCACCATCTTCGGACCCTATGGGCACTCGCCCGCCGTCCTACCATCCCGTATGCTTACCTGTTGGCCTCTGCATTCGAAGAACTGTGAACTAATCTTTTGGTGTAGCCAATGCCACCGGCACTAACTGGGAGGCCGCCTTCGAGAAGGCCAAGCAGTTCGTCGCTCTGTTGACCGTCGACGAAAAGGCCGACATGGTCACCGGCACGCCGGGTCCTTGCGTGGGCAACATTGTTGCCATCCCTCGCCTTGGCTTCGACGGTCTCTGTCTCCAAGACGGACCGCTAGCTATCCGCGTAGCAGACTACGCGAGTGTCTTCTCCGCCGGTGTCTCCGCCGCATCGTCGTGGGACAAGGCCATCCTCTATGAACGAGGCTACGCCATGGGCCAGGAGTTCAAGGCCAAGGGTGCCCACGTCGCGCTCTCGCCTGTTGCTGGCCCTCTTGGGCGCTCCGCTTACTCAGGCCGCAACTGGGAGGGCTTCTCCCCAGACCCTTACCTGACCGGTGTTGCCATGGAACGAACCATCCGCGGTCACCAAGACGCCGGTGTCCAGGCCACTGCTAAGCACTTCATCGGCAACGAGCAGGAGACTCAGCGCAACCCGACCTTCGATCCCAATGGCACCATTACCGATGTTATCCAGGAAGCCGTCTCGTCCAACATCGACGACCGCACCATGCACGAGCTATACCTGTGGCCCTTCGCCAATGCCGTCAAGGCCAACTGCGCCAGCTTCATGTGTTCCTACCAGAGACTCAACGGCTCGTACTCCTGCGAGAACTCTAAGGCTCTCAACGGCCTGCTCAAGGAGGAGCTCGGCTTCCAGGGCTATGTCATGTCCGACTGGGGCGGCACCCACTCCGGCGTTGCCTCCATCGAGGGCGGCCTGGACATGGACATGCCCGGTGGCATTGGAACTTACGGCACCTACTTCGATGCCGGTTCATTCTTCGGAAAGAACGTGTCCCGCGCTGTCCACAACGGAACCCTCGAGGTGGCTCGCCTCGATGATATGATCGTCCGTATCATGACCCCCTACTACTGGCTCAACCAGGACCAGGGCTTCCCCACCGTGGACCCGTCCTCGGCCGATCTCAACACCTTCTCGCCCCGTTCCACCTGGATGCGCAAGTTCAACCTGACCGGCGAGTCGAGCCGCGACGTCCGCGAGAACCACGGTGACCTGATCCGCAAGCACGGCGCCCAGGCGACCATCCTGCTCAAGAACAAGAACAACGCCCTCCCTCTCAAGGCCCCCAAGTCCATCGGCGTGTTCGGCAACGACGCTGGCGACGATGTGCTGGGCTTCTACAACCAGAAGGACTTCGAGTACGGCACCCTCACGGCTGGTGGCGGTTCTGGCACTGGACGCTTGTCGTATCTCATCTCTCCCCTCGCCGCCATCAATGCTCGCGCCAAGCAGGACGGAGCCCTCGTCCAGCAGTGGCTGAACAACACTCTCATCGCCACCGAGGACGCCACTACTCTCTGGGTGCCCACTCCTCCCGAAGTCTGCCTTGTCTTCCTCAAGACCTGGGCCGAGGAGGCCGCCGACCGCGAGCACCTGAGCCTCGACTGGGACGGCGACGATGTCGTCGAGTCTGTTGCCAGCAGATGCAACAACACCGTCGTAGTCACCCACTCCTCCGGAATCAACACGCTGCCCTGGGCCGACCACGTCAACGTCACTGCTATTGTCGTTGCCCACTACCCCGGCCAGGAGAGCGGCAACTCCATCGTTGACATCCTCTACGGCGACGTCAACCCCTCCGGAAAGCTCCCGTACACCATCGCCTACAACGGCTCCGACTACAACGCACCCCCCACCACGGCCGTCAACACCACGGGCGTGTACGACTGGCAGTCGTGGTTCGACGAGAAGCTGGAGATCGACTACCGCTACTTCGATGCCAACGACATCGACGTGCGCTACGAGTTTGGCTTCGGTCTGTCCTACTCCACCTTTGAGCTGGCCGACATCACCGCCGAGCCCCTCGTCGAGGACATCACCTCCAAGCCCGAGGAACTACCCGTGCAGCCCGGTGGCAACCCCGCTCTCTGGGAGAGCGTGTACAACGTCACCGTCTCCCTGACCAACAGCGGAAAGGTATACGGCGCCACCGTCCCCCAGCTCTACGTCAGCTTCCCCGACAGCGCCCCTGCTGGCACGCCGCCTAAGCAACTTCGAGGATTCGAGAAGGTTTGGCTCCAGGCGGGCGAGTCCCAGACTGTCGGCTTTGAGTTGATGCGCAGGGATCTCAGCTACTGGAACATTGTGTCTCAGCAGTGGGAGATCCCCACTGGCGAGTTCGTCGTCAGTGTCGGCTTCAGCAGCAGGGATCTCAAGGAGACAATTAAGATTACTCTTGTGGAGGCTTGAGGATGAGAGTTGATGATAATGAAGATATGAAGTGAAGTTTAGAACCATTGTTGTGGCATTGTACATATCAGGATTCCGTTACATATCATGCTCTATCGTATTTAGTAATCTGCATCGTGAGATCATTTAATCGACTCGGCGTTTGTTTCGTGAAGATGCCCTCTCAAGCTCAGGGGTATGCAAACTCCGGCTTCTCTGTGCTTCCGTCACCTCATAGACTGTAGCATCGAGGCGCACCCGGAACGATTTGCCACGCCAATGCACCGTTCTCCCGAGCACAACTGCCCAGATCCAGATGGGTAGGGCAAGTGCTTCTCGACCAAGCCAAGCAGGGAGCCACTCCGTGAATGGCCGTGCTGGGATGCCGCCTTGGTTAGAGGCGCCTTTAGCGAAGTACGGCGTGTTGGTGTCAGTCAGCATCGTGACACCGCTGTGTAGACGACGGAACATGGCCCAATCTCCCAACATCCACGTCGTCACGCAAATGAGCCAGATGAGTCCCATGGTACTCCAGGTTCGTGGCACCCCCAACTTCTCGAAGAAGGGCAATGTGGTGACGGCAAAAGAAAAGTAGGCGCAGCACAGGAAAGATTCCACGCCAGGCTCGACGAGGGTTGCCGCCATGACGGTGAACTTTCGAGCCCGGAGCCATCGGGCGCGTCGAGCTGCATAAGCGCCGACGGACATGCTTGACATGGGCTGGAAGACGAGGTCTCCCCATATAATCCCGTGATTTCGGTAACCCGCAATCTTGGACTGCCAGAACAGCTCGCCTATCAAGTGGTCCTCACAAATGTTGTGCGAGAAGAAATCCACGCCAAGAGGTCGGTTCCTGTTCTTTGGCAAGTTGGGGTTCTCAGCGGGGTTCGTGATCTGATCCAACTGAGACTTCCTGAACATGTTGCTCTTCCCCACGACGCAGGGAGCAATGCCGACTGCGTTGATAGCTCCGTAGAATTTGGCATGGGTGGTCGACATGAACATTTCATCCAAGCGTCCACCACCGTGAGACCAAGCTTTAGCGAGGAGCCCTGACTCAGAGAGTGCGGGATCTGAGGCCAGGCGTTCTTCAGAACTAGACGTCAACAGAGCTTGGCTATCATCAGATGGCGGGGAAGCAAAATTAGTCAAGTCAACAACAACCGGCATCTGGTGGACGAATTTGTAGGGGCGGGCTGAAGTTCCTCCCACCCGGTAGCCCATCAGCTTATCCACCATACGGCCCAAATTACCGCTGGCGATCCAGACGTTGCAGTCTGCGATCCAGATTATGTCCCCTTTGGCCTCTCGGTATGCTCTGCTGATGTTGCGGATCTTGGGGTTCGGGCCAAGACTGTCCGCTTCGCCGTTTTCGCCGTGGAGGACGAGGTCTTCGGACTCGACGAGGACACGGGCGTCAAAGGCAGGGAAGTCCTCAACAATCTTCTGCAGAATCGGATACGCAGAGTCGCTCCGGTCGTCAACGCAAAGGCGAATAGATAGCTTGTCGATAGGGTAGTCTAGGAGAAAGGACGAGGCAATGCATTCGTAGAGCTGGGGCTCGACGCCCTTGACCGGTCGAATTATCGTCACATGAGGAGCGTTCTGTCGGAGACTGGGGGATACGGCAGGAGGAAGTGGGCGCTTGAAGTTTCGCAAGCTGCTTCGCGTCAGAGAAATGTTGGCGCACCGGGCCGAGGGCAACGCACATGGCACGAATGCCGATACTCTCGATCAGAACGACAATGAGGCTCCAGATGAGGCAGACGTAAGCGACGGTTTCGGTGAATGTAGCCATAGCTATGGTTTCGGCGCGAGCATGTCTCCCTCCTCGGTTGTAGCGACAGAGAGGAACGGGAGCAAAAGCAGAAGCAGAAGCAGAAGCAGAAGCAGAAGCGACAGGAACAACGGCAACTGGGGACACACAGGCTCAAGGGAGGAAATTGAAACGTGTGATCGTGGAGCTGTCGATGCAGAGGCGGGAGGGAAAGTGGGTTGAGGACAGTAGGAAAGGTACTTATGGTCGGCAGGGCTGGACAACTACTGGAGCGGCCCGAGTTTGTCTATACTTTAGAGCAGTAAATTACGCAGGAGGCTGACGAGGGTCCAATTGGCACAGATGCAGCTAATACTGTGACCTGGGCATGTCAATCACTCGAGAGATTGCTGAGAATCACCGACGCATGTTGGTCCGCCGTCCGCACATAGGTCCGTCCGACGAAGGCTGCTTCTCGTCCTGTCGGGTCTTCTCTCGGGAGAGTCGGAAAGACGGTGGGAGCGGCCCCACTAGACGTCACTCTCAGCGTCTTCCCAGTGGCCGGCCCGCTGGAAGCCTAAAGTCTGTGTAGCCCTGTGCCCTGTGTCCCGTCCGTGCCTGAAAATCCGTGGCCTGAACTCCCGACAAATCAGTGACGCCTTGCGCATGAGGCAGCAAGGTGGGGAGCTCCAATTCAAGAAAAAATTCCGTGCTAAGAATCCGGCTTTTCTTCTCCTTCATCATCCTGCAACTGCACATCACAGTCAATCCAGCTCCTCGACTTGGCCTCCCCGTCAAGCGACTGCCACTGTTCCCGTGAAGGACAAACAGTGTGCCGCTGTGAATGGCAACGAGGATTGATTTCTCTCCAGCATTGTGCCTGGACCATGTCCTAGACATGTAGGTACCATCTCATTTCTTGCTCGTGTTTTTTTTTTTTTTTTGCGGCACTTTGACTTTGCACCAACCTGTTTACGGTTGCGCAAAGCACGGCCTGCTCACCAGTTTCCCCTGAGGCTTGCATGCCTCTCCCAATCCAACTCCGGGAAGTCCCAATACCCCCTCGTTACAGTGATGACACTTTTATGGCGCTTAGAGAACCCATTCAGTTGGACCTCGATGAGCGCCTGATTTATAGACTACAACGGTATCTGATGTAACAACGACCTCAATTCATCTCAAGTCGCACACATGATCTGAGAGCATTGCTGACGAGTTGACGTCTAGACCAAGATGACACCAGCGAGAAATGGCTGAGAATCAACCATCTACCACAGAGCCTGGAGCATCCACTCCCGCAGACACTGCTCGGCCACGGCCACAGCAGCGAGGGCCTCCACTTCACCAAATTTACGCTCTGCCAGTGCCGATCCGGACATTCCCCCTGCCCGTGTTCTACCCGAACAACCCCATATCCCTCCTTCATGTCGCGTACGCATGGCTAGGCCAGCTCTGGTCGCCGCCCCCAAAGGAACCTTCATCCGTTCACCAGGGTGCTTGGTCGTCTGCGACATGTTCTGTCCACATCACTGATGACAAGGCCATTCGGGCCTTGTGGGAGCAAGGCTTCTATGGAAAGGGCAATCTAAGTCGAAGTGAGCCCAACTGGCTGAAGCGAGAGCAAGTCCGACGAGGACTTGAAGAGGCGCATGTCAGCGAGATCCTGACTGTCCAGAGACGCCAAGAGCGCATTCGAGCCAAATGGGAGCGGGCCCGTCTCGAGCAGGAGGTCATTCAGCAGACGAGACTGGATGAAGCCCGTGAGGCTGAGGCCGCAGCCCAAGCCAAGTTGAAGACTCGAAACACGTCGAGGGAATCGGCTTCTCAGCCAGTCTCAGATTCACCGGTCAGCCCGGAGAAGTTGCTAGCTTTGCCAAATTCATCGGCCGATGTCTTACCCGCTAAGCATCTCGATGCGTTCCCAGACCTCCTTAATGGAACTGGCACACCCCGAGCTTCGTCTGACCAAACCCCGGGTCTAAATGGGACTGAGGCTTCGCCTCCCATATTGGTTGGCAATGGTCACGTGAGCGACCCCAATACCTCTTCCTCGGACGAGACAAAGCCATTGAAGCGACGTAAAAGTGTTCGCTTCTCTCCCGAAATCAAGTCAACGACCTTTCAGTTGTCTGATCCCCCAAGTCCCATTCACCTGATCGCAAACCTCAAGAGCGACGAGGCGCCAAATCCCAACGGCGAGCTATTGCAAACTCCGAACGGAGTGGTTCCTGAATTGGATGAGAACACACCCGCTGTGGAGAACCAGCAAGTCGCGCTGGTTGACAAGGAGCACCTGCAATTAATGCCAGAGGAAGCATTCTTCCTGACCTTTGGCCTGGGGGTTTTGACAGTGATTGATCCCGCTTCTGGAAAACCGATGTCCTCAATGGAGCTTCTTACTTTGTTTCGGCAACATTCCTACTTCCCGCCCCGAATTGAGCCGGAGGAACCCGCGCTCCAGCCCGACGACAAGTTCTTGTTGCATTACTCGGTGTATCATCACTTCAGATCATTGGGCTGGGTGCCACGTGGTGGCATCAAGTTTGGCGTTGACTGGCTTCTGTATACCCGAGGCCCTGTGTTCGATCACGCTGAATTCGGTCTCATCGTGATCCCATCGTACTCGGACCCTTTGTGGAAAGAAGCGAACAAGCAGAACGTGGGCAAGTCGTGGCAATGGCTGCATGCGACGATCCGTGTTCTGTCTCACGTCACCAAAAGCTTGGTGCTGGTTTACGTGGATGTACCACCACCATCCAAGTTTGACGAAGCGTTGGAAAGCGGAATTGCCAATGCGTTGGAACTGTACAAAGTTAGAGAGGTGATGGTCAAGCGATGGTCGAGCAACCGGAACAGGTAGCAGCGTTGCCAGCAGAAGCAGACCTACCTTATGTATGATTGAATGTACACAACTACCTAGTGGAAGCAATGAATTACGAGAACACAATGGATACAATCACAGACACCCCATCCGTGCATGCTTAAAGGTGAGTGATTTTGTAGAACTGATGCCGACTTGTTCCAGCCGATGGACTCTTCGCAACCATTGCCAGGCTGGCTCGGCAACTGTTTCCGGGTCTTCCCTCACTCTCGCATGCATTGTCCAATGGTCATGGCGGACATGCCAACAACCTCTCATCCAACATCCTACACCGGCCCAAGCCATCATCACGGCTTCGATCAAGGCTACCCACGGGTCCAAACAAGGCGGGGTCGGCCGAACAACCCCACATGGAGAGCTGTGCATCCCCTTCGGCCGAGGTACATGGTATAGCTCCATCTCTCGCACGATCAAGTTGATATCTGCGCTGTCTTTCCACGCCCTCTTTCCCCCTCACAACTCCTGGAGCAACGTGGGATCGCTGTCCGTAACTGCCAACTCTGGGAAGCCGATCTGAGGTCGACCTAGTCACTGTTCCGGCTATGTTTTCTCACAGCCGGCGGCAGCTCGCCCGGAGCTGCAGGTCAACTCCGGCCCGGACTCTTACATGGTCGCCGGCGTCGGGCCGGCGTCTTCACACCTCTCCCAGATTCCTTCAAGCAAGTGCTCCGCTCGGGTCAGGCGGCCGCAAGTTTCCCTTCGAGGCGCCCAACAAGGGGGAGCTCCTCTCGGCCCAGAAGCAGCAGAGCGTCTTAACCAAGAGCTTCGGCTCTCCGGCTGCCTTCCAACCCCGGGCTGTCCTTGAGGGCTCGATTAACGGCGGGACGCCCATCACTGTGTCGAGTTCTCCTCGCTTTGTCCAGATCGAAGATAAGCAGCACGGCGGCTGGACGAGGCTGGATCCGGTCGCCCTGCGTGACAGCTGCGCCTGCGTCAAGTGTACGGATCCCGCGTCGGGCCAGAAGAACTTTGCGTCGACTGACGTCCCAGCCGATATCGAGATCGACCAGATCCGGTTGACGCAGGATGGTCTCGGAGTGTCCTTCCGGAACGACATCCAGCGTCTGGCTGAGGGCGGCCACGAGATGATCGTCCCCTGGGAGACGATAGAAAAGGCGCTGGGTCTCCGCGACGTGGAGAAGCTGCCGTACCCGCGACAAGACGCCGTGTATCCCAAGACGGGCCGGACGTTCTGGGACAACGAGACCATCCGCCGGCGCGTCCGCAAGATCGACTACCACGACTTCATCAAGGGCGACGAGGCCTTCTGGCAGACGCTCCTGGACCTGTCCAACCTCGGGCTCGTGTTCCTCAAGAACGTCCCCGCCGACGCCGACTCCATCGTCAACATCACCACGCGCATCGCCAACATCAAGGAGACCTTCTACGGGCGCACCTTCGACGTGCGCGCCAAGCCCGACGCCGAGAACGTCGCCTATACCAGCGGCTACCTCGGCCTGCACCAGGACCTGCTGTACCTGGAGCGGCCGCCCGCCATCCAGATCCTGCACTGCCTGGAGAACTCGTGCTCGGGCGGCGAGTCGCTCTTCAGCGACGGGCTGCGTGCGGGAAAGCTGCTGTGGCTGCAGGAGCGCCGCCGCGCCGTCGCCCACCTCGCGCGCGTGCGCATCCCCTACCACTACGAGAAGCGCGGCTACTGGTACCGGCAGAAGCGCGCGCTCTTCGACGTGACGGCCGCCGACGACATCCTGGCCAGCGTCTTCTGGAGCCCGCCGTTCCAGGACCGCTTCCAGCTGCCGGCCGTCGACGTGCGCGCGTGGCTGGAGCCCGCGCAGCTGTTCGACCGCCTGATCAACGCCGAGGGCGCCATGTACCAGGTCAAGATGGCCGCGGGCGAGTGCGTGCTGTTCGACAACATGCGCGTCATGCACGGCCGTCGCGCCTTCGATGCGAGCGGCGGTGCGCGATGGTTGCGCGGAGCGTATATCGAGCGCGAGGACTTCGTCAGCCGCGTGCTGCACGTCCCGGATGCGCTGGCCGAGGCGTATCGCGGCGGTGAGGCGTGGGAGCGGGCTGAGGAGGATCGCAAGTTGAGGGCGTCGCCGTGGTTCGAAGACGTCAAGGCTCAGTTGGACCTTGTCGAGGATGGGCTGCGGGCAAAAGGGGCGCTGGAGCTGGGCGAGGAGCACTACCAACAGCTCAATATCTAGTCGAGAAATATTCACCAAGCGATTTGGGACACGTAGGGATTGGTTCACGGCATCACAGGCCCCTAACATAGCGAGACTTTAGATAGATGGGTCGCTGAATCTTGAAATGATAAAATGATGAAATATCAACCGAATGCCTTTTCCGCTATCACCTTGCCCAGTTACGCCAGTGCTCGAATCCCCCCTAACGATATGCACGAATCATCAAGTCGCACCAAACGACCGAGTATTATCACTCCCTTCTTATTTATCCCACTTCTTGGCCTCGACACCCTCCGGAGGCACCGTTTCCACGGTACGGTCTTTAACGTCGTTCCAGTCAGTGCTAAGGCTGGTGCCGTTGCTCTCCGTGAAGCTCTTCATCATCGCCCGCTGCTGCTCAGGGTTGGCGCCCTTGAACAGCTTCTTGAAGAAGACGTTGACATCCTTGCCTTCGTCTTCGTCCTCGTCCTCTCCAAAAGTATCCCAATTCTTAGCCCCGGTGCGAGATGAGGTCGGGTACGAGAGGCCAGTGGGTTTTGAAGGCTCAACGGGTGCTGCAGGTCCCTTACCCTTGTCTTCGGCGGATGAAGGAGCAGTTGGTTTAGCAGCTTCGGGCTTGCCCGGTTCTTCAGACGCTTGTATAGCCTTCTTTCTGGCGTCCTTCAAGAAGTCGAGTCTAAGAGTAACTGATTAGAGACGATATGAGGTATAGATGAAACACTACTTACTTGGCCTGTTCCTGTTCGGCATCGGCATCGGTTGGCTCTTCCTTGCTCTCACCCTTGAGCTGAGGCCACTTGCCCGGGTTCTTCTTCTTGAGCGTGAGCTCAACCTTGTTGGGGGTGACAGTGTACTTGGAAGTATCGGTATCGATCTCGCCCCAGAGATCGAGTCGGAATGGCTTCTCATCGCCGTTGGGGTAGATGACCGAGTCAAGGATGACTGCAGAAGGAAGGTACTGGACCTGGAGCTTCTCCTTGTTGACTCCTTTGGAGAAAATGGAAACGGACATGGTCGCGCCGCTCTGGAACTCCTGAAGGCGGATCGGTGCGTCGTTGGGGACTGCTGGCCTAGCTGGTGCCTGGGTAGGTTCTGTCACAGTGGGTTTGGGAGCTTCAGGCTGCTTTGCAGTGCCATGATCCGCGAGGTCCTTACGCTCGGGCTTCAGGCTAATCGTCAGCTTTCTCGCAGGGTCGTCCTTGGGGAGCTTCTCCATGGGGAAGAGAATCTGCATGCGGAGGGTGCTGGCCGAACGCCACTCCTTTGTCTGCGCGGGGCCATCCCCCAGCACCGACATGTCGCCCGTCTTTTTGGGCTTGTTGATCTCGTCGTTCTGAGCCTCCTCCTTGACGTCCTCTATCGTGACTGTGTAAAAGCCGTTTTCGTCCGTGCACTTCCCCGCGGGGTCATCCTTCTCAACGGCTGGGAACCCCTTGATCAGCCGCATAGCGTACACGCAGCAGGCGTCGGCGTTGGCATACTGGCGCAGGCGGAAGTAGGCGACGGCACGGCGGTAGTGGGCCTCGACGAGGAGAGGCCGCTTGTTGCGATCGTAGGCGGTGTGCCAGGCGAGGTTCGCGTCGTCGAGGGCTTCTTGGAAGCGGCCGAGGCTGATGAGGGCCTTAGAGCGGGCGATGAGCCAGGTTGGGTTCGGGGACACCTTCAGCGCCGCCGAGAGCTTGTCGACGGCTTCGTCCCAGTTTCTTGCCTCGGCGGCGACGAGGCCTTGCTGGGCCTGCGTGATGTGCGACATGGTTGAGAGCGTGTGTAGGAGAGACTGCGAGAGTTTCGAGTGCAGTCTCGTAGGAGGATGGAGAAGCGAAAGTTGTTGGCCTGCTGATTTCTTGGTTGGGAGTTGGAAGTAGGAAGTCGGAAGTATGGTTGGTTCTGGAAGCTCTAGTGGGGCACAGCCAGCTGCCTGGCGGCCGGAGGTTTGGCTGGTGGTGGGGTAAACGGCAGCTAAAGTAGATGGCCAAACGTGTAACAATCGCAGTAGCGGGGCATCACGGAAAGCTCAAGGTCGAAACAAACATCGACTCATCTGCGCAAATCACGAGATCTAGGCACAAAGACTGATCGTCAATCTGGAATATACCAAAGATATCACAAAATTGACATTAATATTAAGCTTAGGAGTTTCATATTCCACTGAAACCCCTACGGGCACAGTTGCTCGCTATTCCTTGTTCTCCTCATCATCATCCGACGATGGGAAGCTAATTCCGGCCACAAGCTTCTCATCCGGAAACCTCTTGGCAAACATACCCAGCGCTTTGATCGTAAATGTGAACTTGTAGTTTGGGTACGAGATCATACACGACTTGTTGAAAACGCCTTCAATCGCCTCCTGCAGCCACTCTCCGTTGGGCTGTTGTCGGTCCATGATGAACTGGATCCCTTTTCGGAGAGGCTCCACGTTGGCGTACTCAGCTTCCATTAGACCGATCAGAGCCCAAGCGGTTTGCACAACAAGAGACCCGGTGGGATGCTCATGGTACTCCATAGTTTCGCATGCCTGAACGAATCATTAGCAAACAGCTTAAAATGCCAGTCACCAGGCAAATAATAAGCATGAAAACACACCTTGTAACTCTCGGACCATCCACCATCGTGCCTCTGCTTTGACAAGAGAAAATCGCAGCCTCGGCTGGAGACCTGGCTGTTGGAATACGTCTCGCCAATGCTGGCCATGCTTTCAAGAGCAAACATGGTTGCGTACGTGAAGCAAATGCCCCAGCTTCCATACCAGCTGCCGTTAGGTCTCTGGTTTGTCTTGATCCAGCTGGTCGCTCGCTTGATAAGCAGCTCAATCTCCTTTGTTCGATAGTCTGGCCAGTGCTTGCTGAACAGTGACAGCGCAGTAACACAGGCCGTGGTGCATTCGGGGTAGTCGTACTCAATCATTATTCGGCCAAATACCTCAGCTGCATTGAGCATTTCCAGGTACTCTCCGCCTCTCCGTCTTTCATACGACGACATTCCGCCGTTTTCGTTTTGGTAAAGGAGCAAAGTGTCAACAGCATCAAAGATGCGCTGGTCTTCAAGGACTCGGGGGAACCCTTCCGTCTTCTGAAGCAGAATGATGGCCTTCAAGGCCTCTGAAATGCAATCACTGACGCCATAACCCTGGTCCTTGTTGCTGAATGGCCAGCCACCTTTTCGAGGCTGGCGGTAGCACTTCTCTTGGTCCACACAATTCTCTCGAATCTGCTGGCGCTCTAGGTAGTGGAGAGATTTTATGAGCATGGGGCGCCACCTCTCGTCGTCTTGCAGGCCAGCCTCAAACACTGCTTGAATCAGGAAGGCGGTATCCCAGCACTGAACGCCGTTGGTTCCGTTGACCAACATGCCCTCGTCCTTGACCCACAAGTACTCTTCCAGGCGCTCGATATGCCGCTTGACACTAAAGGCGTCGGGGCCGTCCCGAACGTAACAGACCAGCGTATTCATGGGGGCGTTGACTGGGGCGAGATCGGCATAGCCTGTGTTGGCATCTTCCATGTCAACCAACTCGCTGACCCAGGCTTCCGCCTTGTTCTTGATCGCGTCCGTCCGGAGGTAGGGGTTATAGACGTTCACCAAGAACCAATTGACCGTGTTCAAAATCCAGGACTTGGGATGGTAGTTATCAATGGCCGTGATGCTGTTCCGGTGGCTTTTCCAGTTGATCTCGCTGTGGGGTTGCGTGAACAGCTCCTGCTTCAGGCCACGGATGATATCCGTCTCCTCACAGCTCCATTTCTTGGAGTAGAGGTAGCCCATGGGCAAGAAAACCATCCGGATATGAATCCACCACCTCCAGGGAGCAAAGGGAAGCCAGTCCGGGAGCAGCCAGATCTCAGGAGGCACGGGATTCACAATGTCCCAGTCAACCACACCGAGCACCGCCATCCAGAACTTGGCCCAGTGCGGCGAGTAGAGGGCTCCTCCAAGCTTGTGCAGGGTTCCCCGAGCCTTGACCATGATGGGATCCTCAGGGTCCACGCCGATAAGTCGGAGGACGATGTAGTTCAGGGACGTGCCGAAGACGGTGCTCTCCCCCTCAATGTGCAATCCCCAACCGCCATCTTCTGGGTGCGCGCGCGCGGTGAGGTAATTCTTGATTTCGGTCGCATACGCGGGGGGGATCGGGGTCTTGGTGGCATACCAGGCGACGACGATGCCGGGAAGGAGGAACATGGGGCCGCCATACTCGCAACCCCAGTGGCCGCTGGGCATTTGGAGCTTTTCGAAGAAGCTGAGGCCATTGTTGGCGGCGTCCAGGGGGTTCTCGGGGTTGGGGAGTACAGGGAGGTCCTACGCAAAGAGAAGAATCGGTTAGTGAAACGGTTATAGTTGTCAATGCCGCAAAGAGAGGAATAGGAGGGCAGGGGCTGTACCAGAGGCAAGTTCAAGTAGTATTTCTCAGCATAGCTCTGTGGCCATTCCTTGGCCGCCTTGTCGTCGGCGAGGTAGTGCCACGTATGACGGCTGTCGTCGTCCTTGACTCTCCATCTCGTATGGTCGGTCCTGGCCTCGATGCGCGGCTGCTTGGGGAGTGGCTGGCCGGAAAGGGGACGAGACTTGGGGTTGGAGTCAGCACCGCGCTTACGCGACGTAACTTCGCTGACGTCACGTCCTGTTGCGGACACCATCCTCTGGCTGTTTGAATCGAGCGCCTGAAGCAGGTATCTCAGCGTCCCTGGGCCGTGTTTCTGGCTCCGACAGCGATTGAGGGAAGCAATTGAGGTTGTAGAACGACGGCAGGCGCCTGAGTTACAACTTTCGGGCAATGGCTCCTTAAACAGCCGGGCAGCCTAGCACCGCCAGTCCAGGCACTGTCCCACTGAACGACCAGGGCACTGTCCGCGCCGTCCCACTTTCCCCCGATTTCTTCCAGGCACCTCAGGTCCCCAGAATTATCCGCACTAGCGGTCAGGACTCCCCTGTCCTGTCCCTCGTTCTCGTACTCCGTACCCTTAATTAGTAAAAATGTTGGACACGTTTAAAATCAGCTGCACCTTTTCACATGTGACAAGTTGCACGACAGGTCTCTCTCTCCAATTCCTCTCCTTCTTGTGAACCCAGTGGGTTCTAGGTTTTTTCTAGAGGCTAGATCTAGTTCCCTTTCTTCCCTCCCAGGACTCCTTAATTTTCTCGGCGCGTCTGTGTCCATTGTCGACAACATGGAGATGAATTCAACAGCTGCGCCAGCACTAATGCACTGCAGCCAAGGTGACAACCCGCCACCACCACCAACGGGAGAAGAGGGCGACTACGACTCTGATACGAATACGACAACAATCCACGGTCTCGGGGTCGTCGTTGGGTCCGTCGTCACCCGCATTGAAACCATCCTGGAGGCCATCACAGATTCACTCGCTGCATGTCAAGAGCTGTCGATTGCTCTGTCACGCAAAGACTCACATCGCAGGGCCTCCGAAACCCGTTTGGAGCACGTCCGCTTCCCTGGCCGGACCGTGCAAGAAGCCCGAAAGTTTGGCAAGTTCCTCGCTGAGTCCCGGATTCTCAATCATCTAACCGTCCATTCAGCTCGAATACTTCTCATTCTTCAACTGTCCCATGATGCTCTGGTTTCTGGCACCATCCTTACTAAGCGGTGTGTCAAGCCCTGACGGCCGCTTCCCAATGCACCAGTGTGCTAACGGGAGTTGGATGGTATAGCCACATCTATTACCAACATCAAGATCTCTTCGAGAAGCAAAGCCAAGTGGATGAACTCGTGGATGATCTAGCATTGACGCTAGGCGTCAATCGCGCAGATCTGAACATTGTGCGCCTTTCAGCCAATATATCGCCAATTCTGGCTAATGTCGGCTAATCGCAACAGGTTGCTGCCTCCAAAGGTGTCCTGGCTGGTCCCTTGGTAGTTGAGCTGAAAGATGGCAGCTGTCTGGACCCAACAGCAGGTAACATGGTTAGTGAACACCATGCGACACCTGTGGCCGTCTCTCACCTGTTTAGGGCATCCCCATCCCAACCATTAAATCCATCTCAAAGATCAACCTCAATAATTTGCAGTGGATCCTAGTTGTCGAGAAGGATGTAAGATACCCTCACCTAGTAACTCGATGGCAGTTCTGATGATCATAGGCCATTTTTCGTTCTTTGTGCTCATCCCAATTCTGGATGACATCCTCTTGCGGACCTGGAGCAATCCTCACGGTAGGCGGGCTGTCATCTTCATCTAACCAAGCTAAACAGTGTTAGGCGAAAGGATACCCGGACTTGATCACGCGATCGTTTTTGAATCTGGTCCACGCAACGAATCGCCTTGTGCCAATATTAGGCTTGCTGGATTTCGACCCCGACGGTGTCAATATTCTAAAATGCTACCGATACGGCTCCCAGAAACTAGCCCACGAAACCAATGCCCGCACACCCGCAATGAGATGGTTGGGAATCAAGTCAAGCCAGTTGATGCGCATTCCTAGGGTAGAACCTACTAGTCCCCAAAATCCAGACACAGCGTCCAACCAGAGTAGTCAGAACTTTTCCCTCGCCCTCACTACAGGCAGGCCGCCTGTTTCATCAACGTCTTGTCAAGACCCGATAACATACTTATCCTCAAGAGATCGGCGAGCCGCTGAATCAGCCTTGAAGGTGCTTCTCAACTCTCCTCCGGGTGAAATGGAAGCAGCAGAGATGAAGCGGGAATTGCAGGTCATGCTCAAGCTTGGAGTGAAAGCCGAAATCGAGTGGCTCGATGAATCTGGAAGTCTATGCCAGTGGCTAGATCAAGAAATAACGCTTGCTCTATCATGAATTGCAGAGCCACTTGGAAGTGCGTTCTGATGTACAAGCAGCTCAACTCGAACAATGGCAGATCGTTGGAAGCAATTTGCCTACCCTGTACCCCCCCCACTTGTACCGTGCGAAAACCGCGGGGTATTTACCCACACAGTCCCCTCACTCTTCATAAAATTTTGTAATCTATCTTTCACCCAAACATCCATAATTATCGCCATGGCTCCCAAACTCACAGAAGAGGAGATCGATGATCTCATCTACTTCGCTCGCGCTGGCGAGAAGGACGACTTGATCGAGACGTTGAAGACACTAGCAGATCGGGAGAAGGCCACGCCAGCCGAGATCGTTGCAGCCGCTCAGGATGACGCCAAATCCACATGTCTTCACATGGCGACTGGAAATGGACATTTGGGTAAGAGAATATCCCATTCGCATCAGTCCCATGATGAAGCATTATGAAGGTTCCAGTGATTTAGAGGAATTTGAGGCTGACTCTTAACATGAAGAGGTTGTTCGCTATCTGGTTCAGTGCTTCGAGTCACGGCCGAAGGAGGAGAAGCAGGCGTTCCTTGATGAGGGAAACGAGCATGGAAACACTGGTCTTCACTGGGCAGCTCTGGGTGGCCATCTCGACACGGTCAAGTTTTTGATGGACCAGGGAGCGACCCCTGCGCTCGCCAACGAACAGAACTACGTCCCCTTGGATCTCGCCTATTTCAACAACCACAACGAAATCGCCCAGTACTTCCTGAAGGTTGCAGAAAGTCTCGAGACCAAGGAGAGCGATACCGGTTTGAGTGCCGCTGTTGAGTCTGTTGAGATTGAGGGTGGTGATGAGAAGGCTGAAGAAAAGAAGGACGACAAGGAAGCCGCCTGAGCGTCTGAGGCAGGACATCGCCAAAAAGAATGAGCAAAACATTGCCCCAATGCAAAATATCAAGCAGACCCTGATACTGACGGGTCAAAAAATGGTGGTTTGGGAAGAAGACTGGTTGATTACCGAAGGATGGCATTTCCCGCTTCGCCAAACATATGGTATAGCAGGACTCAGAGGCCGGGAGGCGCAACTAAGAACAAATGATCGGTTTCAGGTCTAGGAGCTCTTTTGGCGAGAAACTTCTGTGACATTGACCTGTCACAAAGTAACAAAGGGTATAGAAAGGATAGAAGCGCCCTGAATATAAAGATAACAATAAAACGTTGTTACTTGGGTTCGATTTGCTATTGCAGCCATTTGTTATCACCGCATCTTGTCGTGCCTCCTTCCGTATTTTGGACCCTATGATGGTTACGTCCTCAGCGCACCATCAGGTCAAGCTTCAAAGGGAATTGGAATGGGTTTAGAGATTTAATATCTACTCTTCTTGAAACGTGTGTTCCGGTAGCTGTTCAGCGCACCATAAATCAATGATCAAAGTAGTTATATTAGGTGTTCCTTTGTTTCTTCAGTATTCGTGTGGAACTCCAGCACCCGTGTTATGTATTAGTTGTTCACTCAAGAACTACCCTGGACGTTGCGGGCACTTGTGCGTTCTCAAACAAGAGCACAAAGCAAGTAGGCTTATAAGATTTCCGGAACTCTGCGCATATATAGTTATCTATCTACAGATTCTAGTCAGCCTGTCTTTGTAGTCCTGATTACCCAACTAACACTTATCCAACCTTACAGGTTTCAACGGAGCCACCAGCTTACCTCGACTGCTGCTCTGAAGCCAGTGCAATATGTGTCAATATCTGATGATCAGTTTTGCGTGCCTGCATACACAGAAAACAAACGCTATTGTGCGATGCGACACCCCTTTCGAATGTTTTGAAAGCGAGATGTTTTGGGTAGTCGACACTTCGGAGGCCGGCGACCTCCCGCACGGAATGTACAGATCCCATGAGCTACCGGGTGTGATGTGCCAGCATTGCTCCTTCTGCATGGTTCGAGCTGAGGCGGAAAGCCAGAAGGACTACAAAAACATCAGCGAATCGCTCGCTCAGATCAGGGAGGACGTTGAGGGCCTCTCTCATGCCATGAGCTGGGAGCAACCTCAGTTCAAGGACAAGCAGGAAGAGATACCGAGACTAGCTCAACAAGTGAACGTCATCCGCCGCCAGAGACCTCTGACCGAGTACAAGAGAACATGTGCCGTTGGAGATTGCCAGGCTGAGACGGTCGTCAACCTCCGCGGACGCAGGGGAGATTTCTGCAAGAGGCACACGTGCGCAGCGAGCGATATTGGATGTCTCCAGGATGCGTACAATCCCAAACTTCCCCATCAAATTGCCTTTTACTGCCTTACTCACACGTGTACGCGCGAAGGATGCGAGTCGAGGGTTTCTGGGTCAAATTCGGATCTGTGCGTTGAACACCTCGGGGGCCATGTGTGGAGGAAACGCCAAGCCAAACCTTCTCGTGAGAGAACGAAGGAGATAAAAGCTTGGCGACAGGAGGTAGAAGAAGAAGATATATGGATCTAAAGTGTCCCTTACAGTCTTATTTATACGCATAAGTGATTTAAAAGGCGCATTGGTAAACTTGTCTTGGGTTTGAAAAAGGCGACATGGGAAATACAGGGCGGATCCGGAGAATCTAGATTGAATTTAATACTCTAGTAGAGGGGTGACCTAGAAATTCTACTTTAAGATAAGTATCTAATTGCCGGGAGTCAAAATACGTTGCCTTGCTGTGTTACATTGAGTGCCGGACGTGCACCTGTATCGAACAAGACGCATGAATTGCACTTCTTCCCATGATTGTAAGTAAACCTCAATATAACTGCATCTCAGCTAACTCGCAAGGTAAATGAAGTTTTCAGGACTTTGATGTGAACGTTGAAGCAAGGGTAAAGTCGCTTCTACTTTAGAAGCTGCACGATGAAGATGCCATGATCTTCTGGAACTTCTTTTTCTGGCCAACAAAGAATACATCAAAACTACTCTTTTTAGTAATTCGTCCACTAAATGTCATTTACTGCAGCTACTTAACAATACTCTGATCATCTACTATCAATTACTTAAGCCATCCAGTCTAAATCATTAAGGCAGGCTGACCTGACTTGAGATCCCTTTTTTCGGCATGGACTTGCCTGAAACTTCCCAGACTTGTTGCATAGCCTTCTGGCAGGCTTCTTCATCTGAATCTGTGCGCCATGGAAGGGTAAATGGCGGTGCCAATGACGGAAAGCCTGAAGTACATGCGTGTCTAATTATAGGCGTAAGAGGTGATGGTCCAACTCCTGCCCAGGCTTGTCGTCTGAATTGTTCCCGAATAGCCTCGATTTCTGTGTTTCCCGCCCCTGTTCTACACCTGGAGAATGGCGAATGCCCCTTGGATATAACCGCGTCCTCGGACTTTTGAGATGGTGGGTTGCTCATTAGTGGCGGCTTTATATATTGGTAGTTTGTAGGTGTTGGCCCGACCAGCAAGTACCCATCACCAGTCGATGTTTTTGGTTCAATACAAGTCTCATACCCACTAGATATAAATTAACACTAAGAGAAAAGAATGCTCTGTGAGGAGCCGACTCACAAGTCGGCTGGTAACTCATATAAAGAGCCCGCGGGTACCCAGCTTTCCGGTATGTTTGCACCTGTTGCATTCAAAGTGCACTCTCTACCTGAAAATGGCTTTGTGTCTCTATCGGATTCATTTACCGAGATGTTTCCGTTGGGGTTGGACAGAGCTTGAATTGACCCGTAGCAGTAGCCGAATTCATCATCAAATACTTGATCTAAAGACTGAGACTGGTCACACCCTTGCTGCCCCGAAGATCGTAACATCAAGAGATCGACCTTAGTCTCTATGCTATGGAGACATTGCCGAATATCTTCACATTTGGTGTTCGTTTTCGTCACTTCTGTGTATGTAGCCTTGGCGACTGACCTAGGCGAATGTTAGAATGAATGAATACGATCCTTCTGAGGGTGAAGTATCTAACCCGTTCACCATGCTTAGGCTCAACTCCAACTGTTTAATGCTGTGATCAAAGGTCTGAGCAAGTACCTAGAGCTTTGCCTTGCCTCGAAGAGCCCAACGTGCTGGGCCAAGGGGTCCGTCGTGTTCCTTGATGACCTCGTCTACATCCTCCAGTGCCTTGAGGCATTGGTTGATGATCTCGAAGAGCACGTCTTGTTGGTTCTCTGGAGCCCCGCCGCCGGGTTTCGTGTCGTTTTGAATCATGCCAACGAGAGTCTTCAAGCGTGATAGGCTCTTATCAACTCGGGACAGCTCATCAGAAGCATCACGAACATTCTTGGCAAATGAATAAAGCAGGTATGACGTCTTAGCGATGCACTCAAACAACGCGGTACAGCCCAGTGTAGTAGAAAAAGGATCCATTTTGATAAAGAGGGCGAGAAACGTCGGCCTTGAAAAAGACAAGACATGCGCTCTAGTAATACTTCATTGAAGAGAACGTGGAAACCCGTGGAATATTCTGATCAGGCTTTCTTTACTCTGTAGCTCTGCGGCTATGGCGTGGCGAAGTATTGAAGGCCCCCGTGGTGCATGAAGCTTTTTGCCCAAAGTGCAACAGTAGCTGCCCAAGGCTGCGTGGATGCGGAGTCTGCCAGTCTATTGCGTTCGATCTTGGTCTATCACACTTATTTGACTAACTGCAGTTGGAGAAATCCCAGAAAACGCCTTACAGTCAACTTCCAGGTTCTAGCACTTCATGTCTTAGATAGAGATGTATAGAGATATGCAGGCTGTGGTAATGGCCTGCCGTTTAAAATGGGATGGTTGCGGACCTCGGGGCGGAGACTAACGGGAGTCCAGAGCAAACGGGGTCGGATACTTTCCGGTGACTTTTGGTGATAATATATATAGCCCAGCCGAGCCGATTCGTGGTTTCCTTTAATTCCATTATCTTATTTTCATTCATTCTTGTGTCTCAGAAAACTTGAAAGCTAGTTACTGCCGTTCCGTGTAAGCAGTGAGACGAACACCTGTCCGCTACAACGAATAATTTCCCCATGGCGCACCATCACCACCACCACCACCATCATGAGGTCCCAGAGAAGACTTTGGGCCAGCAAAACAAGGAGCACTTCGAGTGCGTATGTTGTATATCGAAAATAAGAACTGGGATTGCTAACAAACCCTAGCAAAGTCGGTGCTGATGTCTTCACGATTCCCTGGATCGTTGAAATGTCGAACCACATCGCAACGGAACTCTATAATAATGTCGAGTGGCTTGGTTTCAGGCGTTCTACATTACATGGAAACCCTCGACCTATTAGAATGCTCGACTATGCATGCGGAAATGGCCTCGCCTCTCGTGTCCGTTTCCCTTACATCTAGCCCAAACCCTCGTCACTAACTTCTACCAGGCTCTGGCTCCCTTCGTCGACTCCATCCGCGGCATGGACATTTCGTCCGGAATGGTCGAGCAGTACAACAGAAAGGCCCAGGAGGAAGCTCATTCGCCTGAGCAGAGGCGCGCCATTGCGGGAGACCTCCTCCACCCCGATGCGACTCCGTCGCCTGAGCTCAGCACCCCCGAGTTCTACGGGTTCGACGTGATTGCCATGTGCATGGCGCTCCATCACGTCGAAGACCACACCGTGATGATCAAGAAGCTGTCTGAGAGGCTCTGCGAGGGCGGAGTTTTGGTCATCGTGGACTGGGTCACTCCGGCGGAGAGCGGGTGTCCTCTTGCAGACAAAGCCCAGGAAATGTCGAACCATACTATTACAGGCCTAGGCCTCAGGGAAAAGGATGTCAAGGATGACTATGAGAAGGCCGGCCTTGAGGGCTGGGGTTGGAAATGGACCTCTAGTAGGTGCAAGATGCCCAAGGAAATTGGCGGAGAGCAGCAGTTGTTTATTGCTCGAGGTCAAAAGCCAAGCGCCGCATAGTTTATCAAGGAGCAACTTTTATCAAGCGTTGGGATAAGCTCAAGTGATTTATAGAACTGAGAACGAAGACAACAGGCTAGAACCAGACATGTTCTGACTGAGGAGGGACATGGGTATTATGGAGTCTTAATAAAAGGGAGAGCGTACGCTACATGTTGAGAGAGACTGGTGTTTCGCTGATTCCAAGAATGTTGAAATTGTGGTTTCTATTCTCTACGTAGCTAGTTTAGACCAAATCATTCCTTCCTCACTGCAAGATTTGTTAATTGTTGCATTTGTTGATGCACTCCATATCCCAATGGCCTGTAGAAAGGCTTGTAATTCCACATGACCCAGTCGCTACCATATGATTCATTCCTCATTGCTCAAAATATCACAGAGCCCATTGCTCCCCAGTCAACGCTTACAATGAATGTCCCTCCACCTTGAGCACAATCCGTAGGTGCTTAAAGGCCAGCTTCTCGCCCTTGTGGCACGCCAGCAAGTTGGATGTCTTGAGGATGTTCTTGATCTGGCGACCGTTGAGGTCAAGAGCTGCTAGAGCCTTGATCTCGTCTTCCTCAATTGTGTGCGCTGTCTCGCCCTCAACCTTGGCATCGAGGTTAACGGTGCGGCCCAGGAAACCTCGCCAGACAGTCTCGCGGGCGGCGGCATCGAGAGAAGGGTACTCGAGAGACATGTGAATACGGCTTTGGAAAGCGGGATCCATGTTCTTGACGCGGTTGGTAGTAAGGAAGAGAATTCCCTCGTAGTACTCGAGTGTCCGTAGGAAAATGGAGACGATTCGGTTGCGGGCGATGTCGTTTGCGCTGCGGGCCTCGAGGAAAACATCACACTCGTCGAGCAGGAGGACAGCGTTCCAGTTGGCCACCATCTCGAGAATGTGGCTCAGATTGTATTCGACCTCATCGGCCTCGGTGCCCAGGTCACCGGCGCTCATGATGTAGAGAGGCACCTTCATCTCCTCGGCAACCGACTCCGCAGTCAAGGTCTTGCCGATACCGGGCCCTCCAGACAGCAGCATGATGATGCCCTTGCCCTTGCCTGAGATGATGTCGTCAAAGGCGTCCTTGTACTTGACCTGGCTCTGGGCGAAGGCGAGGATGAGCTCCTTCTGGTCCTCAGGGAGGACAAGCGAGCCGAAGGCCTGCTCATTGAAGTTGACCTCGGCGACATCGTCGATGAAGAACTCCATCCATCGCTTGTTCTTGAGAGCATAGCCTCGCACAATGGGGTAGGTCATGATGAGCTGCTCCTCGGTCAAAGGAGGACGCGTATAGCCCACAAGGTCATTATTGTTTGAACTGCTGTCGTTGTCGTTGTCGTCGCCAAAACTCGAGTCTTCTGCGATCGATTCGACGTCTGGGTGAAGATTCGTAAGCCATACAGTTTGGTCGGGGTTCAGCTTCTCCCAGTTCTCGCCATCAATTACAATGCGCGACTGAACATTCTCCTTGCGCGACTTGTTGGCATCGACATGCCAAATAGCAGCGCCCTTGTAGGACTTATAGCGGTAGCCCGCAAGCTTCTCAAACCGGTGGCCGCGCGCCAGAAGAGCAGCCTTGGCGGCGTCGAGGTGAGGGTGGTACTCGAGGGGATAACAGTTCAGCTGAGAGAAGGGCACGGTGCCGAGGAACTCGCCAATCTGCAGGCTCAGGTCGGCCCAGCCCATGATCTTGCCGTCCCAGTCGACGATCTTGCACTGCAGTCTGTAGACATTTCCGCATGGTGTCTTGGCGTAGTGTCCAGCGCTGAACTGGGCAGCCACCGGCTTGCCCTTGGCGGAACCCCAGACTGTGCAGCCGGGGGGGAAGAGAGTCCAGACGTGCTCGAAGGAGACGGCGCGGTTCTTGAAGTAATCCTCGCGCAGCTGGATAACATCGCCGAGCTCGTCCTTCATGACCTTGAAGAGTAGCTCGATGTGCTCGCGGGTGATGTCGTCGTGGCTGGCGTCCTCCCTGGCGGCGGCGAAGCGGTCCCATCGGTGGACGAAGCACTCGAAGGGCGCGTGGAACTTGAGTCGTGAGACATCGGTAACGACTCCTTGATAGTCTTCAAAAACCTTGCCTAGCACGCGCTTGAGAAAGGGAGACTGGATGATGATGCTGTCGATGATGAGCGGCTTCGTTGAGTCGGCTTCCTTGGGCTTAACTGCGAGGGGAGTCAGTTGTAATCCGTCATGCTGTGATATTGCGATCAAACTTACTCTTTCGGATGATGATGGCATACTTCTGGGTCTCCTCGTTCTCTGCGGCCTCTTCAAGATCATCCGGGTACTTGTCGGTCCATGACCGGTCACCGTTCTGGTCGTACTTGGCGTAGAGGTCCTTGCTGTCGGTGACCAGGCCAACGATGACTTTCTCCTCCTTCTTGTCCTCGCCATCCTCTTTCTTCTCTCCTTCCTTCTCTTCGCCTTCCGCATTCTTTCCTTCGTCCTTATTCTCCACTTCGCCGCTCTTGTCTTTCGGAGAGTCAGCATCTGATGCGGTTGCAGATGCAGTCACAGTGGCAGCTGCGTCAGACTGACTTGGTTCAGGTGAGCTCTTACCCTGAGTGGACTCGGGCTTGGTCTCCTCGGTGACCTGATCCTTAGCTTCGCCCTCGGCAGGCTCCGCGGGAGTTACGATGACGACAGACGAAGAATCGTCGTCACGACTGTTGATGGACTCCATGGTGTCTGAGCCGCCCATGGTTCGTCGGTGGTCTGTTGTGTATGGGAGAATAGATAGCAAAAGGTGGAGGAATTTGCGAGAGAATTAGAACACGAGACCAGTAGGAGATTGCAGTAAATAAGTGAAATGAGACAGGTGAGAAGATGTGGTTTGATTGAGACTAACCGTGGGTTCTGATAATGCTCTTTATACACGAAGTCACGGACGATGAAACTGCACCGTGGGATTGCCGCGGTGCAAACAGGCTGCCGCCATAGCACTAGGCTACAACATCGACACACACCGAAATCAACGACCATTGGTCTATGAGTCCTCTGGGAGTAAACTTCACCAATCAGTAGCCTACGTGTAACAGGAGGCAAACGGCATCAGCCTCTGGATCGTTGCGAAGGCCGTCATCACAGCTGGCCTCCATGTCGCTGGCCTGTAGCGTTCGAGCTCCAAGCCGCCCGCTAGAGGCCGCCCGCTCCAGTTAGTGGGCGATCGGCACAGCCATCACTCGGGTAAACCCCTGTAATTGGGGGCCTGCTGCAGTCTGTAGGCAGCACCTCCACTGTCTTTTGCTATCCACAGCGCTGTTTCGTTGGCGGCCCCGGAAGATCACCTCAGAGCCCAGAAGAGTCACTCGGCATACGGACGGCTTGAATCCTTTAGCGGGGCCAAGGCGTTTTGCCTGGGCTTTTTTGTATTTGCCTACCTTATTAATGAAGAATGAAGTCCCGACTTCTTGCTACTTGCGCCACATGGTAACTGCAGCACGATGCTCCCAAAACCTCCATCTCCATCCATCATGTCTCCTGCTTACTGGTGGTGTATTGTATTGACGTCCTTGGTTCTGGGTATTGCTCACATGCACATCCGACACTATCGTGGAATAAATTAGTCCCACGGCTAGCAGTGGGCAACCTAGATCGGATTAGTTCCGGCATCTCTAAAAATGCCGGCAAACGAGCCGAGCAAAGTCACGACGGCGCAGACCGCCTGCACCTATTCGGCGGCGCCCATGGTGAAGAACGCGGGGGTAACGATGGGATAGAATAAAGAGTGAGATGTTGCGTGATGATGTTGTAAGCGAGTGTTGAGTAGCGAGTGTTGAGTAGCGAGTGTTGTGAGCGAGCGATGAAAGGGAAAACAGAACAAGAGTCAAAACTACCGGAGGAGTGTGCTAATATTTCAGGATCCTGAACTCCTTCCCAGACTTTTGATCTTGCCCTCCTGGGAAGTAACAAACGCCCTGATTCGTTGGGTGGACACTTCCAGGTCGAAGCCTTTCATCGTGTCAGTGGTATAAGTTAGGTATCTACCTACCTACTTACAAGAACTACTAATCAATGGCAAGGACGACATGGAACTAATATGAGTGGCATAAGGGGAGCTGGGTAACTACCCAGGAAAGACTCAACAAGAAAATAACACAGAATGCCTCAGACACTAAGCCTATAGAGACCAAGATCTGATGCATTTATTACTCTAACCTAGGTCTACCCTTGTAATATGAAGTGCATCATCCCGATTCGTAGGTCCACCGAACGCTTCCGAGCACTCCATGCCGGAAACCCTCCTTTTTCCATGTTTCTGTGAAGTGACAGGCGTGTATCCTCCAGGCAAGGTCCAACGGCGAGCCCTCAGGTCCTATGTCCTGCCAGATTCGCAGCATGGCACGCTCTGGGCAGGCTTGCACCGAAAAGTCGGTCGGGCATTTAGGACAGGAATGGGTCACCTCGGCACCTTCCATCTCGAACGCTGTGCCAACGGCTCTCCAAAGGTTCTGCTCCGGGTCTTGTGAGCCATCCCAGACGAGTTTCTCGAGCTCTGACGGCTGATTATACTCCAATGTGCGGAGGCTCTGATGTTTACACACCCACAGGCGGCCCATGGTGAACGGTGTCACCGGCCTCTTGTCCATTTTGAACTGCAACACTGAAAACAGTAGATATCTTCCCTTGACAATCTTGGGGTAGGCGGAGCATTGAAGCTCACATTCAACGTCCGACGGCCAAGCCTCACGGTCATAGGTTTTATGATAAGGGGCCAGTAACTTCTCAAGATATTGGTGATGCCTTTTATTGGTGACACCCATGCGCGTGTACTTGAGCGCAAGTTGGACGTGGCGGTGATTAATAATGTGCGTGTAGAACCCGACGTGGTTGAGCCTCCAAGATTCAGGACAAAGCGCATGAAAGTGAACACTTTTCGGGATGTCCCTTAGGGAGACAGGATGAAGTTTGGCGCAAAACTCACACACCCAACGTTCAGGCATGTTGCGCGCAAGGACGGTGAGAAACTCCACGGACTGCTCCTGGGGAAGATGTCGTCCCGAGTCGCGCAAGTGAGGAAGGATGATCCGCAATAAACGACAGGTTTGGGAGAACAAGAGTTGGCTGTGTAGTGGAAGTGCTTCCACAATGAGGAGGAGTATCTCAACCGGTAGCTGGAGTATGAGAGAGGTCTGGTCGTTGACTTTGCGAGATGTGCATGGCTGTTTTATCTTGGTCCAAGCCAAGAGATGCTGGAGTGGCCCGGATTTGAGGATATTCATGATGGTGTTGCGGTCTCACAGAGCCAATAGGTGATATTTTAATAATTAATGTGTGATAGTTCAGCTTAGATGTTTAAGCTTGGGGACCATCCTTATGTATGCTTTTCATCCAGCCGTCAAGGTCATCCTGGGAGGCCAAACTTTGTGTCGAAGGACCCTTAAGCTTTGACATCATCCCCTAGTACCAGTTTAACTTGGGACAGAGACCTTTCAGGATGTTCCGAAGTGCTGTCGATAGAAGTTCAAGGCTCGCTACTATGCCTGACCCCAGTGTTGCTGTTCCATGGTTGAGATGACCGAGGCTCGCGATTTGCGCCTCATCTTCAGGCGTCATAAATCCAGTTATGCTGAAACAATGGTTTGAATTTCCGCAGAATGGAGGACTGCTATTTGTGAATCTGCTCAATGAAGTCTCCGTGATCTCGTGTGACGACATGAAATGCTACTTATTTTGAGAATTCGCACCGCTGGCCCACGGAGTATGGGCCTCGGCATAACCATCAATCGCAGCTTGCTACAATTTACCGCTACAATTGATCTCAATTCTATTCAAATCTCGTCCATTATTTGGGATCTAGTAGCAGCTCTTCTCTATTCAGGACTTCCCCAAGGCTCCCCGAAGGATGCTGCCTCGCCCCCTCGCCGCGACCTTGGCAAAGCGTCTTCCTGTACCACCCCAAAGCATCTTTTCAGCATATGTCATGCTCAACAGCAAACCAATCGTCCCGATCCAAGAGGTGCCGATCCACGGTACCAAGGCAAATATCCATGACGTCCGAAAACCCATCGGGTTGCTTGAACATGGGACCAAACCACTCTGCTTGTGGGCGACAATGGAAGGCGACTTGGGCACCGCACCGCCCGCAGAAGCTACGCGATGCGACCTCGGCATCGCAAACAAATGAGTGAAAGAAGCGCAGCCAGCTCTTTTCGAACCCGGGGATTCCGGGCCGGAGGATGTCCAGCGCGGGAAGATACGGCGGTCGGTCGATATCGGCCTCGGGGGTGGAAGCCGCGGAACGCTCGATGATGCGACCAGTGACAGCGCGGGCGGACTCTTCAGCATCAGAGCGCGGCAGGACCGATACTGTCACATCGGGAGCCGCAGTCATGATGTATTCCATGCAAAGCGATGAGCTAGCCGAACGACAGTCATTGCAGTGACATGCGCCAACGTGGGGGATCCGAGGAGTTTTTGGATCGGCCGGGTCTGGATTCTGGCCGAGTGTGAATGCCAGCGGGCGTTGAGCTTTCGGTGGAACTGAGACCCGGTATCTACAAGACGGCAGTGTCAGACTGAATCACCCGGCGGACGGGACATCCATTTGACGTGTCATTTACCGAATTGCGCCGCAGTTGCAGCCACCCGTGATGGTTAAGGCGTTGTCGGGAAGAGGCATCGCGAGAAAGGGTTCAGATACACCTAGTCGCAAGACTAAGATGTTCTAGTTTCGTTTACGACAATTGGTTGATTTGCTAGTCATAGGCAAACCTAATAAAACTTTCAAAGATGCTATGCTCGAAAGAGAGAGTGAAGAGGGCGTTGTTTTATGTCCTAGTATCCCTCAGAAGTCTCAACGACTTTTCAACAATGGGAACAGCCACATTACATCTTCCAGATTATCATTCGTCGCACTCCCAAGCCCGACAGTATTTGCTTAGAGTTCTGAATAACTTGGCATTCGCATCGTGAGTGACGACACCAATTCAGCGTGGACGCGGTTCACGCCAACGAAGATGTCCCGTGAAAGTTGTGCGACGCATCCAAGTCAGACGGACCAATTCAAGTCCGAGCAGCATGCTAAATGAACCAACAATAATCTAATGATAACGCCACTATAGAACTTGGCGTGTCTCTCTCGGCGGTTTTTACCTGCATTCTCATTGCATCGCGCAGAGGCAGCTTGCCACATATTCCGAAGTTTCACGACCAAATCCGATACAGAGGCGGTGTTTCTCGGTCCTACTGCCGGTGTCAAGTATCAATGGATGGACCCACCAGAGTTATTAAGTTAAGTAATTCAGTCAATTTGCTACGATCATTCCTCCACACCTAAGGAAAGATGACATATTTGTGTAGACTAGCTCATTGGGAGATTAGGAGCGGTTATTTCGTAGAGGCAGTATTGTGGTATCTGAGGAGTTCCGTTTGTGATGATCGTAACGTTGACAGGCTTCACAAAATGGCAGATTTTGATCATAGCATTGATATTAGATGTCCAAATGTAGGTTGCGGGCAATTAGTTGCAGGACAAACGACTGGAAATTGTGTTTGAACTCATATCCGTTATCTATATCGCAAGCTTAACGTTGAATAAGACCCTGGAGTCAGGTGGCTGGCTGGTGGACAAGGTGAAGGAATTCACGGCCTAGGACTGTACATGATAAGTCCTAGGAATTGAATCTTGAGCTGTAGATGGACACGCTACTTCACAGTGAAGTGGCAGGTTTGAGATATGGATAATATTAAGAACTCCGGGTCTGACGTGAGCCGAGTCTGACGTGAGCTGAGTCTGACCTGAGGTGAGTGTATTTGGCTTGAAGTTTGAACCGCCACGTGAAGAAGTGTCGTCCACACAAAGATCAAACTAATCAGGGACTAGTCTTGTGAACAACTAATCCAAGAACTAGTTGAGAACCTTCATTCAGCTCTCTAAGCCACGGCGCGGGGTTTCCCTGCATGTGTCAGTCGCTGTCATCCGGAAAGTATAAAGTTGACTGATCCCCCCGCTAGTCATAATTACTCCGCTTCCCACAACACAGCGCAAAACATTACGGTCTCCAGGGAATTCAACCGAGAAACACAAACCATGACTTCGGGGAGATGTATTTGCGGGAATTTGTCCTATTCCTACACAGGGGAACCTGCCGTTAAGGTATTACTCCAACTGAGAGCACGGGATCTTACTTGCTTGCCTCCAGCATGCCCACGACAAGGCCCAGCTGACTTTATCTAGGCTCTTTGTCATTGTTCCTCATGTAAGAAACTTACAGGAAGCGTTTTCGGCTACCACTGGCTGGTGCCACGTGATAACTTGACGATCACGAAGGGAACCCCCAAAACTTTCGAGTTCAACCACTCGGCGGGTGCTAAGATTAAACTATCCTTCTGCGGAGACTGCGGTAGCATGATTTACAAGGAAATGGATGCCGAAAGAGAACGACCGTTCCTCATAGTCCAAGCAGGTACATTAGACGATCAAGAACCAGTCAACGACGAACCGAATCTTGAGCTTTGGGTTAGCAAGAGGGCCAAATGGGTTCCTGTTGTCAATGGAGCTGGCCAGAATGAAGAGTTTTAGTGAACCGAGATGGGTGATATTATTTCTGACAAGTTGGCGTCGATATGACCTACTTCATGAGAAAGAATGACGACTGGGATCCGGAAGAATGAACATAGCCACTATGATTGACTAGGTGCTTTACGTCTTTTCGCCATGCTTCTAAACTGTGAGGATTTAGGATTTTTGCTGAATACTACCGAATTTATGCTGCTTGACTACTGTGTAAGGGTGACAGGACCAAATTAAAGTCTCCGAGTTGTTGGAAGCTTGAACCACTATGTCAAGATCTTGCAGATGGTGAGCCACAACTCACAAAGCAGCAAGGGAAATTACGAGTCTGTAAGTAAGAATCGAGCTCAGCTACCTAAAAAGCCATTCTGGTATTTTCCGTTACCGTATAGTGGTCTGTTTACGCTTTGTTCCATGTGGCAGTGGTGTCAAATCGCCCGCCAGGCCAAGCAGTACATAGACACTTTGAAGAAAAGAAGGCATGTTCGAGTAGAAATATGGAAGACGTTCCTTTTTTGATATTACAAGCCTCTTGCTTTGAACCTCTCAGATATGGATGAGGGGGTTTTGGCATAGGCGACTATACGAAAAGGGCCCATTTGATAACTGATGATCGCTCGTTGAATAAATCCATGGGTGAAGGCATAGACATGGAGTGAATTGGGAGGAGCTTAGCAGAACAAGGCATTAAGATGACTGTCCGCTTTCGTTCTTCTTACTATTTGCAGATTGTATTCGTCAACATCATAGTTCAAGCCGATCTCATACATTCGACTCACCGAACGAGCTAGTAAATTGAAAACACCAATAGAGTCGGTGTGCAGAGAACGACAGCTAACATGCATTTCGTTGCTGCAAGGAAACGCTCGCGCCGATCATCCGACACAAGGGCGGATGCCGCCCTCGACCTCTCTACAACTCGACTGTGATTCGTGGTTGAAATTCATTGGTTTCATTCCTGCTCCGAAGACTTGATCGGACTATGTGGCGAGCTGACTGCGGCCACCGGTGTGGAGCATCGGCATCAAAAGGCCATGCCGAGAGGACAGTACGGATGAGACATCTCATCTTGAAGGTGTACAGATTAACTCTACTGCTTCCGATCCCGTCAATTTCACCAATAGTTCCCCGCGATTATTTTCAATGGCCTGGTTAACAAGCAGGCGCCATGCATAAACATTGGAAGAAAGGAATAGAAGTCCTAGAAGATCAACATGTATCCCATAGATGATCGAAGTCTTCTGGACCGTGATCTGTTTGACTGGAAGATAGCTAGGATTTTGTGGACTACCACTTAAAAAACATCAGCAACCGATGCAAATCGCCTTAGAAAATCGCTACATAAAAGAAGAAAATTCTCAGAGTAGTAAGGTCATAACCAATACCCGGATAACCATCTAGATCTAAGTTAATCTAGCTAATTCCAAGACCAATGATACTATGGATCCAAGTAAGATGGTCCTAGCCAGCAGCAGTGATCCCGGAATACGATACTATACGAAGCAATCTTGATTTCCTCTGTGTTATTCGTCACCGCTTCATTCAACAGAGAGATGCAGGCTACTGTTTTGAGACTTCCATTACGTAGACATGATACGCTTTGCATACACGAACACGATACTGCGTATACACCAGAATTTGAGCATGTGAAATGTGAAGATGTCTCTCGCAGTACTTTCAGCGGGTACTCATGATCTTCTTTTCCCATTGCAACGTGGAGGAGGGCTCTGTGGGTCCAGCGCTTTCCGAAACCAAGATAGCATCAAGCAAGATTCGGGTTGTCAAGACACCATCATCGGAATGATTTGTCCACAGCTGCAAGGAGCTCACCGATATTATGTTTGGACCTGTCGGGTGTTTCACAGCGGACAGGAGATGAGGAGATATGTGACGAGAGTACGGTGGAGGGGTTGGCATGCAGCTGCAAGCCGCTCGATAGATCGAATTAATCGATCGGCCCGGGTTTCACAGCCGATAGGCCCGACACGAGAACATATTTGACGAATGAGGCGAGGATACGCAACTTGTTATGTAGTATGGGCAATTCCCCGCTCTCTAGACATGCGGGGAGTGCATAGCTGATGCGTTCCGTGCCGTGATGAGGGGTTAATTCCATCAGTCTCCAGCGTATACATCGCAAGTGGCTGGCTGAAACTGCATTCAGCTGGATCTGGGAATACCCATTCTCGGATCTTGCCTCTAAATTGCTACCGAGGTGGACCGTTTGAACGCCACATCGGTCATAGAAGATGAGGATATGGTCTCAACGGAGAATTCGGAAATGGTCATTATCAGGAGTTGATTGCTGCTGAACTTCGAAGAGTACAACCTAGATCCGTTCAAGTGACAACCACAGCGCAAGATATAACATTAATGATTGGACAGAACCTAGAAACGGTGCTGTTTCGTTGCTTTGTCGGCAGATCACTACCTAGGGTGTGGACATCGGTGCCCGAAGCGACGAGCCGACCCGTCCTGCAGGACTCCCGGCTCAGTGTCCCGCCTGTCCAATCAGATAAATCCACCAAGATAGCTAGCTTATGCCTGAGATCTCTAAGTTAGTAAGCGCGTTGAATGATTCCTCAAATGGGTCCCGTGTGTCTCAGCGTGCCGTGTCTCAGTTGAAACGTCCCGCGAATGTTTGCCTGCACCGCATGTTTTGATTCTGCAGAGCAGTATCCGCATGGCCTACACAGAACCTCTGTACATCTTCAAACAGCTCGAATAACATGTGATTTTGGGTGAGAGATGACTGTTGCAACCTCAGAAAGTAACAGTCAGTAACTGCCGAGAAATTGCTACTTAGTAATGTTACGAAACACGGTTACTCAAGTCCAATGAGACTGAACTTCGTCGAATTCTAGCCATGCAGAGATCATGAATGGGGGTACACAGCTGCATTCACTCGTGCATTCTGATCTGATGAGTCCAATCTGTGTGTCTCACACGGGACTTATATACGGCATATGAGAGGAGGGCAGGACAGGACAGGACACACACTCAACCAGTCCCAAAGCGCCACATCGTCACCGCGACTGCATGAGTGTAAGTTGTACGAAGTTACAGGCAAATTCGCGGCAATCCACAAGCAGATCTTCTTGTGATATGTCGTCATGAGCCATTAGAGAGAAAACGGACGAGTAAAAGCAAGTTTGCACGGGTAGGGGCGGGGCAGGAGGCGGTCTGGACGCAATACTCAGGTTACGAACGGGTTGTTTCCAGCTGCTCGATAAAGTACATCGAGGTATATAAGTGCGGCCTTGTCCCTCTTAAACGAACTTCTCTTTTATCCTTCAGACTCACAACCGAGCACACAAACACAATCAACTTCAAACTACTCTTTTCATCCCCAGACCCTCACACAACATGGCTTCGCACAACACCCTCGGCAACGGCGAGTGGCTTCTCAAGGGAAGCAGCCTGTGGAGCCAGGATGGCTCTGTTGAGCTGAAGATGCAAGGCGATGGCAAGATCGCTGTCTACTGGGGGTATGAACCACCAGTCCTCGTACAGTTCATTCATACTAATTGTGCAACTTAGTGGACAATGCCGCTTCCAGAACACGGCTTCTCAGCGCCAGGATATCAAGGGCCTCATCATGCAGGAGGATGGCAACCTGTGCATGTAGTAAGTCTGATGTCTTCTTAGTTCTCGCCCCCCTTCTTTCGGCAGAGTGATTTGGCCATTAATTATGCCCCAATTGGGCGCCCGTGTTGTCTACTGGACATGGCACTAAATCGGGGCGTTTGTTTCTATCACGAGTCCTCCCTTTGGCTCTGACTATGGCTGACAAAAACCTTGCGTGCAGCGACGTCAACGGCAAGCCCGTCTGGAGCACCGACACAGCCCCGGTTCCCTCCGAGAACCCCGTCATCTGTGCCGTTCAGAATGATGGCAACGTTGTTCTTTACAAGGGCACCCCGATCTGGTCCAGCAACACCTACAAGGGCTAGATTCCAAGACAAGCCAGAGGCGTGGATTCGATGAACGAACTTGGGGATCAGTGGAGGGAAGGGAACAGCTGAGTACAGTCTCGGTTGAGAGACTGTAAGTCAGTACCTAGTCACTCGTTTTTTAGTAAGAAAATGGAACCACTTGCCTCGCTTCTTTGTTTCGCCGATTCCGTCGATTATCTATGAAAGAAATGATTGAATGAACTTTGCTATCACAACATCGCTTTTCTATTGCCACCACCAGGATTTCCCGGTTGTAATTCAATTGTTGTGTTCAGTACGTACAGATCATCTATGCTAGGCCTCTGACTATCCTGAACGCATACTCAAGTCTAATGACCAGTAGGATTATTAACTGAGGGCTGAGTCTGAAGGACTTGAAGGACCTGGGGCTCAGTGCGTGCTTTATGGTAACAACAATCTATGAGTTTACTTTCAACGCCAAGCTGGGCTACGTGATTATGCAAGGTGACGAAGCCGTGGTTCTTCAATGGGAGGAGAGCATTCAAGAGTCAAGGATGTTCCACAGAGTAAGAACTAACTTAAATTAGGAAAGACTTAAATCTCACCCATTACTCGATATTAACTCCACCTTACAGCATCTCGGATTGCATCGATAAGCCCCTACCCGAATGGCTGGGTTACTAGGGAGGGAGTCCTGTGACAGGCTTAGTCGTGTCCCAGCACGGCGCAAGGTCAAGTAAAAGATCTCGTGAATCCAGAAACAGCATTGGAGGTTCCAAATATCATGGATCCTCAGTCTTGCGAAACTTGTAGGTCGTAAGTAAGTAAGCGCCAGCTTCTAGACTTTCATTATGGCTGCGCCGTTGGTACTTCGTCCAGTTCTATAATGCGCGCTGGCCATTCAACCTGTGATATTGGATTCGTAGTCGCATACGATTGCATTCTATCAAGCGACAAGAAAATGGCGCCGTATTCTGTCGAAGACTTTGTCAGACATAATCCATCTTCAATCCAATTGTGTATAAGTAGACGACTGCCTGTGCCCATTTAACCAGTCACCATGCGCGCATGGTCAGTCGAGTCGGGGCAGGAGCGAGGGCTTGGTCGATAACTTCACTAATATCGCTTTACCATTATTATTAATCCTGCTAAATCGGCTTCTTACGACGTTCATCCAGACATGGGACATTGTTAGTGTGGGATGTGAATCTCACATCCATGATGTTAGGTTTATTATCAATGCCAACGGTGCTTGTTCTCAACCGACTAGCTTAGTCACTCCAAAGCATCGGATAGTCCGATATAGTGTAGTGGACTATCATACCGCGTTTTCATCCAAGAAAATGTGCCGCGGGGACCGGGGTTCGATTCCCCGTATCGGAGTTAATTTTTGCTCGTTCCGAGTATCCCAGACCATAGAATGTCTTCCTTTTTGTCGCTTTGGCATGTTGTTGCGTTCTACATCGCTTGGGCGAGTGTTGATTATCTAGGATAGGTGCCAAGAATGAAGGTCGGAATAGTGGGGCCGCTGCCGAACTTTCTGGTCTTAGGCCGAAACTAAGCGACAGGTGGGAGGAACAGAGCGCATCACCACCAAAGTTGAGTCAAAAACACATGAAACAAATGTAATGAATGGCCCTTTGCAGATATTTGTACAGCTCCTGCCTTATCTTTTGATATCAACTATTTGATGAATACCGTAGATAATAACACATGCTGTCTCCCGATCGCAACGTGGGAACCTACTGCCACTCCCCCAATACCTCGACCACTGAACGCCATAGCGATTACTCACGACTGCATCACTGAACCGCAATTGAAGCAGGTCAATGCCCTTGTGACCAATACCGCTTATAAACTTCCAAATAAAACATACTTACTATAGAGCTGCGGCAATGTCTCCTTCCAACATGGTATTAGGGAAACGACTGAGGCAAAGCCAACCCTTTCACCGCTCCATTCTTGAGTACTTGAGTGTGGTCCATCCAAGCTCACTCTGCGTCCAGATATGAAGGAATATGAACTGAACTAAAATCAGCTATATATGTCTTTGGCCCATCCCAGATACACCTATTTTCGGCTAGCAAACTTCAGTCGTGGCGACCCTCAAGAGAGTCAGCAGCTCAGCGAGGTAAGACGAATGCAGTCCGCTTGCTGGGGTGGCTCCTCGCTGTAATATCTCCTCACTGCTCAATTAGACTCCATCTGACTACTGCCACTCACTAACATCTTTCAACACCACTATACATTAGTCAACATGCCTTCCGTCAGCGAATATGGTAAGATCCTTGTGCCCGATGTTTCTATTTAGGCTATCATTACACGGACATCACTCGCTAATTCTCTGTCAGGTCTTCGCCGACCCCTCGCTTGGCAGCTGGCTTTCCTTCTGGATCACCATATAAGACAAATCCCACACCTATAGCTACCTAGCCTGAACAGTCCAGCCGTCACAGGATTCGCCTATTGTGTTACCTGTATCCCATTGGTAGTATATTTCTTCGTCTGGTCCTATTCCCCCCTTGCACTGAAATCATCACACACTCATTCCTCACGCCCTCGCTCCTCACGACCTTGCTCCTCATGCCCTTGCTCCTCAAGCTCTCGGCTGTGGAGGTTAGTTCAGTGTGAGTAAAATCATGACGGTGAACACTAAGGATTTTATCTGACTAAATAAATGCACTGAAACTAACATTAGGCATAGGTTTCGATTCAGCTGGGAAATATCCAGTACTGGCAAATCGAAATTGTTGCCCAACTTTAGTGAGTCTTCCGCTGGGTTGATTTATAGTTCCATTTATGACTCAAGCTCATGCCATTTAAGCATATCTACCTTCTCCGACCTCCATCGTCTACCTTTCCCATTATAATCTAGGGCTAATAGTTCTAAAGACACTTTAAATTGACCCGACGCTCGCCGCAGATTCTCTAAGACGACGGATGGGGCCTCTGCTGGGGGAGAACCGGCCGATCTATCTGCGCAAGCACTGGAAAAAATCACCGAAGAACTTGACTTCTTCTACCAGATACTCGAGGCATTTCTCCTCAATTTTGGCAAGGCTCCCCTTGTTACCCCCTCGAAAAACATACAGGCGAACAGTGACGCGTTCGACGCGTTCTGCAAGAAGGAGATCCCAGATTTCGCGGAGACTGAGAGTATTAAAACAAAAAGGGTTATACCCCAGAAGGCAATTGAGACTTATATTCAACAGAGAGTGCTGGTATGTTAAACATATAGCCGTAGTCCAAACAGTTACTGATCTCATCACAGAGGCTCTTCTCGGCCTGCTTTTGACGGCCAATAATAACCCTGCGGTTGGCCTATATGCTACGTTGAGCAAGAAGTACAAGGCACAGAAGTCGACGGGAAAGAAAATAGTCAAGACCGTGACCACAAACTTGAGACCATCAGTCAGTCTACCGAGGAGAACTCTCCTCGCAAGCCATTCAGCCGTCATGTTTCGAATACCCCAAGGCGGGTTCCTATACCTCATAGTCGTCATACCTCTTTGCTTTGACTCCATTTCCACCCATGCACCGAAGTCATCGGATGGGTAAGCTCATAGAGCGGCACATCCACGTAGGTAACTAAAACATGCGGCAAGGAGTAGTCTGAGGTATTGCAGAACAGGGATGGAGTGGGTGGAAAGTTGAGGATGACCCGAGCATCCGGCGCGGAGATAATGAAAATGATTAATTCATCCGGTTTCGAAACTCGCGCCACGAGGCGGGACATTGGGTTGGATCACCGAGATGCTTGATTTGTATCGCCCTCACTCAAGATGATGATTTTCAGACAGCGAAAATCTACCGTTCTACTCGTCCGCGTCTTGAAGCAATTCAAGTGTTGAGTTAATGGCCAGATGTGACCAAAGCAAGTCCTGATTCTTGAAATTATCCGAAGGAAAACAACATTATCTTATATAAGTTTAATGACTAGATGAGAGTTGCATTATAGCTAAGGTATTTTTACCAGTGGATTTCCACATTTATGCAAGTAAGATGTTCTAATAGCATAACGACTAAACACAAATTCAACGTGAAGTTAAGCTGCGAGTGGGGGGAGAAACTCTCCATTGAGAATTGCAGTTGTTGCCACCTGGCGCAGCTATCGCAAGTGTTGACAGCTGCCGGCCTAGCTGACTTAGTTACTGGACCTGAACCTGATGTGAAGGAATGATTTCCTTTTCCTAAACACGCCTCAATCACGCACTTCACCCAAGCATCGATCTACCACATTTAGGGCTTTCCTATCTTCACCCTCGTGTCTTCCTATCTGGCTTCTATCTTTCTTCATTCCTGTTCTTCAAGTCTCCACCCTCAGCACAAATCCTTTCATTCATTGAGTCTTCGATCTTCACCATTCGTCCACCTCACTCAGTACCTGTACGATAAATGCCTCCACGAATCGGCCGAAGGAAGGAAGGGCTCATGGCATTCCTCGAGCGAGTTAGGGATGCTAAGGATGGAGTTACTCACCCAGAGCTAGTCGAGATCGACCGACTGACCAAGGAGATGGATGAAGCTGCTCGTGGTTTCCGTCACCACCCTATATCGGTTCAAATAGAACAGGACAAAGATCTAGCCCTTTACCAGCAGTGGGCGAAATGCACCTTCGATGAGGCCAATGACGATGCTTCCTTAGATCGGGTTTGCTTCCCCGATCCGGGTGATGGACCGAGGCCTTTTGAGAAGCTATTCAGTCAGCTCCGGCGGTTTCTCGTCTTTTCCACGTTGACTCATCTTCCCGCTGAGGATGACACTATCATCCGACCTATGCTGGAACAGTTTCAGCGTAGCTTTCCATTTTGGATCGACCGAAAATACAGAGAGCGGGACATTCACCCTCCAGCGCTGCATGATGTGCAAGGTAGCCTTGTTGAGATTGTGCGGTATTTGTATCACCGCCACACTATCCGTGTTGCGAGAGTGATACCTGAGACCTTGATTGGGCCCCGGGAGCTACTTCAAATGATGGACTTTGACATCAGAGAGACGAAGTGCATCGAACTCGCAGAATGCCACCATCTAGCCTGGGTTTTTGGCCGAATGGCGGCTCTCAAGCCTGGCTCCTTGGGCCCTCCGAAGAACGTCGATCCAGAATATGAATTCCCATATCTCATGTGGCGAGACCTAGAAGTTGAGAGATCGAGATTCCCAAACATGTTCTCGGTCAGAGTCACGATTCGAAACCTCGAGACCAACTCGATTGACCCCGAACGTCAGTACCGGAACAAGACGCTCTCCCTGTAAGCTATCTTCTTCACTCTGTTTACTGCCACTTCATCCAGTAGCACGGCCTGCTAACATGACCAAGTTGTTTTCAAAGCCCGAAGGAAGGACAGAACCTCGAAATTTCCATCCCTCATCGAATCCTGACGATCGCTCTCCGACGGGGTGTTCTCTGGAATATCCAGACGATCGATGAACTTCTAAACGGGGATAAAAAGTTCATCAGGTTCAAATCTGAATTCCTCAACAAGCCAGTCTTGGTCGCGGGCACAGACGGAGACTTGGTTGTTGACTTGGAAAAGCCTATGGAATCAGAAGCCCTAACGGATTATCTTCGACTGCGGGCGGAGAAGATTGGAATTACGGGACGCATTTGCTTGCCCAGCCTTCGAAAAGACCCTACAACAGATATCTCAAAGAACTTTGATGTTGCTCCGCCGATAATCAGCGAGTTCAACAAGCGTGTCTTTGTTGAAATGAGAATTGAGTAATTGATTGAAGAGTCATATCTATGAGGAAGGGTATAAGCTCAACTACATATAGTGTATAGGTCACAAGGGATTAGACTAATATTTACCCTTTCTTAGTACTCCCACTTAAACCCTTTATAACCTACTTCTAATCCTATCTTCCTTCTAATCTCTCTAGCCCTATTAAAACCTATAAAATACTATTATAGGTAAAAGTAAGAAAGGGAGTCTTCCTTTTTAGACTTTTATAAGCTGAATATAGTTCCTAGCTTATAGATCTTAATCCTATATTTTTATATTTCCTATTAAAGCCTAAGTCTATACTTTCCTTAGTGAGTGTATAAGGTATTAGTGTTTTCCTTTGTATATTTTATTAATTAAGTATTATACTTTAGTTTTTATACTTTCTTTTTATATATAGAGGAATAAGTTTTATTAGAATCTATATAGTATTATTATAATATATATATTTATATTAATATTTTCCTTAGGGTTAGGATTATAGATAAGTAGGTATTTTCCTTTAGTTTAGTCTTAGATAATAATAATAATATAATAATACTATAGTTTAATTTCTTAGTTATTTTAGTATTATATCTAATTGATTTATTCTATACTAAAGAAGCTAATCTATATATATTTTCTAGCTTTTAGGGATTTATAGAAGTTAATAATAGTATCTTAATAAGTTACTATTATATATTAAAATAGTAATAATTCTATAATACTAGAAATAGAGCTATAATAGTATTATAGTCTTAGAATAAGAGTAGTAAGGCTACTATAATCTTAGGGTAACTATACTAATTAAGTACTACTAATATATTACTCTACCCTAGGAAGTTAAACTATTAAGCTAAAGAACCTAAGAGCTAAGAGCTTAAGTAGTAGAGACTATTAAAGTAGAATAGAGATAAAAGGAGCTTAAAAGACTAGGAAGAATAGAGAAATTAGAGATTAATATACATTATAGTACTATTATACTTTTCTTACTATAACCTTATAGTAATATAGTAGTCTATCTTACTTCCTTATTCCTTATTATAAATACTATTCCTAATAAGTTAATCTTTCTAAACCTATAAGTATAATAAACTATTAAGGGAAATAACTATTACTAATAACTTTCTTAGTATACTATTTACCTTATTAAGCTTATAATTAATAAATAGTAAAAACCCTATAATATTATAGACTTAAGATAAATAACCTAGGAGTTAAATATTACTATTAAATTCTTCTCCCTATTATAACCTTAACCTTCCCTCTAAGCCTATTAATATTCTTATAAAAGAGATAAAGCTAAACCTTTATATTAAGACCCTATAGACTTTATAGTAAATTAGCTATAAGAGATATTAGCTTAAGCTAACTACTAATAGAATTACCCCTAACTTTAACCTTAATAGTAAGCTATAACCTATAAAGTAATCTTATAATAATTATAATATAAACTTATAGTAGAGCCCTAACTATAATATTAGTAAGCTTATCTTAAAGACTCCTTATTATAGTAGAAAATCTTAAACTAAATTAAGAATTTACTTTACTAACCTTAATAGCTAATTCTTTTTATATTTCTTAAGTTTCTATATAGACTTAATAAAGGTTTTACTAATTAGTAACTATCTTAAAGGATTAATTAAGTTATATTAGAATAGCTTCTTTAATAATAATTAGTAAGGTTAAGTTAATAAGATTATATAGAATAATTACCTTACTTAGGTTAAAGGGACTATTAATAATAACTCTACCTAATACCTTAAGATAATTATAAAGCTAGCTTATTACTATATAAAGTTAACTTAGTCTATTAAGAACTTCCTTAATTACTATAAAGCCCTTAAAGCTAAGCTTTTAGAATAACTATCTAATTCCTATTAAGTCTACTTAGCTATTTATTAACTTATATTTATACTATAAACCTAGGTAATTAGCTATAAAATCTCTTTAACTTAATAGAAATTTATTAGCTTAATTACCTAAGTAGAGATTATCCTTAGAAGACTTAACCCTAGTTATAATAATATATACTTACTATCTATTTTAAGTATTACTCTAAATACTAACCCTACTAATACCCTAATAACCCTATAGGTACTTAGCTAATTCTATAGAGGAATAATTATATACTATAAGTATAGAGAAGAAGGATATATATTAATTAAATACTTAAAGCTTAATTATAAGGTATATAAAAGTAATTACTATATTATAAACTAGTATTAAGTTAGCTATAATTTTACTATACCTATAATAATTCTTAATAATATTTAGTTTATTAGTATAAGAATCTAATAGGAATCTAATTAGACTTTATCCCTATTAATATATTAAACTATTAGAATTTAATTATATATAAGGGACTAGTAGAAAAGATTAGAAGGAAGTACTTTAGCTAATATAAGAGTTAATATAAGCTTTATTTACTCTTATTACTTAATTACTATTAAATAGAAGGATGTTAAACTTAGTAAAGTTTAGATTAAAGGAGTTAATAATAAAGTCCTTAGGAATTAAGGAATCCTCTAATAATTAATAGTAATTTATAATAATATAAAGAAAATAAGGATATATAAAGTTTACTTCTATATTACTATAATTTATTAGTATAAAGCTATCTTTAGAAACTCTTAATTTTATAATATAGAATCTTAAGTTCTTAAGTAGAAAATAAAGACTTAGAAGTATAGTATACTATAAAGTAATATTAAGGTTATTATAAAGAAGAAGGGGATATATAGAGCTATTAGAAAATATATTACTATCCTTATAATTATTAGTAATTCTTTAGATATTCTTATTCCTATATTACTAAAAGAAACCCTAGTTATTTTTATACTACTAAAAGAAATCCTAATTATTCTTATACTACTAAAAAGGACTATAAAAGACTTACTATAGCTTAGTAATAAGAAGTTAGTAATTAACTACTTAGAATTCTACTTAGAATTTAAAGATATCTTTAAAATAAAAAAAGTAGATTCCCTAATACTTAAGGGATAAATATATACTATTAATATAGAAAAAGGCTAAATATTACTATAGGAACCTATCTATAGTCTTACTATAAAAGAACTAAAAGTCCTCTAGGCTTACTTTATTAATATATTAGTAAAAGGTTAAATCTAATAGTTTATTAGCTTAGTAGAAGTCTTTATTCTATTTATCCCTAAGAAAGAAAGTAAATTATACCTTTATATTAATTATTATAGTCTTAATAAGATTACTAAGAAGGATAAAACTCCTTTACCTTTAATCTATAAAATCCTAGATTAGCTTAGTAAGGTATAGATCTTTATAAAGTTAAACTTAAAAGATATATACTATTAGCTATATATCTATAAGGGAGATAAGTAAAAGATAGCTTTCTACTATTATTATAGTTATTTTAAATACTTAGTTATACCCTTTAGACTAGTTAATACCCTAGTAATATTCTAAGAATATATTAATAATATCCTTATAGAGTTTATAGATATAATTTATATTATCTATCTAGATAATATCTTAATATATAGTAGTAACCTTAGTAAGTACTTATAGTATATCTATAATATTTTTACTTAGCTATAAGTAATTAGCTTATATATTAATCTTAAGAAGTATAAATTTAACTTTAAGTATATAAGCTTCCTAGGGTTTATAGTAAGTACTAAAGGAATCTATATAGAGTTAGAATATATTAAGAGTATTATAAAGTAATTACTATCTAATTATATAAAGAATATCTAAATCTTCTTAGGGTTTATAGACTTCTATTAATGTTTTATTAAGAACTATAATAAGATTATAACCCTTCTTATAAACTTATTATATAGTAATAATAAAAGGACCTTCTAGTTAGATTACTATAAAACTAATACATTTAAGTAGCTAAAGTTAATATTCTTAGAAGAATCTATTCTTACTTACTTTAACCCCTAGTTACCCCTAAGGATTAAGATAAATACATTAAGATATACTATTAGTATAGTCCTATTATAACTCTAGTAAGACTATTAATACTTAGTAGTATATATATTATATAAGCTAATAAGAGTAGAATTATAATATTTAACCCCTAATTCTAAGCTTTTAACTATTAAGAAATCCTTTTATACTTAGAGGTATTATTTAGTCTATATAAATACTAAGATTAAAGTCTTAATAGACTACTTAAATTACTAATACCTTATAATAAAGCTAAAGCTATTATTTAAGTAAATAGTTATACTTAATAACCTTTATTCCTTTAACTTTAAGATTATCTATTAGCCTAAAGTAAGGAATTTAGTAGACAGTCTCTTAAGATAGTTTAACTACTTTAATAAGGAAATAGTAAATAGAGCTTAAATAGTTACTTTATTACTATTCCTTAGTAAATTTAAAGTAAAAAGGTAAGGGAATAGTAATAAAGTAGTCCCTAAAGTAGGCTCTAACTATAAAATACTAGATATAAGCTTTAAGTTTAATGCTAAAAGGTAGCTTAATAGTAGTAAAGTAATTCCTAAAGTAAGCTCTAACTATAAGATACTAGCTATTTAGGTAAATAATCCTCTTAGAGGAAGTAATTCTACTTATAGCCTTATATTAATATATATAATAATAATCTTATAAAGCCTTAGTAATAGTTTTATAGTAAGGTTAATAAACTTTTACCTTAAGAAAGCTAAAGAGCTAAGAAAGGAGATTTCCTTAGCTATAGTTATATAAAGTACTTAAGAAGTAAATTCCTTCTATTAAAAGAAATTATAAATAGTTTACTATAAGATTATAGTAAGGAAGCCTATAAAGTAATAAGGAGTTAAATAGTCTATTAGTATAAATAGCCTATTTTATTATAGCTAAAGAATTTATATTCCCCTTAGTATATATATAGAATTATTAATACTAATATATAATAATTCTACTATAGGATACTAAGAAATTAATAAAAGCCTTAAATAGCTATAAGCTTAATACTATTAGCCCTCTATAAAGAAAAATATAAAGGATTATATTTAGATTTATATAATCTACTAATAGACTAAGCCTTAGCTATATTAATCTTATAGCTATCTTACTTTACTCTTAATACTAACTTAACCTTAGGAAGAAATCTCTATAGACTTTATTATTAACTTACTTTCTATTATATAGGAAAGAGGCTATATTTTTAATAGTATCTTAGTTATTATTAATTAATTTATAAAATACTCTTTATTTATATTAATCTTAAAGTAACTTATTACTAAGGGACTAATAATCTTATTCCTTAAGAAAGTCTTCTAAGACTATAGATTACCTAAAGGAATTATTACTAATTATAATTCTTTCTTTATATCTAAGTACTAAAGAATATTCTATAACTTACTAATAATTAAGTAGTTACTTAGTATTACTTTTTACCTCTAGATAAATAGTTAAATAGAAAGACTTAATTAAACCCTTAAGTATTATATATAGTATTTTTATAACTAAGAATAAATTAATTAGATTAATATCTTCTTATTAGCTTAGTATGCTTATAATATAAATAAGTACTTATCTATTAGTAAGAGTCTAATAGAATACTTATAAAGCTTTATCCCTTAAGGATTAAACTATATAGAGAAACTTTTACTAATTATTAGTACTTTAGCTAAATTATAGAGTATTTTACTTTATTAGTATTATAAAGTAATATAAAAGCTACTTAGTAATATTTATAAATATTAAATTATTTAGTATAATTATAAGAAGAAACTAATATTATTTAATATAAGAAACTTAGTCTTATTATCTATAAAGAATATTAAGATTTAATAACTTAGTAAGAAGTTAATAGATAAGTATATAGAACTCTATTAAATTACTAAATATATTAGAAACTATTATTTTACTTATAAGCTTAAGCTTCTATTATAATTATAAATATATAATATCTTTTATATTTTAAACTTAGAGAAGTAAAAAAGTAATAAACTAAAAGTAATATAGTAGTAAAGTAATCTCTTTATTACTAATAATATCTATATTATTAAATATATTATTATATATAAAGATTCTAGAAGTAATTAGTAATATTTTATTAAGTAAGAAGGCTATAATAATATAGAAAATTTATAGATTAACTATAAAGACTTTATAAATAAGAGCTTTATTATAGATTATAAGTAGTAAATTTACAGTAAGATAGTAAAGTAATAGGTTTAATATATAAATTAAATTAATTTTAAAAAATACCTAAAGGATAAGGAGAAAGTATACTAACTACCCTTAGTTATATTAGACTAGGTTAAGACTCTGAAAAATAAATAGTAATCCTACTATATACTATTAGTAGCCCCTTAGTAATACTCCTATTACTCTTCCTTCTTATTATTAACTAAGTTTAAGTCCTAAGAGACTAAGTTAAGCTTAATATAAGCTAATAATAAGGCTATATTAAATACTCTATAACTTAAGTTTTCTATAATAGTATAAAAAGTATTAATAAAATCTAGCTATATCTATAGCTAGGTTAATTATATTAGCTATATATATACTATTAGCTTATTAATAGTATAGATAGTAATAGTAATAGTATTAATAATAGTAAAATAAGCTTAAGCATTCTTATTACTAAACTTAAGCTAGTATAATAAGTATAGAATAAGAATATAAATAGCCTAAATATTCTATACTTAGTAAGTTAATAGTAAATATACAGAGAACTAATAATAACTTATTATAAGCTTAAGGTACTTAGCTTTAGTCTTAGGGAGACTATTATTAATAAGTAAAGAAAAAAGATAGACTAAAACTAGTTAATTAGTATAGGGAAGCTAATTTATAATAAGTTAACTATATTCTAAGTATAAATAAGTAAAGGATAAAGTAACTTATAAGCTTATATAGTTTCCTATTCTTAATATAATAAGTATACTTATCTAAAGTAATTATACTAAAGTTAGTAAGTAAACTATTAGTAAAGTTATAATAAACTTATAGCTAGGGATAAAGGAATAAGAAATTAGAGCTTCTATAGGGATATTACCCTTCTTAGTATAGATAGTCTTACTAAGGTATTAGTTAATAGTAATATTAAGGTAATAATAGTAATAGCTAAGTTATATAATATTAATAATAAGCTAGGAAGTTACTAATAAGTATATAAGACTTATAGAGATATAGTATAAGAGAGAGAGAAAGAGAGATAGAGAGAGAAACTATAGCTTATTAGTAATAATCTAATAGTAAAGCTAATCCTTAAAGCTAAGCTAGAGAGTTATCTATAAAGATAATAATAAAGCTAAAGGAAGGAAAAAGATAAGGAAATTAAAGACTAAATAAGGCTTTAAATACCCTATAAGCCCCTAGCTAAATAGCTATAATTAATAAACATTTAAATAGCTTAATAATAACTCTATTTAATAACTATTATTATAATTATTTTAATCTAATTAAGTAATAAAAATATAATATTACTATTTATAACTAAATATATACTTTACTTTTAGCTTAATTAAGGTAATTTTACTATTAGTTTAGGTAAGGGCTAAAACCTAAGAATAATATCCTAATTATTAATATTATTACTAGAACCTCTATAACTATTTATAGCTAAGTTATTCCTACTTTACTACTAAATTAAGTAAAGCTATTAGATTAGGAATTAATACTTTACTAATTAATATTATTACTAAGATTCCCTATAACTACTTATAATTAAGTATTTTAAGCTCTATAATCTAATTAGGCTTAGTTAATAAATTAGATTAAATATATTATAAGTTTATATTATACTTAGTATCTCTATAACTAATTATAACTAGGGAAATATAACCTTATTACTTAATTAGGTAATTATAATAAGTATTAGGGAATAATATAAGGATTAAGTATTAGTTATTAAATTCTCCTATAACTATACTTATAGCTACCTTACTAAGGACTTAAAGGCCTAGGGATAAACCTTTATAAGTAGAGAAGCTCTATTATATACTAAAATAGTAATAGTCCTATAATACTAGAAATAAAGCTATAATAGTATTATAGTCTTAAAGTAAGAACAGTAGGGCTATTATAATCTTAGGGTAACTATACTAATTAAGCACTATTAGTATATTACCCTACCCTAGGAAGCTAAACTACTAAGCTAAAGGACCTAAGGGCTAAGGGCTTAAATAGTAAGGACTATTAAAGTAGAATAGAAATAAAAGGAGCTTAGAAGACTAAGAAGAATAAGGAGGTTAGAGATTAATATACATTATAGTATTATTATACCTTTCCTACTATAACCTTATAGTAATTTAGTAGTTTATCTTACCTCCTTATTCCTTACTGTAAATACTGTCCCTAATAGTTATATTAGAGAGATAACTTATTTAGTTTACTTTATATTATATATAATTAAATAAAATAGCCTTTAGATAGATATATAGAGCTTATATAAAGTAGGTAAATTAGGTAAGAAAGTTAAAGAAGTCTTTACTAAGTAATTAGGGATTATTTAGTAGCTTAATAAGTAGAATTAATTAATTTATTTCTATTTTCTTCTACTAATTATAAGGGAAGTAGTAGGAAACTCTTAAAGGTTATAAAGAGGGATTATAAGAGTTAATAATTTAAGTATATATATTTATTCTTCTATAGAGTATTAATTAGTTAAGTAGTAATAAGTTTATAATTATAAGTATTTATGTATAATTAGTCTAAGTTTTTTACTTTTTAAAGTAATTACTAATTAAGCCTTATTTACTAAAGTTTACCTAGGTAATTTAAGTTTACTTAGGGTTTATATAGATAATTTTAAGTTTAGTTAAAGTATATATAGATAATAATAATAATCCTAATCCTAACCTAAGAACCCTTTTTATCTTAACTAATAAGTCTTAGTACTTTATAGAAAGTAAAGAAGTTTATCTTTAATAGAGCTTTAATTAGTCTATCTATAACTTACTTTTTTATAGAAATATATTATATCTTAATATCCCTAGAGATTACCTTTTCCTTAATAAAGTAATATTAGATATTAATATACTTTATCTTAGTATAAAACTATAGGTTTTTAGATATTATAATTATACCTTAATTATCCCTATAGATAATTATTATATTAATATTATTTATTAATATAAGTTCTTAAAAGAGGTTATATAGCTAAATAGCTTTCTTTATTACCTATATTTATCTTATATACTTAGCTTTATATAATAATAAAGTAATTATTAGTTATTATTTTAAGCTCTAGCTAATTACCCTAAATCCTAAGTTAAAGATATAGCTAGTTATTAACTTTCTAGTCTTAAGGTTACTAACTCAGTCTAAGTTACTATATCTAGAGAGTAGTTAAATATTATTACTAAGGTATAATTCTATCTTTATTATCCCTTTAAGGTATCTTATGATTCTCTTTATAGTTATATAGTATTCCTCTATAGAATTTCTAAGGAATTAACTATAAAGAGACATTCTAAAGGTAATATCTAATTAGATACTTAGCATTATATATATTAGTAATCTAATAGCTTAAATATACTAGTTCTTTAGTTTAGCTAAGGCTTAGTATATATCTTCTAGAATATTAAACTTTATTATAAAGATTAATATTATATTTAAGTTACTATCCTTAAGCCTAAAGTCTTATAGGACTTTCTCTATATATACTCCTTAGCTAAGGTAAATTAACTAGTTTAGCTAATCTTAATAGACTATTATACTTAAGTAATATATATATAGACTAAGATTAAATATACTAAATTATTTTAATAGAGATAACTTAATAGATTTAATATTCTTAGTATTTAGTCTAATAATTAAGAGATTATTAATATAAATAGTAATAAAGGTAGATTCTTTTATAAAAATACTAATATTTATATAAAGTAAGTAGAAGTTAAGGGTTTTTAGGAAATTAAAGAGAGTTTTATACTAAATCTAGGGGGACTATTTTAAGCTATATAATACCTTTTTTAATTTATAAACCCTTCCTAAGCTATTATTATAGCTTTATAATTACTTAATATAGATTTCTTTATTAATATATCTATAGAGGAATATAGTCTTAATATCTATCTATTTAACCTTAAGGTCTAAAGTAATAGTAATAGTAAATATAGCTTTATAGCTTATAGGCTTTATAATTAAGGTAAAGGTCTTATAATAGTTAATTCCTTCTTATTACTTAAAGCCTTATACTATAAATCTTACTTTATATTAAATAATTTTACTATTACTTCCTTATTTAAGTTTATAGACCTATTTACTTTATAGAGTATAAATATTATTTAGTAAAGTAACTAAGTACTAAGTACTATTTTCTTTAAGGGATTAAAATTTATTTTCTATAGCCTTTTACTATTATACTTATTTTAGGGATTATTCTACTTATTAGTATATATATAACTTAACTAAGTCTTAGTTTAGGGCAGTAAGTATAATATATATAAATAAAAGAGTAAATTAGATAAGTTATTTATTCTCTTTATTAGAAAGCTTAGAGATAAGTATATAATAAGGGTTTCTATAGCTTAAATAGATAGGTTAAGGGATATATAATTTAAGATAATATATTAATATATTTATTATAGTAATATAATTATTAATCTTACTATTTTCTATATAAGGAATTTATTTATTTATCCTTATAGTAATAGTATTTTATAGCTTATTAGTATCTTCTTATATAGGTATATTAAAGTTTAAATCTAAGGGTATAAATATATTTTATCCTAGTTCTTCTAAATCTTTATTATAGAGTTTAATAATTTATAATATATTAAGTATTAAAGTACTAAGGAAATATATATAATTTATTCTTATTTACTTTAGCCTAGGATTATTAAGAGTAAGAATACTATATTTAAGTATTAGTACCTTATTAAATATAATATTATTAATTATTATAATCTTTCTATTTATTCTAAGGATAATATAGATTATATTTCTTTAGAAGTTAAATAGCTTATATTATATAGTTTTTATTTATATTTTCTATTTCTTTAGGTTTAGTAGGAGGAAGTATCTAGAGCTTTTAATAATATAGAAATAGATTAAGTTTAGAATTTCTTTATACTAAGCTTTATAGGGTATTATCTTTATTATTAAATATAAACTAAGGTTTTATATCTAGACTATTCCCTTAAGTATATAGAGCTATTATTTAAGATTAAGATTATTACTAATTAAGGTAAGTATAAGTTTTTCTATAAGTATATAGTTTATTTATTCTATAATATTATTTTATTTAGATTATTTAATAGCTATATAGGAAAGTTTAATACCTCTTTCTTAGTAGAAGAAGATAAGGATAAAGGGAATATTTTCTCCTGCCTTATCTAGCTAAAGGAAGTAGTATTATTAAATTAAGGTCTTTAGTTAATTTAGGAGAACTTAGAATTTCTTAGTAAACTTCTATTTATTTATTAAAGGGAAAACCTATATTATCTATATAAAGTTATCTATAAAGGTAATTTAGTATTAATACCCTTTAGGTTCTATAACCTTAAAGGGATTAGTAATATTAATATAGAGGCTTTTAAGTAATTAGGATTCCTTTTTAATAGAGTATTAATAGAGAGATTCTTTCATTTTTCCCTAAGTATAAAGGTTATAGAATAACTTAACTTAGATTAGTTTTATACTAATAGATATAGTAATAAGTTTCTTTATATTCTATTTACTAAGGTATTCTAACTTTATATATTAGATTTTTAGGTCCTTATCTTAAATTAAGAAAGTAATAAGTATAAAGTTAAGATTAATATTATCTTTATTAATAATATAAATTCTAAAGTAATAAGTTATAATAAGGATAATATTATTATCTGAAATTACTATAGCCTTTTTAGTATTAAATATAATCTTAGATCTATTATTAACTAAGGTAAATACTAAGATAAAGTTAATATATTTAGTAGGAATAAAGAGAGTATTATTAAAGGTAACTATTTTCCTACTTACTCCCTTTATTTATAGTATATATACTTTATAGCTACTTATTAATATTATTATACTACTAAAGCTATTAATTATTTTTATATTCTTATTAAATTACTAAAAACTACTTTATTTATATATAATATAAGATAAAGCTTTACTATTAAGGATATAGATATTCTTAAGGAAGTTAGTATATCTATCTAGAGCTATAATAATAATTACTATAATATTACCCTTAAAGGTAATTATAGCTATATTAAGTTAGGTAAGTATAATAATAGCTTTATTAGTTTATTTATCTTTATTATTATTAATAGTTTAATAGTTATTTTACTTATATTACTATTATTCTTAATTAATCTTATATAGATTCCTTTATTCCTATTATCTTTAGAGTTCTAAGTAATCCTACTAATAATTATCTTTTAGATAATTAGTTTTTCTATAGCCTATATAGATAGGTTTATTATATCTATTATTAGGGTTAAGTCCTTAAATAGTAAGAGTACTATACTAAGTCTTATAAAGCTTTTAATTATATTTATTATATTTTACTACTTTAAGATAGATATTAAAGATAATAGCCTCTTTTATAATATTACTATTATTATCTTAAGTTAAGAATAAATTATTATTCTAATAGAAAGTAAAGAGAAAGATTTTATATAAAGGACTAAGTTCTATAAGGAATTTATTAATAAAGTATAGTTTATAGATTTAATATATTTAGTCTAAGGCTAAAAGTTTAGTATAAGTTTTATAAAGTTAAGTAGTAAAATTAGAGATATTAATATAGACTTAGAGGGATAATCTATTATATCTCTAGTTAAGTTCCTAGAAGATTATACTTTCTATTAGAGTAAAGTATTTCTAGAGAGTTTTAAATATCTTAATAAGTATCTTTTTATCCTTAGTTAGGTTTTATATATTATATCTAAGTTAATTAAGTATAATATTATAGGCTTATTCTTACTTAATTTCCTAATTTTTAACTTTTTTAGATTCTATATTATTATTAAGTTAAGCTTTATTTTAAGTAAATAGGTCTTTATACTTAGCTATTAAGAGGTAATTTTATATTTTATAGTTCTAGTTAATCTAATTACTAAGGGCTTTTAATAGAGAAATTCTAAATAGTCTATTAGTAATATTTATTAAGTTAGATATTATAAAAGATAGATTATTTAATTAAGGGATATTAAGTTATAAGATAAAGATTAAGGAATAGTTTATTATTACTAAGTAGAGATTTATTAGGGTTAGTAAAAGAGTATATAAAGCTAGATAATTATTCCTATTTAGAGTTAGAAATTATAATAAAGTTAAAAAGTATAATAAAGTTAACTTCTAAGCTCTAGATATCTATAGAAAATATATTTAAGAAAGAGTCTAAGTAATTAAATTAGTTTAGTATAACTTTAGAAGAATTAGAGAGAGTTTAGGTAAGGAAGGATAAATTATTATTATTTAGGCTTAATTAGATCTAGTTAAAGTAAGCATTAATAGCTAATATTAAGCTTAAGAACTTTTCTTTATTAAGAAAGTAAAAAAATATAAGTTTTATAAGTAGTTAAAGCTATAGATAGTATATATATATCTTAATATATTTAAGTATAGAGATTCCTAATGCTAAAGGTCTTACTATAGATATAGGAAATTATAGATAGATTATCTTAGTTATATTTATATTACTTAGTAATTTTTATAGATTAGTATAATTTTACTTAAAAATTCTACCTTTTAAGAGGAGGTTAAAAAGCTCTTTTAATATTTCTTTTAAAGCTAAAGTTAATATTAAGTTCTTTTTTCTATATAATAAGTATTTATAGTTCTTTTAGAAGAGAGGAAAGATTGGATTTATTATAGCTTTAGTATATATTTAGTTAGTCTATAGAAATACTAAATAAATTATCTATTTAGTATATATATAGTAGAAGGAGGAATATTAAGCTCTAAAATTATTAAGTTAATATATTAGTTTTAAATAGAGAGACTTAGTAAATTTATAGATAGCTTTTCTAGGCTTATAACCTATTAAAATGAGAATTAAGTAATTAATTGAAGAGTTATATCTATAAGGAAGGGTATAAGCTTGACTATATATAGTGTGTGGGTTACAAGGGATCGGACTAATATTTGCCCTTTCTTAGCAGTCTTGGCCCAGGCCAAGCAGTATGTGGCTGAGACTCAACCTTCCAACTCCAACGCAGTTGACCAAGAGGCCCAAACGGCTAGAGTAGACTTGGACGACGCGTTCGGACAGGGTTTCCTTATCGAAAGCAACGAGCAGGATACAGATGCTCGGGTCAGAGCTAACATCGAGCGTAGGGAAGAGGCCCAAACCGTTCCTGACGAGGTGTCCAAAGCTATCGAAGAACTTGAGAAGATGGACTATGAGACTGCTGTCCGCTGCGCTATGGAGGTTTGGTTGCTTTTCGGCACGGGCAGATCTCGCCATGACAACACAACGCCTTGCCCTTCTTGCCAAGACGATGAGACTGTCGACAGCGAAACAAAGTCGAAGCGATACGATTCCAGCGAGCTCGACCACCACCTTTCCGGAGAATTCCATTCGAAGTTTGAACAGTTCGCCCGACGCGCCCAGATCGCTGCAAAGCGCAAAGGCATCGGGGCAGTCCAGTGTGAGATTTGCGTGGCGATCGCCCCGCCATACGCTGCAGTCCCGGTGTACGATACGGTCGAAACCCTGGAGAGACATGTCACCTACTCTAGCTTCAGCCACATACGGGCAATCGAGTTCTTAGATGACTGGTGGAATGATGATGGAGCTACTGAGCATTCTACCGTTGGGCAGTTCGCGATTGCTCACGAGGTGTTGAAGCGGGCGTTGGGGTGGTATGAAAAGGGATTCCGAGGAAAGGTTGAGTACAAAAAGCGGCGTCGAACTATCGACAGTGAATAATCGCTGCGATCTCTCACTCAATCACTCAGCATTGTCCGGTTGTTTCTTGGAAGATCGCAAGCTGCTACAGACTGCCCTGATGCTGGACGGTAATTAGTAGAACCACACTTGGTCGAGAGGACCCATCTGTTTAGACTTTTGTATAGAACAATCAATTTGCTTGTAATCATCGGACCATTTTTAATTAAAGACCATAATGAATAGAGCATGAATCGAGCATGAATCGAGCATGGTTTTATCTTTACTATCACACCTGAGTAGAGATGGGAGCGAAGGATGATGGGCGATGAGACTCGGCTGTGGGCATTAATAGACTTTACCTGTTAGGCTTTATTTTAAGTGAGGTTTGGCATGTGACCCGTGACAGAAAATTGTGATATAAAATAGAAGACTCACTTAATTCCTACAAATAATCTGCGGGATTCTTTAAACTATTACACATCCTTCAACGGGCGTACAACTTACAGGTCGCATCTCCGAAGAGACTACTTCTTGTCTGTCTATCTTATCCCTCGTAATCGCAAGCTGCCGCGGGGCATTGAGCGGGCCCCACCCACGGACCCGCCACGAGCGCCTCCTCCACCTCTTCCGAGACGGCGGGCCGCATTCTCCAATTCCAAGTCCAAGTCCAACCTCCACCTCAACCTCAACCTCCCAAGTTCCAACATCCTCTCTACAACAACACACTCCACAACCCGCCGCTCCCCGTCACACATCATGGCACAGTCCACCGCCCACCGCCGCCTCCTCCAAGAGTACCGCGCCCTCACCAACAACCCGCCCGAGGGCATCACCGCCGGGCCCATCTCCGAGGACGACCTGCTGCACTGGGAATGCCTCATCCAGGGCCCCGAGGGCACGCCCTTTGAGGGCGGCGTCTTCCCCGCCGAGCTCAAGTTCCCCAAGGACTACCCGCTTGCGCCGCCGTCGATGAAGTTCCTCGCCGACGTGTGGCATCCCAACGGTTCGTCCTCATCGCGCGTGCTCTCCCATCCGTGCTGACTCCTATCTCTAGTCTACCCCAGCGGCCTCGTCTGCATCTCCATCCTCCACCCTCCCGGCGACGATCCCAACCACTACGAGCACGCCTCGGAGCGCTGGTCGCCCATCCAGTCCGTCGAGAAGATCCTCATCTCCGTCATGAGCATGCTAGCTGAGCCCAACGATGAGAGCCCCGCCAACGTCGAGGCCGCCAAGATGTGGCGCGAGCGCCGCACCGAGTACGAGAATAGGGTCCGCGACGGTGTCCGGAGGATGCTGGGGCTGTAGGACGCAGGATCTAGTCTTCTGTTTAGGAATGAGGATCGGAGTAACGGCGTCCAAATGGTTTTATTTACGTAGGGCATAGCACGGTGTTTGCTGGCGGCGCGGCACGGCCGCTGAAATCATTATTCACACCTCGACATATCCATCACCTGGACCGAGACACGCTTCTATGCGGAGTCAAACACGCTCTACAAACTCCGGTTATGCTTCATCTATCATAGTCCATTCTCCGTCTTGAACTTGTCCCAGCTCTCGTTGAGCGTGCTAAACACCAGGCCCGCAATCAACCTCACCTCGGTATTGGCATCCTGGGGAAGCTAGAAATTGTCAGAATGGCGGTCCGTAAGGGTATCATCCGTACTTACCTTGTCGGGATGCGTCTTCGCGATAGCCTTCATGTAGTGGATCTTGACCTTGTTGGCCATGACCAACTCGTGTAAACCAACCTTCTTCCATCCGCTGTTCTCCCAGAGGACTTGATCGAGGCTGCCCAGCAGCGCCCGGAGGTTCTCCCTTTTGCCGTCACGCCATGCCGAGACCTTGGCATCAATCTTCTCAGAGAGAGCAAACTTCTCGTCGTCCTCTTTCGCAGCGGCCTCGTTCGCTTCCCGCAGACGGGTCACGGCCTCGGAGCTCTTCTGGGACGCGAAGCTTGCCGTCGCCGAGGGCTTGGGTCGTGGTGTGGCAGCGGCCGGTTTGAGCGTGGGCTTGGGCTTGGGCGCGAGGGCATTCTGGCATCGCTGACGACCCTTGATCGCATTAGCTCCTCCGACACCGCCCTCAACGCAGAGCTGCCAAACGGCACTGGCGTCGTTCCACTTTTCCATCTGCTCCAGAGCCTCCGCCTTTCGGCTCAACGCCTTTCCATAGAGGTCTTTCATGTCTCGGTTCTCATCTTGTCCACTCTCGGCTTTCACAGCAACAACCTCGCCCTGGCCGTTCCCGGGTCCGATGACCTTGAGTGCACTGTCGGCATCATCCACCGCCTGCTTCGGTTCGCCCACCTTGAGGGCCGTCAGGGCACGGTTGGTGAGAAGAACAATGACCAGGGGGTGCGTGGGGGGGACAGTCGACAGCGAGGAGGTGTACGAGGAGTGAGCAGATGCGTAGTCACCACGCTTGAAGTGCGCAGTGCCTGCCAGTCGGTGTTGGGTCGAAGTCTGAAGAGCCACAGGGCTGATGGAGGGGACCTGTCGGGATGGGCGTGGTGCAGGCTTCGGCGTGGGGGGCGATGGTCGCTTGGCTGGCTGGGCTGGCCGTTGAGCCTGTCGTTGGGCTGGCCGTTGGGGGAGAGACTGAGAGGGTTTGGGCTGCTGAGTGTTGAAGAGCAGGTCAGGCTCAGGCTCAGGCATCTTCCGCGCGGGTGCTGGCCCAGGTGACGACGTCTTCTTCCTCCGGTTGGGGCTGCTGTACGCGGAAAAGTCATCGTCTGATACCAGCCGGTCAAGTCTCGACCTGGAATCAAACGCCCCCGTAGGAGGAGCTGCTTGCTGCTTCCATCTGGGAGCGGGACTGGCCCGGCTTCCTGATGAGTGCGCTGGAGATGGCCCTCTAGATGAAGGCTGCGGCGGGAGTCTCTGCTCAGGAGCTCGACCGTTAGTCCGGCTAGGCTGTGGCCGGCCGCCAGCCTCGAGCATAAGTGCCTCATCTGTAACATCTGGCATGGCTTTCGACGTTTCTTGCGCGCGGCCTTGCTGCGCCTCTCGCATCCATCTAGGTTGGTTGGGGTCGCCATCCTGCTGGAAGTCTGCGACTGCGCGCTGCACTTTCTTCTGGCCAGTCTTCCACAGGGAGTTTGCCGTCTTAAACAAAGTATTGCCCACAGAAGCACCCAACGCCCCCGGCCTGCTCAAGTCGGGTTCTGCTCTCGCAGGAGACATGTCGGCGCTTCGAGGAGCCTGGCTGGCGTTGGCGGTTCGAGGGGCGCGGTCAGGGTTGGTAGATGAGCTTCGTCCCTGAGCTTTTTCCTTGGACTTTCGATGCGCCTCGTCCAAGAGCCAGTTAACTGCAGCTTGCGCATTGTATCCCTGACCACTCTCCACCAAAGCCCGTTGAGCGTCTTCTGCGGAGAATCCGTAATCGACCAGCTGTGCTACAGCTCTGTCGAAGGGGTCCTTATTCACTCTTGGCCGTCGTTCAACCGGCTGTGGAGGTTCCTCAGCCGAGCTCGAGTCATCGTCATCATCGTCCTCGATAGGCTTCCCAGGCTCTGGATGAGCTTCTTGTTTCCGCCGAACCTCCTCAACAGGCCGACCCAAGTCACCCAGAAAGTCGTCATCATCGTTATCCTGCTGCAACGGCACTGGCGCGACATGTTTCATTTGATTCAGTCCGAAGGGATCATCGTCCTCCACACCAAGCCCTCCACCGTTCGCACCACTCGAAGAGGCCCAGGCATTCGGATCGCTTAGGTTTATCGGCGCGGCGTTCGCGGGGGTCGACCGTTGCGACTCAGGAGGAGGGTAGTGGCTCGCGTTGTCGACCTTGGTATCTTTGTTGAAGGCGGCAAAGAGGTCGTCGTCGTCTTTCGCAACAGGCTTCGTTACAGGCTTCGCGAAAGGTTGAACCGCAGGGCTCGCTGAAGAGCCTCGACTCCCAAGAGTGTCCCAGAACTGGCCGTTGCCAAACTGCGCTTCCGCCTGCTTTCTCTTCTCCTCCTCCTTCTTGCGCTTCTCGGCCTCTAGCTGGGCCTGTCGCTCAGCCAATGTCAGGTTCTGCTTAGCCTTTGCGGGGCCAAAATTCATCAAGTTGCTGAAACTATCCTGCGATGGCTTAGGGGGAGCTAGCTTGGGCGCGACGGAGCCTGATCCTTGGGTAGACAGAGGAGTGCTGCTTCCAGAGGCGAGTGGGGAGTGTGTAGGTCGCAATGTCGTGTAGGCCGAGTTCATGACAGGTTGCTTCAGCTGGCTGGTGGGCTTGGAGGACCAATCAAGGCCCGATAGGTCGTCCATAATGAAGGGATTGTGGTTATAGCGAGTCGTCACTCATATCAAGGCGTTGTTTCTTCGTCGTCTCGTCGAGTGCATCGTGAGCTTGGGCAACCTCCAGATCCAGGGGGGGCTGATTCATGTTGATTGTGCATTGTGGGGCTAGACATGTGGCTGAGCGCCAGCGCGACGATCACATGATTCGCTGCTTGCATCACGCCGGATTTAGACTGATATCAAGGACTTGGATCCCGACACTATGACCATGGCAGAAACCTACATGCTTACCGTATGTCAACCGTCTCCCACCTCAATTTCCAATACCAAACGCGTTTTAGAAATGAAAATGAGTCATTTAAATCTTTGAGGCCACCATCAATTTATGGTACCAGTTGCTCCTGATCACTACAGCCTCCTTTCACGCTGCTGCAGGTACATACTTAGATAAATTCACCCTTCCGCCCCAATGACTGGCCTGCGAGTTCTTCTTTGTTCCTATTCCAGCACAGCTGGTGTCTGGCTCCTTCCTTGATCTTACAATCGGTGGAAGTCGGCTGATTTGGACACATAATTTCCATCCTTTAATTTCTCAGTGTCGCCTTCGCCCTCTGTTTAGATCAAACAGATGCAGGAGTCACATCGACTGCACAATTGTCGAACAAAATAACCACTGTGTCATATGGGCAAAAGTGTACAGCTTATCTAGTGCTCGATAATAATCAACAATCACGTGGGCTTCACCCTCTCCCACCTCATTCCTCTACCACTGACCAGAGCCAACAGGGCCATCCCAGGCGTCTCGAGTCTGCCCTTGAAGCATCCGGTGTCCTCCTCCAGCAGATCTCCAAAGTCACCGGCACTCCCGGCGTCTCTGTGGGTGTTCTGCACCATGACGAGGTCATTCACACTGCAATCTATGGATTTCGGGATATTGAACAGATGACTCCCGATGAGGACACGGCCTGGCTCATCTGCTCCATGACGAAAGCCTTCAACGCCTCGATGGTTGGTACGCTGGTCGACGAGGGCAAGCTGGATTTCACAATGCAGTTGCAAGAGGTCTTTCCCGAGTATTGGCGAAGTGATGCACAGGCCAACATCACTATCGACGATCTCCTGAGTCACAGGACGGGCGTCGCACCTTACAACGGTCTCTAACTAACTTCCGATCGCCTTTCCCCGATTGCAAGCGATCCCAATTTTGAACTATGTCCCCGCCACAGGCCCTCTCCGGGCCAAGTTTCTCTATAACGACATCGCTTTTAAAGTATTGAGCCAGGTTGTAGAAACTAGCGGGATTGACCTATCACCAGGTGCTGCACCAGCGTATTGTTCAGCCTCTCAACCTGAATAGAACTTTCTACGCCGATGAGCCATTTGACGACAACACAGCCAGGTCCTATGCCTTGGTGGAAACTTTGACAGCGAGCCCAAAATGGGGTGCCTGACTTGGAAGCATGAGTTCTCCATACCAAGCAGCGGCGAGTTGTTCCGGAGACTGGGAGAGCGGGCTTTCGCGTATCTGAGGTAGTATCAGGCCACAATGGATGTATGAGGCGGGTGAAAGACAAAATAATTGGGTGAAAAGGGAGGGCACCCACGAGACAGACTGAAGGCTGAGTTGCGGATCGCCACAGCAGGGAGCAGGACGGAGTAGTACTTAACAAGGCCAAAAGACATTATGGTCCAGCCTACCACTGTGTGTCTCAGGAAACTTAGCAAATTCTATCATATGGCATGGCATCCCCTCGATTGGCAGCAGTACTCCATCACCTTACTGTATGACTCGATTAGAGCATGATACGAGAGCGCATACTCCAATATTCCAGCTCAGCAAGCCTCACCATAATAGCTTTTTTCTCAGTTACCACACAACGGGTGCAATATCCTTGACATCGGTTATGATATAGACCATCGTGTCGCCACTACTTTGGCGTCGTCACCGGGGTGTCATCGCTCTCTGTGGAGCAATTCACCACGCTGTTGACGGAGCTGGGGATGTGTGTCGAGGACTCCCACGTGCATAGCTTCATGCACAAGGCGGCAGAGGCCGGTTTATGCTAAAAAGAGGTTTCAGAGGATCTACAGCTGTTTGTGTATACCCGGAAGCCTGCTTGATTTGTCTTGTCCTTCTTGGTGTTCTTGTAGTCAGGTACTCAGTGTACATGCAAGTAAAGCCTGTGACATCGCTCAGGGGTAGTGTGCCTCAATTTGATTTCAATTAGATGAAAATTTCCCAACAACTATAGATTTGTTAGGAAAAGTAACAGACGATATTATGAGACAACCACATCCGGATGTTCAGGTTATAGTCGGTGCTGGAAACATAGGTCCCGGCTAGAATCCTTAGTCAAGGACCATCACTGCAGATCTCACGATGCACAGAGGATTCTGGGCGAAATAAATGCATTTCTGCGGCCTCTCGACGTTCCCTGGCCCAATATATGTTATGTCCATAGCGCAGACCTCTCAACGCCTTTCCAGGAAGAATGTCGCGCGATGAACTACGCCCACAAGGCTGGGAAGTTTAGGGGGGTCATCAATTTCTCACCCGACGAAGGGGAGTAGCTGGTCCAGCTTTGAAAACGTGGGTCAATCACTTCAGGTTTCAGAGGAAGTGCAAGCACCACACCATCCGATAGCACAATAGACACAGCCATGGAAGACGCAACATCTGATCATTTCCAACATACCTCTACCATATCATCTTTTATAATACTGGCATATGATGCTCCCCTTTCAAATCCCGGCCTTTGAATGTAGCCTGCGTGGCCTTGCGCATCACCCAGGAGCTAGTTCCATATGAGAATATAGAACGCAGATGGCTTATTGAAGGTGGGATTTAGATTGGTGTTAAGAAATTGATTCCCTTTCCCAAGATGTATCACAGTAATACGTGCCTATTTTATGTCATTTTTTACCAGCCTTGATGAAAACAAATTCATCTTGACCGGTAGTCTCATTGCCAAATTTGCAAGATTGCGCATCGAAATGCAGATAGCTACAGCCAAGACAGTCTCGAGCTCTCAGACTTGATATACCGCATTTTCACGAAGGCTCATGTTGTCTTGAAACTTCTTCGAATAATAGAAGAAATGTGTCAAAAGGCAATTTCCACTAAGTGAATGGGATCAACTGGAAATTGCCTGCACTAATTACATTCAGAAAAAGCTTACGGTTCTTGTCCATGGGTTTTCCAGATACCACGAATCGGATGGTAAAGGAGCGTTTTTTCCTTCTTCTTTTTTCTCTAACAGCATAGCCTTGAGATTACCTCGATGGTAGGTAGTTATCGAATATGACAAGACTGGGTTTGTAGAAGCACCATCTATTTCTTCTCGGTAGAAACTTCCTTGTTCTTGCCGTTCTATCCCTTCTGATCGTCATCGTCCCTGTCATGACTTTCATCCTCATCCCCCCCCCCTCCAGTTCCGCCCTTTCACACGCGCACATGTACACGCGAGGATCCACTTCCTCCTGTGGGAGGTATTTTCCGTCCACCAAGACTGTCGTCGCCAGCCCAGTCTTAGTCTGGTTGAGACTCTCTCCCAGGAAGATCTGACACCAACAGCCCAACTACTGATTAACATGAACACTGAGTTTCAACAGAGGCTCACGCATCTCTTACAAGAAAGATTACCAGACTCAGTACAGTAGAGTACTATAGCCTAATGAACGGATCGTCCGTCCACAACTCTATCGTTCATCAATGCACTACGCTGACTTGCGGGCGCTAGTATCCATATTAGGAAGTTGAATGCGAACTTCAAGCGACGAATTGATACGATAAGCTTCAGATAATAATCACCTCTGAGACGTCTGAGTCTGGATGCACACGGGGTCCACTTGCCGTATTTGTCCTGATGCTAAGATACGTGTAGCTATCAGTGACTGAACCAACAAGGGTCAATTACGTCGTGTACTTTTACCATATAGGCCGATATCGTTCCCTCTTGTCCCACTGGATTCCTGTCACTTGAGTAACCCAAGCTGGCCATACATCACTTCCTTTTCCAGCCTCAGACTGACTTGGACCATTTAGTCAACTCCTCAAGTCATAGTACTGTTTCAACTGGCAACCTCCTCCATCAGCAAGCCTTGTGCCACTGCTATCGCAGCCTTTCAGTCGTCAACATGGATCATGGCCCTCCATCCCCCACCGAGATTGCCAAACACCCCATCACGCAAGAGAAACCTGACAGTGATGGCCTCGAGGGCTCTGTACGTCAATGCGATCTTATCATCCAGACCGAGAAGCCCTTCACAACCCTATCCGCTGTGGGCATTGGATATGGCACCACCAACACTGGAATCGGGCTCTTGCTAGTCCTCGGCAGCACACTGCCCATGGGCGGCTCGCCTCTCTTCTTCTGGGGCTTCCTTGTTATGGCGGGAGTCGGTCTGGCTACAGCTACAACCCTTGCCGAGTTGGCTTCCGCGATGCCCCATCCAGGAGGCCAGTATATCTGGGTGAACCGCCTCGCTCCCCCTCATGCTCGACGTGGCTTGTCCTACGTTACGGCTATGATAAGCTGGTTGGCCGCTGTTGCCACCGGGTCCTCGGCTTGTCTCTCCGTACCCACCGGGGTTTGCAGCATCATCGCACTGCTGGACCCCAACTTCGTCTACAAACGGTGGATGGGTTTCGTGGGATTTCAGCTTCTGAATATCATTACGCTGTTTTGTGCTTGCTTCGAGCATGCACTACCGAAAATCTCCAAGGTCATGCTTCTGTTCAGTTGCCTTACCATCGGGGCCGTCTTCATCACCCTCTTCGCCATGTCCTCTGATCACGTTTCTCCTAAAGACTTCTTTGCCACGTCGGTCAATGTGTCTGGGTGGCCGAACGGCATTGCCTTCATTATCGGCCTGAATGGAGCCAACTGGAGCTTCTCGTGTCTTGATGTGGCTACTCACCTTGCCGAGGAGATCCCTTCTCCCGGAACCAATATCCCTAGAGCACTCATCTGGACCATCGTCGTCGGGTTCGGTTCTGGACTTCTTGTTGTATTGTCTGTGCTGATTAACCTGACTAATTTCGATGTGACTGCCGACAACTCAGCCCTCGCTCTATTCTACAACATCACAGGCAGCAAAGCTGCTGCCATCGGACTCTGGGTCCCTGTCCTGATCACAACGGCTGGCGCTGTCTGGTCTATTCAGACTTGGCAGTCTCGTCTGGCCTGGACAATCAGCCGTGAGGGTGGCTTTCCCCTCCACCGACACCTAAGCAAGATCTCACCCGCGCCGTTCCACACCCCTATCTGGTCTCTCGTGGGGTCAGCCATCGGTACCGCCATCTTTGGCTGCCTCTATCTCGGCTCTGACCTAGCTTTCAACTCACTTATTGCAACGGGTATCTTGCTGCAGTACGTCAGTTACAGCATCCCCGTCATCTTGGTTCTTAGTCACGGGCGTTCAAACTTCCAGCATGGTCACTTTTGGTATCCCAAGCTTGGCCTGTTTTCGAATATTATTATGCTCGCCTGGTCTGTTGTTGCGCTTGTCTTTTACTGCTTTCCTTACTATCTGCCAGCCGTCGCCGACTCGATGAACTATGCCTCAGTTATGCTTGGCGGCATTGGTGTTTTTATCACTGTTCTTTGGTTCACGTATGCAAATAAGAACTATGAAGTGAAGGATACTTTGCGATATTAAAGTAGTCTATCTCATAACTATTTGTTAATTAAAGAGCCTTAATAATCAGTTGTCAGCGTATCTCATACATACCAAATACTAAATTAATACATATAATGCAACCTATATTTCTTCAAACTTGTTGCTCTTCTACCTCAGTACAATGCCCCATTAGTAATCGGCTCATAGAGTGTTCAGTGGAATGATTACTTGGTAAGCTTTGTGTGGGAATTCAATTACCGAAGGACCATCATCTCCAAAGACAGACACTTTACACGACAGAGTTTGCACTTCCATATTTATCACTAGTATAGCATTGGCTGCCGCATCTAAGACTCTATCACTGAGAAGCTAATTAAATATGTTGTGGAAATTATCGAACGCCCTTCCCGATTCTATAGCCATGTTTAAATGTTCAGCAATTCATTTGCCGCTGCCCGGCTCAGCGTTAGGCTGTCTGACCATGGTAAAGAGCTTAATGGCTTCACCGTCGTCATCACAAATCATCTCTTTGACGAATTTAAATCCCCAGCGTCCGTAAATAGCTACGTTGGGGACATCGCGGCTCGATTCCAAGTAGCACTTCATGTTTTCGGCATCCGCTTTGTCTGTGACAGCCTTCATCATCTTTGCACCAACGCCCTTGCCCTGCGCCTCGGGAAGGACTACCATGATGTTGAGGAAGTAGTATCCTCTCGGATCATCCCAGATCTCTGACTGAGCTTGTGCTTGGGCATCTTTCCAGATGTAGTAACGCTATTAAAACCACGTATTAGCGTGTTTATCTCAAGACGTTAGGTCAGTGCTAAGTTGTGCTCATTGCGTCTGAAATCTAGATCGGCAGTAACGATGGTTTCGTCGACTCAGTCAAGATGAGACTCAAACTTACCTTGACATTCAACCCTCCACGGCCATAGTAGAGATTCATGGCGACCTGGCTAAAGTATAGGCGCCAGCCTTCTAACCAGTCGTTCCACGTAGGCGGCTGTTTTGCAGGTTGAGGACGCATCCACATCGCTACGCCCAGTACTTTATCACTGCCTTCTTCTTTGGCAACATGAAAGATGCCGTTGCGCATGCCCCATCGCATTCGAATGGCGAGGGAGACTGAATTGCGCTGGGAATTGAACTATTGAATTGGTCAGCGATAATAAACAAATATGGAGCATTCCTGGAGTCAATCTTCAGAATCGAAGGAGGGTAACTTACTTTAGACTTGTCATAGACCCAAACGTTATATGGATCATTGTCAAAAGCGTCCCTAGAGAGGCAAGGATGTCAGCACCCATGTACTTGGAAGTCTCACCCAGAAATGTCATTCGTGGAAAGAATAGTTTGTTTGCGAAAACTCAGCAGATTGGGGTATAGTCAAACAATTTAGGAGAACCGGGCCATGGTCAACTCACTGGATGGCTTTTACTGCCCCGGGAATGTCCGCTTCGGTGAGGTCTGTGACGTAGATTGCCATATTGCTAGAGGTGATCTGTCAAATGGCATAGAGGGACAAAACAGGGGCAGGTGATTGAAGTAACAATTTTCCTGTTATCTCATATGCAGAGCTTTGGAATGATATTATCGTCACCTGGGTAGTAAATGATTCACGAGCGGGGTTGGGTTATCCACCAAGCCGCGATAATCCTAGCGGAGGGAGATACGGAGTAGCGCATCGGGCAATTCGCATTGACTTACCCAAAAAGGAAAGCGAAAGCGAGATAGACAAGTAAGTGGCACGGCAGAGAGTAATTGCTATGACCCTGCCCGCTATCTATCTCAGATAAGCCACTTCCACTTTGCGGAATGCATACCGCAACTGTTTATGTATATCACTGTCAGAACTGAAGTAGTCTGAGGGTTTTCAGCGTACCAAGTGGCGGTTAACTCGCCTCGGAAACCGGAACCTGGAATTGGAGTCGCCACTGTCAGATCTCGAGACATGGCTCCCCCAGAGAAGCCCCATGATGCCAACCAACTAGCAGGCGGCGAGTGGACTGCGTCTCTGAGTAGGTTCTGAAATCGTCTGTATGGATTGCCCAAGTTAATCACACGTAGAACCCGCGACATTGAGATTGCTGTCCAGTATCCAGAGCGCTGTCTTGGCCGACCCAGGTTTGCCCCGACCAAATCCAACCATATCCTCATGGCAAGTGCCAGTCCATCCTACTGTGGCCTCTGTGCAGTCATCAACTCTTCCGCAACACACGGATTTCGTCATTATCGGCTCTGGAATAACTGGATGTAGCGCCGCCAAGTCGTTGCTTGAGCATCCTACTGCGGCCAACTCGCATGTCACTGTCCTGGAGGCGAGGACCCTCGTCAGCGGTGCCACTGGCCGTAATGGTGGCCACCTCGTCACTGCATCTGGACATACTTACGGTCCTCTGGCAAACAAGCATGGCGTTGAGGCTGCAAAGCAGATCACCCGCTTTAGCATCCTCAACATCAACGCCATCATGAAGATGGTTCGGGAGATGGACCAGAGTCTTCAGGCAGAAAGCCAGATACGGGATGTCCTCAAAGTCATGGCTGTCGGCGACGACGAAACTTGGGCATCAGCCAAAAGCTCCGTCCTGGAGTTTCAAAAGGCCGTCCCTGAGCATAGCAGCTATCATCGCATCATTGAGAAGAAGGACGTACCAGAGGTATAATACAATCAATTGCCCTGACTCCATTGCATTTCAGATTACTCATACATTACAGAGGTGGAATATCAAGAATGCTTCTGGCGCCGTAGAACATAACGCCGGCGCCATTTGGCCGTACCGTCTGTTAACCACCATTTACGAGCAGTTACTGGCCAAGTATCCAAACCGTCTTGCCATTGAAGCAAACACCCCCGTAACTCAGATTCAGCACCTGCCAGAAAACAACTCCGAGTATCCCTACGTCATCGAAACCCCAAGAGGTATCATACGAGCCAAGAGAGTCATCCACTGCACCAACGGGCATTCTTCCCATCTTCTACCCGGTCTCGCTGGCCGCATCTACCCCTTTCGCGGCACAATGACAGTGCAGGAGCCGGGTCCGTCTCTGAAGAATCTTGGGGCATCACGGTCCTGGAGTCTGTCGTCCAAGCCAGATTTGGACGTTGAGACGGGATTCTATATGACAGGGCTATACTACCTTCAGCAGAATGCTTTGACGGGGCAAATATGGATTGGCAACGAGACAGCGTACCTCAAGGATATCCTCACCTCGGACGACACTTATGTCCCTGAGGAAGCAAGAAAAGCTCTTGCAACAATGCTGCCCGAGTTTTTCCTCCAGGGATGGGACGGAAAGCCGACATCGGAGATCAACGCAATCTGGTCTGGTATCCAAGGCCATACAGCTGACGGACTACCTCTCGTCGGCCGGGTGCCAGCAAGTATCACAGGCAGTTCCGGTGATAATGAGCAGTGGATAGCTGCGGGTTTCAATGGGTACGGCATGGACAAGTGTTGGCTGACTGGCGAGGCTTTGGTAAAAATGATTTTGGGAGACGATGTTCGAGAATGGTTTCCCCAATGCTTCCTTCTTACTGAGAAGCGTCTAGAGGATCAGCTGAACATAGATCAAACACTTCTTAAATTCGCCAATATCGCCCATCCAGAAGGCATAAAGGTGGCAAAGCTCTAGCTGTGAGGGTATCATTTGTGGCCACTATGAGACTAGATTCATGTCGTAGAATGAGAATCTCTAGACTTGTTTATCCCATCATTGTCCCGAGATTTTTCTCCTGTGCCACATCCAGCCAATAAATATTGCGCTCGCCTGCATCCAAAGCTGCCCAGACACAGTTGATCAACTCAAAGATGACTCGAATCTTGTGAAGAGGCAGGATGTGCGTGTAAGCCGCCAAACGGGAACCAACAAACTTCCGCGCCCGGATTTCTTCGATCGAGTCGTTTTCAATTCTCGGTATCTGGATTCCTTCGAAGTCAAGATCAGGTGGTTGGAGGCATCGAGGATTCCGGCGCAACTCGCCTGACACAGCCACCATAATGAAGGGCTGCACACTACGTGTGCGTGACTCAAAGGGAATCTCTTGCAGGATATTGAGGATATGCAGGGCAAGTCTCGTCAGCCAAGCGTCTCTCTCCTCCTCCGTGGGTGTACGCGTCGCAGGTGGAGGTCGTAGAATATCGTCCTTCTCCCAAGGAGCGTAGCGCTCGTTAAGTAAATCGGGAAAGACACGGTAAATCTGGAGCAATCCAGTGCATGGATAGGCTTCATCTATTCGTTGAAGGTGTTTCAGTGGAGTCTGTGGATCTCCTGTGTCGATGATTCGTGATAAATCTGGTTGACGATATGCGAGGAGGCTTCTTTCGAGACGGCGCGCCTCGCGTAACGCAGTTCGAAACCCGTCAAGATCCTTCTCCGTCAAGAACTTGACATTGGACATGCTCTTTCGGTATTGAAATATCAGGACTCCTATGTCTGTGAGAATCCTGACTGTCTCTCGGGAAATTCCAGAGTAGGGGTGTGGTTCAATACGTCTGTTAGGATCCGCCGGTCCTACCAAAGAGTCTCGTTGATAATCTCCAAGTTGCTTACTGTCAGTAAGATATACCAACAACATTGCCCAGTAGTCCATAGTATCGCTGAAAAAAGAAAGGCTGCGATCGTCATCATCTTCCGCGGCAGTGATCTTGAGCATCCGGTAGCTCGTCCGAAACATGTTTGTGGCGAGATTTTGCGGGTTGAGCCAACTTGCGGTATGGCCAAGTAGCATGTAAGCAAGCAGAACGTCCACGTTTTTTGTGGATTGTAGTGGGCTGCCTTGAATGTACTCGAGCGCTTGATGATACTCAGTTCTGGCTACCGAGGATAAGTGAGGGAAGTCCTTCGACAGGCATGCGGCAGCCATGCTCAGGACAGTGTGGTGTAAGGCTCCAGAAGACTGCCACATCTTCTCCACGATGTTGCGCATGATGTTTGAGCTGCTGTCCCAACTACAATAAAGGGTAATGACATCGCGGAAGAAGTAGTTGGAGAGAGTAGATGCCAGGGTTGACAGGTCTCTCGGCAGTGTTAGGCAGACATAGCTGTTGGTCTTGACTGGTGACTGACTGCCGGATTCGGATCTGTATGTGACTGGATTCAAGGTTTGTGTGATCTGAGATTGCTCCTCTGGACTGTTTCTTGTTCTTGCGTCACTATGTACGTTTGGGGCCAAATATTGCTGGACAGTCATTGCCTGGACGGCATCCAGCGACAGAACTGAGCGTTCCCCTGCGAAATTCCAAGAAGCGGTCATTGCAGAAGGGTCCCAGGAAGAGAGCGCTATCGGTACGGGCGGTTCGTCTGGCAGCAAGCCGCTGACGGGATGGTCGAGTCGAAATAGCCCCTCCTGGAGTGTAGGAGGGTCAAAGAGCATTGCATAATCCCATTGAATAGCGGGATCAGGGTCCGGTTGAAGCGATTGGAAATGGTTCTCACGGTCTCCCTCGGAGTGGCCTCCGGGAGCGGAGTCAACTTCGGCAATAGGGCTCTCAGCGATATTTTGCATGCGCTCCAGGCTTGAGTTGTTGTCTCTTGGTGGGCTCCGTATGGATTCGTTTTGTACAGGCCTTCGCTTTTGTATCTGGTGCTTCTGCGACCATCTCACATTAACAGCGTACCCGGGGCATTGGAAGCCGCGATCATCACAACGAGCACAGGCCGGCTTCCGTTCATCGCACTTGATCTACACAGTTTAATTCTAGTCAGCTTGCGCAATTGAATCAGGGAAAAGAATTCTCGCGGCTCGCCTTTTTGGCTTTACATCTTAGGCATCCGTTTCGTGATTTGGGATGTGATGCCTTGGACGAATGTTGCATTGGCGTAAGTCAACATCCGCGAGATAGTTTGTCGGTGCAAGCTCATTGCTGAAGAGATGAGAGAAGGCAGCGGTAATTAACGAACAGCCTGGGGAAGCGGGGATGCTTATATAAGTTAACTCGTAGTACAGAGAAGCTCCTCCAACTCCAGCCTGGGCATAGATAAGAAAGTCTTGTGCCGCCACTAGCCTACATTTCACCCGTTGATTGACAGCTGACTCTCTTCATCGTCAAATTAACCCGTGCTTGAAGCTCTCGTCCCGTTGGAGCTACGCACCGGGCACGGCAAGCCGTGGAGATTCCATGACGGTACCCAGAGACTTTCAACACAACGGTCGGAATTATAAGACATCCTAAATCATGAAGGTGCATCCGATTAGTGCGGTAGTGTATGGGAAGAGTTTGGGGCTCTTTGAGCGCTGCGAGCAAGGTTGACTGGTTGAGAGCTCTTTCTTAATTGTGTGGGTGGTACATGGCCGTTTTGGTCCTGCCGCTGAACTCTTCTTCTCTGAGGTTCTAGCTCGAAGGCCAGATTGATTGACGTATCAAGGGGACCTTGAGGACTGGTGGATGTCAAGCTGTTACCATATAATAAGACGCTGGCCCAAGCGGAAGAACACGACGCGGTATTATAGCAATAGGGATTGAACAATGATCATACCGCGAGCTCATCAGGAACGGTATCAGTAGTATTGCAGTTGGGGTCAAAGGGCGAACATTACAGTCAAGGTCGAAGAACGATCTGACCCATCAGAGGCGGAGGCAGTAGTACCATAGTTGGAGTTGAAGATAGTCCTAGCGAACCTCAACCATATTTATCAGCATTAAGTAATTGGAAGTACCTAAGGCTCCAGAAGGACCCAATGCGTCCATGAGTACACTTCAGTCATGCAAACTTAGGTGTGAAGTTTTTGCCCTGTATTCCATCGGGTTATCGCTCAGACCGTATACATAACTTTAACCTTAAGTTGAAAAAATATAAATCTACCTAGTCCTCCTCTCTCCCCTCCTTTTCTGTTTCTTTTCTGCAGTCAGTCGCTTTCAACATTCAATCTCCTCACATATTGAACCTCAAATCAAGACACCTACCAATATACTTCCCGAGGCCAAACATTCTGGCCTGGCGGCCATCAACTGGAAAACACAAAGCCCGAAAGTTTGTCAAGAAAGCAAGATCTCACTTCAAACCACGATCGACAATGGTGTTCGTCAAAATTCTTAGTGTCATCGCAGCCATCAGCGCAGCTTTCGTATATATCGAAGACCGATGCGCTGGGCCAGCTCCATATGCTCCCCCAGGATCGAGCATTATGGCCTGTATCCGGCACTGCTTGTTTCATAGGCGTTGCTGGGAATTCTTTCAGGCTCTTCACATCGGGCTTGGGGTAATGTCTATATTTGAAGCGCTTGCAGCCAGGAATTGGCTTCTCATCTTGCCTACAAGTGAAAGGGTGGTTGTCAACGCAGTGATATTCTGGCTTGGAGCGGCCGTCATTACAGGAATCGAAAAACGCGACGGAATCAAACCAAAGGACATGAGTAGTTAATTTATTTACTGGGTTTCTGACTTTCATAGCGTTCAGATCGATGAAGGCTCGCGGCATCATCACCTACGAAGCTGATCTAGGTACGTAGTGCAAGTCAAATACACTTAATGCACGCGGGTAGACTCTCATTTGATATATCATTTATCGAATTTCGTCCACAAGTGCACTCCCATGAAAGTAACATTGATATGTTAACCAGGAACTTCCTTCCATGATGCTTGTATGGAAGGTGACACGAGCGTTCACATGCAGAAACACTACCGACCTAGTATATGTTCGTGGATGCCGATCTTGAGTAGGCTATTCAGTGGTGGCATGTTTATTAGAAAGAGCTCGGTGGTTTTACTTGAAACTTGAGGGATTGAATCAGACAACCGAGTCTCATCTTTAGGATTGTAATTCAGTGCCCTGACCTATACCGAGGACGTTAGATGCATTGAGATTCTGTGATTTTTCCTTAAAATTGGGAAAGAAGTTTGAATATTCTGCGTGGTGATTATCTTGAGGAAGTATTTGCCGTGATCCCAAATTCCTTGGGTACAATTTAACCAATGAAGTTTGTCAACTATGAGATAGACCTCAGTTGAAATATCCAACTTCAGCATTCAAGGAGAACCAATCGCTTGATTTGATATACAACACCTACCACGTCTCTGATCATCTATAAATCGTTGAACAGATTAATTGCTTCGGATTTGTGAGCTCATATGTTCGAGGCAACTCATCCTCGGGATCTCACTTCGGTTTCCAGCTCATTAGGACACACGTCTGCGCAAGATTGCCGTGAAGTCGGGCTTGGCTGTCTGACGGATTGACCCCCTGGGATGTGTTTTTTTTTCACTGTTGGCCGAAGCATGAAGACATCCAATTTCAATTTGCCTCTATGTACTCTGAGAAGATCCCTCTACCTCTTTGTCCTCAAGACTCAACCTGAAGATACGCGCTCGGTCATTTCCAAGTACCCCTACCCTGTACTATTTCCCTTGTAAAATCCGCTCGAAAATTGAACCACTGCTATCATCCAATTGCCGCTCTTCATGGACCATGGTCAAATGAACTTGGCTGGTCCCTGCAAATGCTGTTCATTTGTGACGGTCAATATTGAAACATGATTCCACCTGTGCGTGCCCTGAATTATCACCCCGCTCAGACCACAAGCTGAAGGGTTGCATGGTTTGGATTACGGTAGTATGATGGCCTGTACCTCAGACACGCCAGATCTGGTCCAGACTCACCTCACCCTTGATTGTTTGGTAGCCAACCAACCGTTCGCTACCGGGGATATACCCGACACACGATATGACACGATTACTACGGCATGCCGCCACGATACATAGTATGCGCTAAATTATTTTAAATATGCAACCCGAGCGGTGTCCCGTCCGGAAGTGTCCGTTGGCTGCACGAAAATGACTAACTGCCACGACGACGTGCTACAAAAGATAGTGTACATGGTAGGAACGAGCCTCATTGATATAGATAGCAAGGGTATGTGCTTATAACTCGTGAGACGATGTGCAAATGCGATTTGGAATACTACGGGTGCACGACAGTTGAGTCGGCGGGTAAGGATGCTATATTTGGAGATGGTGGCAGACAGCAATGAAGATCCACCACACGTGTCGGACAATGCGGTCTGGCTGGGTCCTAAGTATTAAACCAGCAGAGGACCTACAAGTAGCGAGATGGCTATTAAGGACAACATGCTAACGTACGAACTGGTCCAGAGTTGGAATCCTTTCCCTCAGACGCCCAAGCCAGCGAGCGGACTTTTATGAGTGGAGCAGAAGATGAAAAAGAGATGAGACGAGGCCGAGAGGGTTTTAATTGCGTAGCTGCAGGACTCATGCAGAAATTGGTCTGCAAGGTCCTTTTGACGAGCCTCTTTGGAGCTAACAAAAAAGCAAAAAGATGGCATTCTCGTAATTGGTTTGATGGAGGAATGATGCTGCGCACTCTTTCACAGCCTCCCTTGGTGCAGAGGGGAGAATGAGAGAATGCCGCAAGTGGAGATGCGACCAATTCCTCGAGGATTTCCCGCGCCTGCAGCCACTCTCCCGGCCCGTCCTCCCACTGACCGGGCAATCATTGACCACTGACGTAGGGTGGAGTGCGGCAGTGAGAAGTGAGAAGCTCAGCTCCCGTGATTGGCTCGGGGAGGACATGAAACCCGTTTCAGGCCCTGGCAGTACGTATCCGGTACATCGTAGGTTTGGTGGTCGCGCGGGTCGTCTGAATGATCACCAGCTCCCGAAGATTGGGATAAACAGTCCGGGATGGAGAATACAGTAGGGATGAACGACGAGAGAAGAGTGATAGTCGGGACTTTCCAGTTGACACTCGTTCAGTGCCAGAAATGACCCGTTTGTGCCATCATTGGTTGCGAGCACGGGGCGACACCCAAGGGAGAAGCACTCAAACCACTCTACTCTGTATCAAGTACCAGGTACGTACCAAGCACCAAGTGGCCGAGCATGCACCAACCAGCCACCTGCAAGCCCGCCCGCGTCTCAGGGACCACACATGCGACAGCGTCATGAGTGTCACTAGCCGCCCTCGCATTAGCCCCGAGCCCCCTGGACCTTTCTATTCGTACGAATCCCTAAATTGCTGCCCGAATAGCCAAGCACGGCTGGTTCCAGGGCATGTGTGGCCTGCTGTGCGAAGGAGCGCTTCCGTCCGCTGGCAGGCAATCTTAGGCCCGACGCTTTGAGTGTGCGTTGGTGTGTTGTGTGCGCTGTGCTGCGCTGTGCTGCGCTGTGCTGCGCTGTGCTGCGCTGTGCTGTGCGCTGCGCCGTCTTCTCTGCTCTTCCGATCCGATCCCTCCTGATTCAATGAATGGACCCATTGCTCCCGTCGCCATGCGACCTGCGATAATCACTCGTACCCGACTCGTGGTCGAGCCTGCACGACGTCGGATGCATTTCTGTTCATATTCTCAAGAAAGTCTGTTCTGTCACTGGAAACCATTTCGGAAATTCCAGGGCGTTGTCGCTTGTCACTGGTGAGGGGAGGGCAGGGGTCGATTGAGTCCACACATGCCCCTGTCGAGACCGCTCCTTGACCACGCTCTAGAAGAGATCTACTTCGCAACGTCGGATCATCTTCTCCAGCCAGAGGACCCCTTCGCTGAATCCCTACAGACTCTGGTACCTGCATGCCTCGCGTGGTTCAACCGCAGCAAGCAATGTATCCGCGACGTGCGCACCGCAATCTGCGCGCCAGGCAGTAGGCACCAACTTAGCCGATCGCCCGTCCGCGCAGGCATTTTGCCGGCTCGGGGGCTTCACCGTGCTTGTATCACGACGCCAAGCTGCATCTTCTCCGGTGCCTTGGATAGCGAAACAGCCAACTCGATGACCCCCGTCGCCTGACCCTTGTAACCGACCCAATCTTGCTTGCGACGCCTTCCGGGGCAGGATGATCCCCCCCTTGGTCCCCAGCCCGCAGTCCGCAGTCCCCAGATCCAGCTTGCGAGGCAATGCGGTATCTGGTTCTCTTCCCCGTTGTTTCGTCGCATTCTTCCCTTCGTTTGTTTTAACCCTCATCATTCCTTCTTTCGTCCTTCTCTTTCGCGAGTTCTTTTCTCTCTCTTCAGCAGCCGAGCTAGCTCGGATTCATTGGAGCCTATCCATTCATTTCATTCTCCAACTCACGCTCCCCTGCCGTCTACTCTGCCAGATCGTCCGCGACCACATTCCTTAACCTGCTTGGTCAAACACGTTCTTTTCTTGACATCTTCGATAGTCGCGCACTCACATTACCCCAGTTGGGTGTGGGTAGCTCATTCTTTCCTTACACATTTGACTCAACTTCGAACGCCTACCATTGTTCCCCTGAGTCCTGTCTCGTTTGGTCCCCGGAAACTCGGAAAGTCGAAAGCATCGACCGTTATCGCTTCAGCAGATCAGTAGTCCGTACATACGTTCTTGTACTGGAGTGTACATTGCCAACCACTTGAGACTTGACCTACGTACGACCCGGAACGTTCACAGCAACACTCTTTCTTTCTACCTTGGCTCCGAGAGCCCTAGCTTCAATTGCCGAAATTCCGTGTCGTTAAAGAGACGAACGTTGGATACTGAGACAGACCGAGAGACTCAGCCTAGGACCCGCGTCGGGAATCGCCACGAGACTACCGAGAGAGCATTCTTCTGCTACCTATCGCACCGATTAGCGCCCGACCAGCCATTTTACGCGGACCCGTGACGCGCATCGACAGCGTGGCAGTGCCGTGACGTTGGACTCGAACCACACGTTGGAATCTTGAGTCTCAGAAGCCTCGGCGGGGCTGGAAAGGGCTGCACAACCACCCCTCTCCCAGGAGCAATAAAGAGATCTAGTAGTTTCCAAATCGTTGGACCTCGTTTTCCGATTTCCACCAATTTTCGACCAAGATAATCCCTGTTGACCAGGGAGAAGCACAAAGGGGACGCCAAGGGCAATACCATTGGACCCTGATTCAAACTCCCTCCGAACCCCGCAACAACACGCAGAGTCGCTTTTGTGAGTTTGCATCCACTTACACACCATTCATCCTTCAAAACCACTGCACTCCCCATTCATGCACAATCGGCAAGGTGACTTGAGGGGGAAGAAGGCAGAAAAGTGCGATTTGCAGGATCAAATCTCACCCAGACAGGAAAACTTGGTCTGGACATCCCGTGCATTCTGTGCATGATGGGTGCTCGTTGTCAGCTGGCTGCCAAATGACTAAGTGCTCCTGCCTGCTTTTGCGAAGAACCTCACTCGTGACCGCGCAATCTCAACTCCTTCCTTGCTTTCCATACGCTCTCTCGCTCGCTTCTCCTCAATCCTCTCCTGCTTACTGCCATTGGCTGGCTTCTTTCAACTTCAACACTAACAAAACGTCTAGACAGCCTTGTTGCGTCGTCCACTCTCTCAAACGCTCTTCCATCAAAAACAGACAACTCTTCACCTTTCGAGCTTGGATACACCTAAACAACCATGCTCAAATCCATTGTCGCCGTCACCGCCGGCCTCATCGGCGGCGCCCATGCCTTCTGGCGCATGGAGTGCCCTGGCCGCGTTGGCGTCGCACGAATCGACCCCATCATCGACCCCGGAACTGTTTCCAAACATGCGCATTCAATTCACGGATCGTCAGGTAGGCTAAACATATCTCTTGTATTCCAGGGAAGAGCTTGGTATCTTTGATGCGCGCTCGCTACTGGTGTGGCCCTGGCTTGGCGTCGAGACCATCACGCCCATGCGACTTTTGTCTCAAACAGAACTGACACCTGCACAGCATTCGCCGAAACAGTCTCCAGCGCGGATCTTATGAATGGTGACTGCACCTCTTGTCGAGTTACCCAAGACAAGTCTGCGTACTGGCACCCTGCGCTCTACTTCAAAGACAGCGACACGGGAGAATTCGAACTGGTCAAACAGGTTGGCGGCATGTTGGCGTAAGTTTTCCTCTAGTTCGCCGTTCAGTTCCTTTTGGCCCAATTTAGGCCCGTCTTAGCTTGAAGCGAATCGACGTCGATGCCAATGCAATCCTGCAGAGCTAACATTTCTTAAGCTACTACCTGCTTTATGGAGACAACATCACCACTTTCCCCACCGATTTCAGAATGCTGTCAGGCACGAACGAGCGACGATCGTACGGCGTTGGGGACCCAAGCAAACCCGACCCAGAGAAATCACTCTGGGAGTCTCTTGGCCAGACCGACCAGGATACGCTGGCCGAACGTGCGATTGGTTTCAATTGCTTGAACTATGCCAAGGCCCCAGAGGGTACTCTCTATCGCCACTACTTGCCCAACAAGGAGTACCTTGATGCGAATTGTAAGGATGGTATTCGCTTCGAGATTATGTTCCCCTCCTGCTGGAAGGGAGGAGACGAGACGGACAGCGATGACCACAAGAGCCACGTCGCCTTCCCTGATTTGGTTATGACCGGAAGCTGCCCTGACAAATATCCCGTTCGACTTCCCAGTCTCATGTACGAGGTCATCTGGGACACTGCCTCTTACTCCGACCGCAACGGGCAATTTGTCATCGCTAACGGTGACACGACCGGTAAGTTCTTCCCTTATATTCCGAGATCTAGGGCTAACTTGTTGCAGGATACGGATTTCACGCCGACTTCATCATGGGATGGGATACCGACGTCCTGCAGAGCGCCATCGACACTTGCACTAGCGACTCGGGCAAAATCGAGGACTGCTCTGTTTTCAACGTCGTCGATGAAAGCAAGGCTACCTCTTGTGAGATGGAGCTGCCCAACGCTCTGGTCAAGGATGACGTCAAGGGACCAATGAGCCAACTGCCCGGCGGTGTCCAGATCACCTACGAAGACGGCGCAGGCGAGAGCGCCAGCGAGAGTTCTGTACCAACGGCCACTGGCTCTGTACCGACCTTGACTTATACTCCTGGTAAATTGCCTTCTAACTCGGCATCGCCTCTTCCGGGTGAGGTCTTTAAGGAATCGGTGGTTTCCGTGTACGCCGCTGCCGCAACTACCACTACGACAATCTTCTCGTCATCGACCTCTGCCTCCATCCCCACCTCGACAACAACTGTACCGTACCCGTCATCTTCAGCTCCTGCTGTTGGTATCCAGGCTGTCGATACCAGCAGTGGTGGTGTTTTCGTGGAGTCTGCCGCCATCACTCCGGCTCCCGTCAGCACACCCGCTAGCGAGACTGTGAGTTACTACAGCACAGAATTTATCACCAATGGAAATATTGTCAGCAAGATTCTCTGGGAAGAGCAGCTTGTTTACGTGACCGAGCTGGAGGAAGAGACGGTTACCGTTACCGTCACTTCAACGGCTGTTGTCGGAGGTCCTACTGCTAGAAGACGCCGTCGTGGTGTGCACATGCACGGTCATGGCCATCGTCATTTCTGAAGGGTTGAGGAAAGGAGAAAAGAAAACACAAAGGGATCTTAGAATTACGGTTGATTTTTGCACTTTTTAGTTATCTGGACAGGGACCGGATGGCCAAGGGAGGATGGTTTGAGGTGCATTTTGCTGCTGTGGGGATTACCTTTTCTTGATATGCGATGAGCACCCAGCCAGGTCTTTGGGAATATGTGGACTCAGAGTTAGTTACGCATGCACAAATACAGGAATGATGAATGATGAGAAAAAAAAGACACAAAAAAAAGGGCAACCTGGTGTTGCACATTATTCTCTCCCTCTGTGACGAGCAAGTGGTGTGAGTGAGAGACGTGAAGTGAACCGTAGAACGCCCAACCGGGGTTAGTGGAAGGCGGACGCGATGATCTTGTCACGATCTCATCTTCATTGTGTTGACATGAACTCACCGGGCATGCGAGAAAGGTCAAAGGATCTACGAGGGATCTCTTTTAAATTGAGCTCGTCAACAGTTCATCTCGATTTGTCTTGTCATTTACTCGTTCTCTGGTGGGTGCTGGAATGGGTAGCGCCTGGCAACGCATTCCACCTGATATTGCAGTGAGACTATCGAAATAACCTCAGCCATCGGCGAGAACTCGATCAGCGGTGGCTGGAGGAACAAAGTGGGCAGGTTCCCGCTGGATTCTGTTCCAATGTTTGATATTTGACCTCCCCTTCCGACTCTTCTCCCTGTTGCGTCCCTCCTGTCCTATGCGCACGACGTTGTACTGTTTGAGTGGTGCCGTCAAGCTAAACATCTCCCAGTTTAGCCGCTTCGGCTGATGCAATCATGATGAGCTTTGCTTCATTACGCGCTCCCAGGGAGGCCGAGCCTACGGGAAATGGCCTGAGCCTAGGATGGCTGCTCGCCTTCTCCCTGGGCGGCGCTGTCCTGCTCTTCACTTGTGTCGGCTTGCTGCTCTCGTGGCGCATCAGGTCTCGCCCGGAAAACGACACGACGACGACGATATACGCAGTCTCTGACCGACCCAAGCGAAGCTGGAAACTGGGATCCACCAAGCGGCTCACCAGACGCAAGTATGTCATGGCTCGGTCGACCAGCCGCCTCTCCCTCTCGCTGCCGCCTCTCCTGCCCCCACTGCCGACGTACCATAGCCTCGGCTTCTTGAACAGGGGGAATCGGAAGCGGTCGCCCAGCTGGGTCGAGGAGGACGAGTTCCACGGGCCCAAGGTCAGAAGGAGCATCCGTGAAAACTGGTTCAAGCGGGATAGCTGGCTCGGCAAGGCGCCAACGCTGCCGAGCCTGATGCTGGACGACGCGGAGAAGGCCGACTTTGACGATGTCCTCGACCAGAAGATGAGCGAGCAGGGCGTGAATAACCAGCCGCCGTTCGAGAGGAGCCAGACGGCTCCCCCTTTCTCTGCACAGGAGCCCATCGGCGATCTGCCCGTCAGGGTCCAGGCTCCCGGGCAGCTGTTTATGGGACCGTGGCAGGCCGACTCGGACCTCCAAGACATCCTACGATCCACGGAACTCCGGCTGCGAGACGGAAGGCCGCCGGTCAAGACACCGAGCTCGTCGCCCGTCAAGGGAGGATCACCCGTCAAGACCCCCCACAGCCAGAAAAGCATCTCCTCCCAAGGCTCGTTCAAGTCCGCTGGCACCGTCGGATCCGTGCGGGTCACCAGGATGTCCGTCAGCCCCGGCAAAAGAGCCACCGTCCACGCCATGCCCGCCCACGAGCACAGCCGGAACGCCTCAATAAACACCATCGCGAGCGTGGCGCACAGCCTGATTGCCGAGGCGACAAAGGAGCTCGTGCTCCCCGGCGGGCACTCGAGCCCCAGCCGTCTCAGGGGCCAGCAGTGGGAGCCGCAGCAGGAAACTCACTCGTCACCAAAGGGACGCCGGCGGAGCAAGTCCCTGGAGAGCGACCAGTCGAGCTCACTGTCGACGGTGTATAGCGTCGGGGACCAGGAGGATACGCGAGCCGAGCAGCATCACTCGCACAAGAGATCTTACCAGACATACGACCCCTTCGTGGAGAACAGCCTCAGGGGGTTTGGGCCGAAGCCGCCGCTGTTTGGCCCTCGATCGTTGAAGAAGCAAGACCAGAAGCCGCGCATGTCGACACCCTTGAAGCCAGCCTCAAATTCTGTCCGGCCTCAGCTCCGCCAGACCTCGGTGAGCAAGCAGGTCGTGAGCAGCCCCTCGTTGCTCTCGATCGTCCTCGATCCGCCGACTGACGATTCCCCTCTCAAGAGCGATTATTTCAGCAACTTTGGCTACGACTGCCTTTCCTCGTCGTTTCCCATTAGCCCCTCAATGTCGAGCTTGGTGGCGCCGTCTGTTACTACCACAACATATTCAGATCCCGGCACTACCGGGCCAGAGGCCAATGAAACCCCTAACTTGGACCAAGGATTGCCTCAGCCGGATAGGAACAGTGTCGTGACACTTGATCCGATCAGCCCATCGAGTATCGCATCTTCGCCCTTTGATGAGCAAGACATGCTTGCTCTCCTTCTATCGAGCTCGACACCTCGGAGAGCTCTGCCAGAACCGCCAAGGCACTTCACCAACATCGACCAGTCGATCATGCCCACGCCGCTTTCGCCACGACCCAGACGCGACTTCTCACGGCAGCTGAGGAAATTGTCCACTGCTTCCAGTGTTGGTTCTTTGTGTGACGAGGAATCGGTAGTTGATGACCCTGCTGCCGTCTCGACCGGGTCGCCCAGCCGCCGCTCCATGCTCCGATCGCTGGGGTCGCCTCCGCCGGGCCCGCCGCCCCGGGCAGACTCGGCCATCGGCGTGGAATCGACGTCCGTAGGCAACTCCGTCGCCGAGCTCCGCAGAATGAACAGCATGGTCAGCATCACGTCCGTGGCCTCCTCCCTCTACAGCAAGTACGACTCGCCAAACATCCCCGAGTTCCGTGGCTCGTCCTCGCGGTCCAACCCCGGGACTGCCAACATGGGTCGCCAGAAGTACCTGAGCCTCGGAAATGTCCTGGCCAAGAAGGACGGAGGCGTGGGAAGTCCGCCGTTGAAGAGCCGCGGTGGCCTAGGCATCAAGATGTGCGAGGACGACTTAGACGGGGGAAAAGAGAACCAGGGCCCTGGTTTGAGTGGGCCGCGTCTCGACGCTTCCGTCCACACCGGCAGCCCGCACTTCATGAACCTTTCGAAGCTTGGCACCGTCGACGAGCTGGGTATAGACCAACAGCACCGGGCAAGCGCCGATAGCATTGGAATATACGACAGACAAGGGTTCCTGAAGGGCTCGCCTGAGAGACTCGAAAGGGAGACCAAGGGCTTATGTCTGCGGATGTGAAGAAATTGATCATGCATGGCCTGGGTTGCTGACTTTATTCTTTCCTTTGTCACTCACTCATTCTCTTTGTCGGACGACTCATGTCATTTCCTTGTTTGTCTCTTTCAACTTCCCCTATTTGTGTGTATACACTTGGATATTCCCTGTATTTTAGATGAGCTTGGAAGGGCACATGAGAACTGACTGGTGTTTTGGAGCTCCATGGATATACCCGTCAGACGTAATCGTAATATTAGGTATTCAATAAAGTTGGACGGCGTCTGAAGGGAACTCGTGTGCGCCCTAGAATAGGCTTGTTTCCTTGGTTTTCTTGCTCATCAGCGGTGATATCCCTTTTGTACCGAACGCCGATGCTCCTGGTTCCAGCCATGCCATGTCTGGATTAATCAACCCGCGGCCGCTTGTTCTCGGTGTCCTCCTTAGATCCATCCTCCTTGGTACCGTCTCCCTCGACTTCATCACGGGCTCGTACCCTGCCAGCGCCTTCGCCCAGCTCTTCCTCTCCTTCGGCTCCCTGACCGATCCAATTGCCCTCCTCGTCAAAGTACTCGTGAACGTTATCTGCCGTAATCCAACCTCCACTGCCTGGCATAGGCGGGGGCATTCCACCATTGCTCGCGCCGCGCAGAACGCCGGTGAAGCCTTCGATTGCCTCGTGCTCAGCGCTGCCCTCAAAGACGATTCGGTCGTAGTCATCTTCCTCATCCTCTTCGCCATTATTGGGGTCCGGGTTCAGGTCCGAGCAGTTGGCCATTGCTTCGTAGAGCTGTTTTGCTGGGTTGGGGTCGGAATCGGCGCTGGGAGGGATGATTGTGAGCTCCACGGTGTTGAAGTCGTCGTCATCCGAGCCGCCTTCGGAGAACTCTAGTTGCATCCAAACAGCTTGAATGGGGTTGCCTTGGCTCTGTGTACCAACTTGTTTTACAGCGTGGATGGATATCGCGGGGTAGGGGATCGAGACACCGGCCTCGACCTGTTGGCTGAAGATGGTGAAGTTCCTGCGGAGAGTTAGTCGGTCTGAAATGGGCAGTGAGGAAGGGCCGTAGTGCTTACTCCGAGTTAGCAAAGATGTCGACCTTCTGCTCGACCAGCTCCTCGGCATCACCATTTATACTATTGCCCTCGGGAGCACTCGGCTTCTGACTCGAATCGGCCGGGAACAAGGCAAGCTTGCCGCATTGCGCCTTGGGAATCCATGCCTTTGCGCCGGCGACGTGGTAGTGAAGGACGGGCTTGCCGTCGATGAAGCTTTCAGGGGTCTGAGTCTGGTATTCTGACAGGGTCGTGAAGTCCCCCACGGCGGGGGGCGTCCGGATTGTGGTTGGCAGCATTGTGATATGTTTGTCTCGAGGCAAGGGCGCAAGCTGATGGTGTCTTGGAGGGGTCAACCAGGCAGCTCGAGAGAAAATGAGGGTTGCGACGTGGGGCTAGTGAGCTTTATCCCTTATCGCCCTATCGTTATCAGACTCTTATCGCTTATCGCGACAGCCATGGGATGACGAAGCCCAGCCAACTGTAGGGAGCAACATCAGACTGACAAGCCAGGAAGCCTCTCAAGGTTGAAATACAGACCGACTAATCTGACCTTTTCTATCCTAACATACGTGTAAAGCGTTTCTTTCATCTACACCACGAGATTTATTTCTGCCACTGACTCAAGCGCCGCGACAACGGAACGATTGAAACGCGCATCACCCCGCCATTTGAGATTCGAGGTCATCACTCATCACTCATCACTCATCACTTATCATGCACAACGGCCGTAAGTCTCTCTAAATGTCGGCAAAACAAGACCTCTAACATATATCCAAGGCTCGCATCCCCTGCTGGAGCAGGTTCCCTTGACAGTCTCCCCGTTCGTGTCTCTCCCAGCCGCCACGACGCTCTCCTACAACTACAAGACCATGCCATCTGCCCTTCCCCCCTCATCTCTTGGCATCTCCGCGGCATCGGACGACCCTGCTGGACAGCTGAAGCCCAAGTACGTTGTTTCTGGCTCTGGCCATGCTGCGCATCCGGATGACATCATCGCTTCCTGTCGTGCACTCCAAGCGCATGTTTCAAAGATGCAGGAGGATGCGGAACGTGAGTTGAGGGAATTGGAGGAAAGGATCAGGGCGCGAGATCTTGCTGAGAAGAGGAGAGTAGCACCGGGCTGGTTGGACAGCGAATCACGTTTGCTGGAGCCGGAAAGGAACACGCCAGCGCAGACGCAGAGTATTGGTAATGTGCCGGAGGGACAACCTGTCCTACAAGAGAGGACTGACCCTTCTCCTGATGACCAAGGCGCAGAACTTGACCGAGCATTTGGTGGTATGGGCTTGCAATAGATGTTTTCGTACGAAGTATATGCGGTTCATGGCCATCTCACGAACAGGTACAGGGCCATTATTTTCTCTGTATTATGTCAAAGGCGATTACCTATACATTAAGTAGCTATCGAATGTCATAGTTGTCGTGGCCTTCTCTTAACTGGCGCGCCGTCGAGCATAGATCTATCACCACGCTCTACATGAAGCCAGCAAGGGCGATGAGAGCAGCGCCAGCCACGAGGATACGGGAAGCGGCGAACTCGGGAGCACCGCCCTCGACGATGGTGGAAGTTGGGGTGCTGGAGGTCTGTTTGGTGGTTAGTGTAGCCGAGCTTAGGCGGAAGTGAAGGATTGGGCTGATACATACCGAGTTCGAGGTGTGGGTGGTGACGATGGAGGGAGTGGTCACGGCAGACTCAGAGACGGCGACAGTGCTGAAAACGGCCTCACTCTCCTCGGCGGAGGTCTCAGCGGAGGTCACCTCGACGACAGTGGTCTCTTCGGCGGCAGCAGAGGTCTCAGCAGCGGCGGTAGTCTTCTCGGCAGCAGAAGTGGTCTCCGCAGCAGCGGCCGTTGTGGTGGAATCAGCACCAGCGGGAACAGCACTGAGACCGCAGCCCTCAGCAGCCGCTTCGACGCCATCACCATAGTCTGGCCAGAGGTCGTACTCAGTGGCACATGCTAGGCAGGCCTCGTAGAGCTCGTTCCACTCATCGCTATCGCAGTAGCCCTTGTCCTCGGCGTCGAGGATAGTGTTACCTGATACGACGGAATTAGTCTCGTTGGAACACACACCCTATGGGCCTCAATTTCACGGGAATGCTCACCGCAGTTGGCGTGGCACTGATACGCGGCACCAGTCACCACACGCTTGTGCATGGAGACCGACTCGGGGAACTGGAAGCTTCGTCTGCCAGAGGCGTCGAACAAAGCATTGGCGCTGGCCAGAGTGACCAGCGAGCCAAGAGTAAGGGCAGTGTACGTCAGTTGCATGTCGGCGATGAGGCTTAACGAGTGGCAGAGAGCTGAAGTGAGTCTTCTGAGGAGGCTGGATACGAGTTCGATGGGATGATGCGTGGAGCTTCACATGCTTCATGCAGGCGCTGGTGAGCTTACTTATACCCTTCACGTCAAGGGCTCTCCATCACCAAGCGGATTGTGTCAAGAGACACACGCGTACCGGCTAGCCGATCCAGCTATGTTCATTTCTGGTCCACAGTGGAGTTGCTCGACCCGGTTGATTCGAGCCAAGGATGCTGTCCTTCAAGCAAACAACCCACGAGGGACCGGGGACATGTCCAAGATCAGCCTACGTTAACTGGGCCCCCGAGTCATGGATTCAAGGGCCTGGATACCTCCATGTCATTGTTGGTGCTCTAAATCCGAGCTACCGATGTCGGCTTCCACATGCACAGGACCCAGGATGCAGGCTCGACTGTTGACAACTGGGGATGGGGCCAATGAGTGCACATAGCCTGATCTGATTAGATGCTATGTTGCATCTTATCTGATCATCTGATAACCGCTCAACCAACTCAGACTATGTCAACCCTGTCTCCCATCGCCAAGGTTGCAACAATAGCTCCGTTGGGTCACGCTGGACCTGCATGAGCCAACGGCCAACCTTTGGTCTTCTCCACCGGTAGCAGTCGACCTGCTTGATGGTGGGCGGGAGGTAATAGTGGGTTGGCGGCCAAGATCCCGAGAAGTATGCCCGTTGCTACCAACGCGCGTGAACTCGACGGGAGTTGCAGTAGTATATCAGGCCGCGTAGGTCTGGCGCCACAATCGGCGAGGACTTGCAAGGGATCTGCCGGCCTGGAAATCTGTACTTCGAATTTCAACTCTTCTCCTGCATTTGCAATCTCCGGCTGCTGTTGCTCCTTGCCCACACCTTGCTTACACCTTGCTTGATATGCCTTCTCTCAAGTCCGTCCTTGGTGGCCTGGCCGTCGTGGTAGTTTCTGCCTATGCTGCTACTGACCTTGGCGGCGAGGATGAGATGGGCCCGGCCGCCTTCATGTGGCCGGCGGACAGAGTCTGGGCGGCCTCCATGGACAATACTGCTCCTTGTGGTTCCGTTGCCAGCCCTGGAAACCGAAGCCAGTTTCCTTTGAGTATGGTTTCCAGAGCTTCAACATGAGGTCGTGGACTGACAAAGAGCAGCGAGTGCAAAGGTTGCTTTGATCGGCCAGGACGAGTCCTACGACATCGAGTTGAGCATCTCTTACTTGTCAGGTAAGCCTCCTCTGAAAATATCAAACCTGCCGTTGTGCCTGACAAGTTTAGACCCTAAAAGAAACTCGGACTTCACGACGCTCATCGACGGCGACGATTTCAAATCCATCGACGTCGGTCATACTTGCGTAAAGGTGCCGGATGCTGCCAACTCCGTCACCGCCGGCGACAAGGCCACCCTCCAGATCAGGTACATTGCCGATTTTGACAAGGCCGAGAACGAAACATTCTATGCCTGCGCCGACATCACATATGTGGAGCTCACGGACTTCGATGAGTCGATTCCATGCTTCAATGTTACGACAGATAGCGACGACGACGATAATTCTTCCTCCTCGCATTCGGACTCGAGCTCGACTTCGTCTTCGTCGACTAGCACTTCTACTGTCAGCCCGGACAAGGAGAAATCTGGTTCTGGTGGACTCTCTAGTGGCGCCATCGCCGGCATCGTCGTTGGCTCGGTTATCGGTGTCGGCCTGATTGCCTTGGCCGGTCTGCTCATTTACAGACGCAAAAACAAGCGCATGAGTGTACTTCGGCAGCAGCAATCGGCGAGAGGAGTCAGTTGGGAGGAACAGCCGCCGAAGAATTCTCAGTCTACTGGAAGTGTGAGGATGAACGACTTGGCTTAGGATAGTTGAGGTGGTGTAGTTTGGAGACGGGTGGATGCAGGGATTTCCAACAGAGGTAATGTGTCACGCGATATGGGTTTCTTCAAGTAAATGAGATGAACTTTATCAAAATCTACGGATTGCAAGTGATTACTTGAGATGAGATTGAGCTCATTGGATTATAGATATTGCAATTGCAACTTTAGATGAAATATGTGCCTGTATGCACGAAATATTACCTTGGTCACATTCCAAGAAGGGATGCATTTCTACCATCTTTAGTCAAGCCCGTCGGTCTCAGCATATCACTTACAACTTCAACTTCTACCCACCAGTCAGAAGAGTGTTGTGGATCTAGTTCTCCACGAGCAGGGTCGTTAATCGATAACCTACAGGCAATAGTCGCTCCACCCACGCGACCGTGGTTCCACCTCAGGCGTTGGGCTATCCAACAGCTCGGTTTCTGGTGGCTGGATCGCGAAAAAGGACCGACTTGGTCAGTTTCTGACATCGAAAGGGCTGTGATCTTCGCTAGGAGTGCCGGGCATCAGGTCATGAAGCGATCCATGTTCCTATACAGCCGAGCTTTGGACGATGTGGAGGAGAGGCAATCGCGATGACCGCTACCTTGACTAGGCCCTGCTCAGGCTTGATATTGTCCATTAATGGGAATTAATGGTTCATTACGTAGTATTCCGTATATCTTCAGAAGTCAACGTTGCTTATTTTCTCCTTCTGACATGTACAGGTATTTTTGACAAGTGCCAACCATGTCTACTGTCTGAACCGCATCATTTGCGTTCCGACTTCGGGGGGTTTCCAATAGTTATGGTGAGTTGACCCACGAGGAAAATGTTTCTTCGACTAAGATTTCTATATAAAAAAATCCATCTCGGACGGCGATTTTAATGTCCAGCGATCTTGGGGGTGTGGTTGCGATCCCGATTGCAAGAAGACTCCAGAAGCCGACGGCTGGACCTTCATGAGCAACCAGGGATCATCAACTCCCTCGGCTCACAATTGTTCAAAGCAAAGAATCGAGGACAGACTAGGTGCACGATTCATTCCATCATCGGGACGCTAATCAATATGAAAAGAGGCCTCGTCGTGGTACTCAACATGCCTCTGAAGAGCCGCTAGGTCACGTGTGGCGAATAGTTGCATTTGCATGCGTCGCAGTCAGTAACGCTCTCAACCTCTCTCCTCCAACATTGGAATGCGACGACATCCCCTTGCCAGGCGGCTACACGAAACTTCGCCATGTCGTCTCGTAGAACCTCCGCCCTCACGCTAACTGCCACGATCTGCCCTTTCCGTTCCGGCTCATCCCTCCTAGCGTCATCGCACAAAACAGACTTCGGCTCGGTGCTCCCTCGCGTCCCCCCCTTGAGCGACGCTTTCGGCGAATGCTGGGGCTCCTGTAATCACGCTTCTCGCGGACAGAACCACCGACGCGTTGCCTGTGCGACATTGTCTTGCTTCATCACGCCGAGTTTCCATTCGTTGTCCTGGCGGGAAGCTGCGCTGGAGGCAGAGCCGATCGCTTTTGTGTGCTTCCCGACTGTGACTGTCCAACTCGACTGTGCTCGCTGGAGGTAAACGATCCCGAAACCGTCGAAATGTGACGTCAAACTATCAAACTCTGTATAAGAAGCGTGGTGCGGTCAGCCAGTACTGGGCATGACTCGATACAATTGCATTTCTAACCTTCCTGCGCCCTCGCATCATCCCCATATCTTCAACTTTGTTCCAAATGATTTAGTATTTTGATCGACCTGCGCTCCCACAATCGCTTTCTTTTCTTCAACCTTGTTCCAGCTGCTTTACCATTTTTTACCTTTCTGCGCTCGCGCGTCATTCTCCTTTTCCCCCCAACCTTGTTCCACAAACCGCTGGCGGTTAACTTATCGTAAAATACAACACCTTCACCTTCAACGAATACCTCAACACCAAACACAAATAGCAGTCATGTTCAAGGCTGCACTCCTTGCCCTACTCGCCACGAAAGGCCTGTGCGATGTAACTGGCTCAATGCACGAAGCCAGAGTCGTTGGCCGAGAGAATCCGCCTCAAGTCGACCATTTCGGGTGGCACTCGTTCGCCGAGTACACTGGCATTGCTGCGGAGCAGTATATAGAGTCTCCTGTCCAGGGAATCCCCGAGACGTTTTCATGCACGAAAGTAAGGATGGGGAATCTTGCAGCACTGCGCCAATGGATTACTGACCTAATTATTAGGGGGTAGGGCCGGATCGACTCGACTGTCCTGCTGCCATCTCTGCCTGGGAAGGCCAAGTCGAAGGCGAGTACATTCACGTCAATGCAGGCCAATGCATAGCAGCCACCGATGGTGAATGTCGGACTGTTTTATGTGCCCCCCTTGGCCGATTGAGGATTCACATCGAGGAGATTATCGGGAGGATGTGGAATCCCCTCTCTATGAGGTGCGTGCTGGGAGGCCACGGTGGAATCCTCCAGAGTGAAGACTCGGCATTCGTCATTGAAATTGGACGGCCCCTTCAATGAGTAGCTCACTCATCATGGCTCAATTATTCAGGCGTTTTTGCTTCAGCGTTGGTCTTGTTCAACTGGCGTTCATGAGTCGTCGGCTGTCGCTGGGGGCGACATTAACTCGACTTGGTGGGGGGTTCTCAAGTTTACTTTCGGCGTCTTGCCTGATCCTCGTGTACATTCATTTTATCTTAGGCGTTTTCTATGGCTTCGTTGCAAGTTTATGCATCTGTTAATGACGCGGTCGCCTACTAACTGACGGTGACCTCAAAGAAGCCCTCCTCCGTTGAGGATGCTCGTGGCTGCTTTCTTGATGGCCAAAGTGGAAATTTGGAACAGGCTCGGTCCAACGCTGATCCTCGCAACTCCAAGTTTGGCTAACTCAGCTGTCGTCAGTGCATCTGGTGTCGCTCCCAGCTTGACGGCAACCCGGCCATTCAGCTCATTCACCAACGTTTCCACCCAGGCCGTCCGCATCCCTCGTCCGGGACCGCCCCAGAAGAAGACAGTAGTGGCACCAGCATCTAAATATGCCTTTCCGCGGACAATGGCTTCGTTGACCATGGCTGCGTCGTCAAGCTTCGTGTTTACGTGGAAGATGTCGCAGCGGGCGTTGAGGACGAAGTCGGGGCAGCCGGCGTCAACAGCAGTCTTGAGGGCGGTTCGGTACCGCTGGACTTGTTCGTCAATGTTGTACATGACGCCACTGGAGGGAATGCTGTCTTCGATGTTGGCTCCTGCGACGCCGAGTTTGACAGCTTGGGCCACAGACGTGGCGATCTGGTTGCCGTAGCCGTCTTGTAAGTCGGCAGTCAAAGGTAGGTTGGCAGCCTCAGACAGCGAAGCGAGCTTGGCGACGGCGGCGAAGTTTTGCTCCATGGTGAGCTCTTCATCGTTGACACCAAGAGTGGCAGCGATGGCCCATGATGCTGTTGCAATGGCTTTCACGGGCTTGGAATCGCCATCGTTGAGGGAGACGACAGCGTTGAAGGATGCTATGTCCCACACGTTTGGGAAAACGATGGGCGATGAAGGGACGTGAAGCGCCTTGAGTTGCTTGGCTGACTCGTTCTTCATGGTTGATGGTTTTATGGGCAAGACGGATTGGAAATTGTCTCGGGATTCAATGAATCGATGACTCTGTCAGGGTTACTTATAATTGAGGAGTGACATAACTGTTGAGTCAGTCGGTTCCTGATACTCACGTTGACCAAAGGGCGCGGGTATTAAGCGGGGTAATTCAATTGACGGAATCAAAGCTGATGTCGTAGCTTGGCGACAGCATGGGGACCTCGCTTGAATCGCAAACTGCTTCATCTGAAACAATGGATCCAAAGCGAGTTTCTTTCGTTCTAGGGAATCTTCCATCTTCACGGTGGAGTGGATCATTCAATGATGCGCATTGTTGAGGGAAGTTGGCACGATTGCTGTATTGGCTAAATGCACTTGTGGGGAAGGGCCTGTTCTCGCCGCAAAAGAAAGGCGGTTTGCACATTGATTGGGCTCGAGATTGTTCGTATTCTAATTACCGAGGACGAATATTCCTAACCCGAAGCCGACACAAAGGCTCGATATCTACGTCTTGCCGTTACAACTCGCGAGCCAACATGACGTTCCAAATGCGAAAAGCCGTTCCGGCCGACATCCCGGCGCTGTGCGCCGTCTACTTCTCCGCCTTTGCCGACACCATCGTCGGCCGACTAGTCTTCCCGCCGAGCTCAGAGGCAGCGCGGGCCTTTTGGGTTGCGAACCTGACGCGGGAACTCCCAGACGCGAGCTTCGAGTTCCTCGTCATGACCACCCGCACCGAGGGTGACTCGGAGGAGCAGGTTGTCGGGTACGCAAAATGGATCCGCCCCGGAACGCCGATCGAGATGCCCCCGCCGGCCTCGGCGTGGCCGCAGGACGGCAACCCGGGACTCGCGGTGGAGTTCTTCGGCAGCCTGGCGGCGACGCACAAGCGGATGATGGACGGGCGGCCGCACTGGTACCTGGAGCTGATTGGGGTCCGCAAGGAGTGGATGGGCCGGGGCGCGGCGAGCTCGATGATGCGATGGGGCGTGCAACAGGCCGATGAGGACGGGCTGCCGTGTTTCCTCGAGGCGACGCCCAACGGCAGGGGCATGTACGAGAAGTATGGATTCCGGGTCGTGGGCCAGCAGGAGTTTGAGTCGCCCAGCGGGAAGGTGGTGGAGTTCTACATGCTCCGTGAGACAAAGGTGAGCGGGAAGTGAGGAGGGACAATGAAGACCTGTGGTGGATGCTTTTGGTGGCTTTTCAGTCACATTGTGGTCGAGATGTGGTTGAATCGACAACAATACTTGCATACCACAGATAATAACCCTGGTGAATGAATGGATGTATGAATGAATAGCAGTGTTTGAATGCCACAATACAAGTTGTGTTGGGTGAATATATGGCTTTCCTTGGGTGCCGTAGATAAGTATATAGAGCTCATGGATGGATGTACATTCGACAACGTCGTTCCGTGTCCAACAGAACAACTCACGACCATCGCACAGCGCCAACACGGCAACCCACACGCGATCTCGGCATTCACACCCAAAACAAAACCCACCATGTGCAAGCACGTATCTGAACAGTTCAAATGCGGCCACGAGAGCAAGATCGGATACTTCGACTGCCGAACAGGATTACGAATGGAGGACGGCAAATCGAGCTGCGGCGTCCTGGACTTCGGCAAACTTGTCTACCCCAGAGGCCCATGCAACGAGCCTGGATGCAAGTACCCAGAGGCCATGAGGAAGGGATGGAGGTGCTGCGCTTGCAACAAGGGGCGCAACTTCGGGGAGAAGTGTGATCAGGACGCGAATTCACGGGGATGGAAGTACATCGACTGCAAGCACCGGTTCTGCTTGACTTGCGAGGTCTGGCCCGGAAAGAAGCACAAGAAGCCCAAGTCTAAGGGGAAGGAAAAAGATACCGGAGGTGGCGGCGGGAGCGGAGGTGCTGCCGGAGGCGGAGGTTCGGCGACAAAGGAGTCTTTCCAGAAGAGCCTCAAGTCGATGACCAGGAGGGTGGTATCAGGCTCGGCCTTTGGGAAGTAGTCGGCATTCTCAAATAGTCTTGTTGCTTTGGAAGCTGAGCTGGGCCGCGGCTGGGTTAGGGTAGTACGGTAGATCCAGAGAGAAGGGTTCCGGAATTAGAACTCTAACAGACTAAGGAGGCGACTCGGCCGAGAAATGGAGCAATGGAAACGTCATCGCATGCTTCAACAACGTGGGTGTGAGATGGTGGCGTAGTAGATGTAGATCGGAGCTGGAACAATGGGATGAATAAGCGGAAATCAACCTGTGCCTGCGCCCGGTGGTCCGTAGTACTTGTACCTCGGCGGTTCCGGCCTGCGCCTCATCACCGGCGCGTTTCCATGACGTTAGCAGGAATATTCATCCGTTTCCCGTGTGGCAATCGGGCACAAGACCAACACCACCAATGCATCATGGACCGCGGCTCGGTCTCCGATTCGGGCCTAGACTCAACAGACTGCGGCAGGATGGAAGAATTTGCTGGAGACCAGAGGAGAGTTGTGTGCCTGGATTGACAAAGGTCGCGTGACTTGATTCCTCTTTTTTTTCTTCGATTTACTTCATGTCTTTCTTCACCTCTTGTCCCTTCTCGTTAATGTTTCTCTGTCTCTCGTAAAAGATTGTGCGTCAGAACACGGCCGTCACTTACATGTGAAAGACGAAACAAGCGACAAGGATAGCGGCCGTGAGCGAATACGTCACCAACCAGAATCCGAGACCACGCCCAAAAAAAGCCGGCCAGCACAGCACCAGCTCACAGCGCATCGTATTCGCACTGAATTCACCACTCCTGATTTCCGCTCTCCTGAACACCTCCATCACTTTCGCCTCATTCTCCTTTCCGTCGCAACTCACCTTGCCTTTTTTTTTCTACGATAATTTGCACCTGGACTATTGCATTTCCTAGCGCGTCTAGTCTTTATCGAAACCACACACCTGCGACGTGCCACCTGCGGCCTCCGACTTGCGACAAAACACCACTCTTTTTCGCCAGTCACCACACCCTACCACGCGTGCAACCACAGGAACCATCACTGCCATGGTATCCTCCACGTCCACCGCCAACAAGCTGGCCTCGTGCCTGTCGAGACTGAGCCCTGTTCCTGCGTTCCCCGAGTACACAGGCCCCTACAAGGTCGGCACCGTCGATGTCGAGATCCCCGTCTCCGAGCTTCAATCGCCCGTCCCCGTTCCCGAAGGCGCCGCCGACATCCACACTGTCCAGTTTCGCATGTTCTACCCGGCCGTCCCGGAGTCAGGCGAGAAGCGAATCGGCTGGCTTCCTACTCCCCAGCGACAGCATCTCTCGGCGTACACCAAGTTCCTGGGAATTGGTCCCATGCTGGCTGAGGTTCTCTCGTAAGTCCCCATCACCGTTGCCTTAACGCGATCAATGTTTCATGTTCTATTTGCTAACTAGACTTGAACTAGGTTCCTCCCCCGACACCTCCACTACACCACCATCCCAGTTCACAAGAATGCGACCCTGCAGAGCCCCTCCACCGAGGCCCAGCGATGGCCGACCGTCATCTTCTCCCATGGTCTGGGCGGAGGCCGAAACTCATACTCGTTCATAGCTGGATCTTTGGCCTCCCACGGAGTTGTGGTTCTCTGTCCGGAACATCGCGACGGAAGCGCTGTCGCAACCTTTATCCGCCATCCTGACGAGGGTAAAGCGAAAACTGCTACCGCTGGCCGACTCCAGATTCCCTACGAGAAGATCTCTCACGACGTGACTCCCGAGGTTTACCTCGCTCGCGAAGCCCAGATAAGGATTCGATGCTGGGAGCTGGGCTTGATCCACCAGGCCATCCTGGCCATCGACCGCGGCTCTCAATACACCAACTTGAACCATTCTACCCCGAGCCTCGACCAGTTTGTCGAAAAGCTAAACGTTCACGAACCTGGTAGCATCATCTTCGCCGGCCACAGCTTTGGCGGAGCTACAGTTACCCAGTTCCTCAAGAGCACATACTACGCCAGCAAGCCGGAGGTCGCGGCCATGGAGAAACCGCTGTTTGCTCCCGCCGAGGGTTCTGAGATTCGGCAACAGATCACCGAAAAGACAATCCTCATGTTGCTCGACATGTGGTGTATGCCCCTGATGGCCCCCAACTCGGCACCGCTGTTCGACCTTCCCCTCCCCGTATATGCTGACGTCCCTACGGCTGCCGGTGGCAAGGCAGTCTTGGCTGTCGAGTCCGAGTCTTTTTTCAAGTGGAAAGAACATCTCAATGTCAAGGCTCGGTGCTTGTCTCCAGACCCGACGGCCAAGATCGTCACACCTGATCTTTACGAACTTCCCAGCGGAATGAAGCTGCCCGAGCCCAACTTCTTCTACGTCATCAACTCGGCGCATTTGAACCAGTCTGACTTCGGCATCTTGTTTCCTTGGTTGACCAAGAAGATATTCGATGCTGAGCAGCCGGAGCGAGCGCTGCGCCTCAATCTTCGAGCACAGCTGCAGCTTCTGCGTGCCAACGATGTGCCCGTCGCTCGTACATGCATCGCAGACCTGGTGGACGGCACTCAGTTCGACAAGCTGGATGTTAACAAGCAGGAAGCGGCACAGTGCAACGATGGCACCGACGACGACCAGGCCATCTTTGACAGGAGTGGAAGCAACTTTGTCGATCACTGGCGATGGATCGATCTCGTGGGCCTCGGAGACGCCGGCGAGAAGGAAACAGGCAAGAGTGCAGAACAGCAGGTCGAGGAGACCGAGGAAGATATGAAGGGCTCGCTGGACCCGAGTGAGGAGATGCCTGCCCCTGTCACTCAAGCTGCCAACGCAATTGCGGCATAAGGGTTGAGGATTGATGAGAGAAGACGAATTTTATGATCAGCGATTTGGTTTGCCTTGATTTGGTTTTATGCCTTTTCTTTCCTTTTTGCATTAAGAGATACCTTTCGGCGCATATAGACAAGAGTTGAGCATGGCAGATTGCATGGCCTCTACACAGGGAACGCGAAAATTCAGGGCTGGATGCTTTTGATTGATTATTCAGTTCTTTCTAGCAAGCATAGATGTAATATTAAATGTACTTTCGAACATGACATGCCACTGGATGACGAACATCGCCGTAGTCAATATTCATGCTTCGTAGCTAGCGCCGACGGGTCGCGTTGTGAAGCACCCGTTGAGCACCGACACGATTCTCGCTCCAGATAGACCCTGTATCACTACATCACACTTCATAGCAAAAGATCGTTGTGGGTTGTTCAGTGTTCGATGACGTGTATTATTTACATTATTTTAGTGTACAGGGACCTTTTCCATGTCTATTTAGCCTCTTTCTTAGCATCATTGACAATCTTTTCCGCTTTCTGTGACTTCTTGTCGAGAACCTGCTTCAGCTCTTCCACGGTCTCCTTGAACAGCTTCTCGCCCTCCTCCTTGTGTTTGTCCGCAACCTCGCGAAGCTGCTGTAGCTTTTCCAGCACGGAACCGCCATCGGGAATCATCTTCAGGTACTTGTCCACATCCACCCAGCCGTCGGAGCCCTTGGACTTGACCTGGTCGGTAGCCTTCTTAACGTAGCCCTCGAGGTCGCCAAGACTGCCAGAGTCGACTGCGGACTTAACCTTCTCGAAGAGTTCCGAGACGTTGCCTTGCTTGAGCGCATCGGCGTTGTTCTCCACAAGCTCCTTCACCTTAGGGTTCTTGTCCAAGAGGGGCTTGGCTTCCTCGAGACCCTTCTTCCAAGCTTCGTCGCCAAGCTTCTTGACCTGCTCGGTCTTCTCCTCGATCAGCTTGCGCGCCTTTTCCAGGCTGGCAGCGCCGAATCCTCCCGCAAAAATCTCCTTAACCTGCTTCCAGGTGTCGTCGACTTGCTTCTTCGCCTCGGGGCCGTACTGGTCACCCAACTGCTTCAGCTGGTCGATGTTTCCGCCAAGCTTCTCCTTGACTTGAGGGTGGTTGTCAATGATGTCGGAAACTGCATCGCCCGCGAGGGAGGCGACCTTCTTGGTCAGATCAGCGAGGACCTCGTACGCCTTCGAAGCAGTCTCTAGGCTGAGACCATGCTTGGAGACTTCTTGGAACTTCTTATAGGCTTCGTTGACGAGCTCGTCCGCCTCCTCGCGATGGTTCTTGCGGACCTTCTCCCAGTCGTCAAACGCGGTGTCGACGTATGCGCGGCCACCGGGAATCCATCCCACGTAGGAGTAGGCGAACTCCTTGATGGAGCTGATGGCTTGATCTGGGCTGGGCGTCTTCTCCTGGAGCTTCTTTGCGGCGGCCTGATACGTCTTCTCTGCCTCCTTGGCCGCCTTGTTTATTTTCGACGCCGTCTGTCCGGCTGGGGTGAATGAGTACACCCCGTAGAAGAGAGCGGCGCCAGCGACTCCGCCGGCCACACCGGTGGCGAAGTGTGAGCTTGAGGATGTGGAGGTTGATGATGAGACTGTGGATTGGAATCGCAGTTGTTGGCGGCGAGGCGCACGCAGCGAGCGCGCTGCCCGGGGCAGGGACGATCGCACGGGGAGTCTTGCGGAAATCATGGTCAGGTTTGAGAGTAGGGCAATGGTGGGTAATGTGTCAATGGGAATTGAGGTCCTCTTCTAATAGAATTGAGGTGGAGTGAAGGGTGAGAAATAGGAATGATGGGTGAGATAATGAAAGATCGAGAAAGCTCAATTGAGTGCATCCAGCCGAGCCATTTTGAGCCAATTCGCAATGGCCATTCTTGGAAAACCCATGAACGCATTGCTTAATGACGAATAAACGCCTCCAATTGGGAATGACGAGTAGTGGGCGTAATGTAGTGACGTCAATGATGCCAAATTGCGGGGAGGCTGGAGCATCCACGCGGGACCATTGAAGCCACACCCAACGCGTTAGTCTCAAAGGAGAAACTCAAGCATGTTAGGAAATGAATTGATCGATATGCGAATATTGTTTGCGTAAAGCTCTGCTTTTTTTGGGTGGAACTGGTAACACTGGTGTGGTCTTGTTTACGTCACTGGTCTGGTTGGGTTGGACTGTACCTCGGTAGAAACGTCTGCCTCGGTGGCTTTCAATTGGCATGCGGAATGAGAAGTGAAGGTAATGACGAACTCCGGAATCCTTATAATTTACGATAGAATTAAACTGATTCGTAATTGGTAAGTTGAGTGTGCTTCGAAAGGGAACTCTGGTACCTTGCATTGGCGTCAATTGTTTATCGTACCTGGGCGCGACGTCTACACTGATTGGCACAACATAACCTCCTCAAATAGCAGTGGACCAGATAATAAAATAGACCATCATTATTGCATGAATAAAAATAAAATAAAAACCCCTGCCCTTGAATGTTTTTTTTATCGTGCTATCAAGTCAACTCGATCATCCGGCGAGACGCTGCATTTGGTCGTCCTGAATGTATGCCAGATATGTCTATATTTCGTCGCGCGACTTTGTTTTGTCTACAAATCGCAAATCCGTGGAGCATCCACTTCAGCCTTCAGATGACTTATTATTCATGGCCCCAACGTGAAATTTCATCGGGGTACGGAACACGACATTCCCGTCCTCGTAGTTGCCTACATAGATGCCCGTATTCTCCACGAAAGGACCATCATCCCTAAGTCCAGCGGCGAAACCCACCGTACCTGGAAGGAGGGACTCTCGCCAGTCTCCGCCAGAATATATGCCATAAAATGGATCTGTGCTGGGTCTCAGCAGTCCAGCGCCCTCATTTACTATGGTCAAATATTCTTTTTGGCACTTGTTGACTGTGTTCTGGTTAAGTAAACCATTGGCCCGGGGAGCATACATCTCAACGGAAGAGCTTAGCTAGAAGGCGCTCGATTTACGTCTTACCCAAACGACACCGTCCTGTATGTAGCACCTGCGGATTTCTTCTATGGGAGTATCAGGGTACCAAGACGTGAGTTCCCTCACGTCCTCAATTTTCTTGTCATTCCACGCAGCATCATTTCTTCTTCTTTCATGTCAAGTGAGGGTTTCGAGTGTTGTTGGTCCTGCAAGGGACGTTCGTCTTTTGCGACAACATTTCACAAAACTTCCGCTCCGGTAGTAGACTGGATGATGGGCGTTATTCGACAGTCCATCAGCGCTGAAATGGCTACGTCAGTTCATTTTGACAATCCCCGTATTTGGGGGGGGACCGATTATCGTAGCTTGATTGGGCTTTTACTCGCCAGAACCTTCGTCCTTGATGGCGTTGATAAGTTGTTTCTAAGTATTTCCAGTACTTTTTATGTGTCCATTTATGACCTTGCTTTGAACTCTTACACCAGCGACCGCATCTAGCTTTACCTGAGAGGCAACACAACCCTAATGCTTTTAATTCACCAAGACCAAGAACACCGTGAATATTCACCACCGGCACCAACAGATCTTCGTATTCAGTTCCCTTTTCACCTCGTTTCATTCTTTTCCATTTCTCTTCTTAGCCAGCTCTATACCTTTGCCCAGACCGTTTTATCACCTCCCATCTTTCGCGTCTTGACTACCTTGGCTGCACCAACGAATGACGCTCCCAAAACCATGGAAGTCCCTGCAAATATCTGGGCGCCGATGTATTCACCTCCTTGGGACTTGATGATTGCTCCAGCTATTGGCGACCCCGTCAACGTGGCAAAACTCACGATGGTAAAGACCATGCCCATCCGCGTGCCCTGCTTCTGCGGGTCGGACGTTAGACTCGTCAGACCGGCCGGGAACACACTTTGGACGCCGCCAACTGCGAAGCCATAGAAGACAGCCCACACATACAGGCCTGGTACGGAGTTCACGGCCGCCCAGCAGTACATGATCAGGCCCGATGCAAACGTGCTGATTAAGAACATGTTCACGGGGCCGAAGTGATCCCCGAGAAACGCTGGGACGATCCGACCTGGGCCGCCGATGCCATTGAGAACGAGGAGTAAGTCAAGTGATGTGGAGTATGAAAGGTCGAGGATATTGCGGGAAAATGCTGCAATGTAGTGAAAGGCAAAATACGTCGCCCAGAATGCCTGTGTTTTGGTAAGCCACGGAACATTAAGTTGAAGAAATGCATATCTTACCAGATAAGCCCCAATGGCGTAAAATGAATATTCCAAATCCTTGAAAGCTGTCCACTCCACCAACGGCCCTGTGCTGCGAGGTGGGAGTCGTGACTTCATGAAGAAGCCAGCCAAGATGAGTGTTGCAAGCTGGATGAAGGCGATAGACCGAATTGTCCAAGCAAACCCAACCTGTGGAAGCAGCTGCCTCACCATACTGGGGAATATCAGTCCCCCAGAGGTGCTTCCGGCTGCCGTGAGGCCAAAGGCGAGGGATCGTTTCTTAGCGAAGTAGGTCGAGGTGACAGCCATGCAGGGACAGAACAAAAGGCCGTTGCCGAGGCCTACGCAGACGCCCTGTGCAATAAAGAATTGCCAGTAGGTGGAACAGAAGGATGTTGAGAACATTCCCAGGGCGACGAGCAGAACGCCAGCGATGTATAGAGGACGGAAAAAGCCAGCATCGGTTAGACGGCCGGTGAAGGTGCCGATGAAGAAGAGCAGAAACACCTCGAAGGAGCCAATCCATGAGATATCTGAAGGTTGACGGTTCAACATATCCTCGTAGTACGGCTGAAAGACACCGAAGGAGTTGATGACGCCCCTAGACAGGGTTAGGACGTGGTTGCTGCAAGGGCGTAAGGTGAGGGCGTTCGGGAACAACTTACCAGGTATCCATGATGACCAAGTGCGTACTAAACACTGCATTGGTCAGTTAGAAACCAAAACATGGCTAATGTAGAGATCCGAATACTCACCCACCATCCAAGCCGCTAAACCTCCATCGGGTGGCGGTTCAATCACGCCGCTTCCCCGCGATCGGAGCCTCCCTATCACGGTGCCGAGAGTGCTCGTCCTTTCGAGATCCTGGCCTAGCGGATTTGAAGTGTCTTGTACGTCGTCGTTGTCGTCTTCATGCTCGGAAGTAGAAGAGCGCGGCGGTTCGTCTGCCACCTCTTGTCTTTTCTCAACGTCGGGTTGATTCTTCTCGGAGCCCCCACTTGAATCGGGGCCGTGGAGAGCCGGTGACGGTGTTTGGTTTGCCATGTTTGCAAACGATACTGCGAAACTAGTGAGAAGAGCGTATAGAATGCCGAACAATATTACAAGAAACTAGGACAAAGCGGCCGACAAACAAGAATGCTGCTCCGTGACTCCTACGAGCTGCAATGTTGATGTGGAGGAAGCATTTTATCCCCAACCCCCACAACCCCCCCCCGAACTTTTCTTCATCACAAGCGTCGCTTAGATTTACGGTAGCAATGTCCGTCTTTCCACCCAGCACCACCAACTCATTTAGGCTGTCCCCCCGGTAAATCGTGGGGGAAGTTTCCGCGAAAGGCGGAGAAAATTTCTTACTAATTCAATAATGCAGCTGGGTCGGGTCATTGGAGGGTGTTGGTTGTGCTCGCAGTTGCTGGTAGCAATGGCTCCTGCTGTGAGCGGGAGGCCGGATATAAGAGACATCGTTCATCGCTGCCATTTCCGCGGGTGTCTTTTCCGAGATCGATAACAACCGGGCTAAAGATATACCCGAGCAATTAAGTAAGTGGACTATAGACTTGTAAAATTAAGGTGGCATGGGAAACAACAGAAACCGAGCCAGCTGCCGAACCCTCGTCAAGGACGCGGCCCGAGGCATACGATGTAGACTATCCCTGATCGAAGACAGGTGGTTCATCAACCCAGGAACCAAGTATCGAGTACAAAGGTCCAACATTTCCATCCCGTGATGTTACATTACCCGGAGTTACCCCATTGATAAAGAGCGGTGCGTTCATCAGCAATGCCCAACCCCACAGATCACATGGTTCTCCTCCGTCATGGCCCATCATCGCCCATGGGGAAACATCCACTCTCGTGCTCCGGCAGTTTTCTTCAGCTAAACACCACGAAGAAAGATCCCCAGGCGTCTCCACTCCCTCAGTGCTACCGAGTAGGCCCGACTGTCTACCCCACACGGCGCCGAGAAAACATCCCATGTCATGGTAGTAACGCCGCGGGAAGGTGAGCTTCACGGTATTATCATGAGCCTGTTTTGTGGAGGCCTGGCTGTCACTGCCACTCCCCGCATCGACAGATCCCTGTCTGGATATATCCGAGCGCGTGGTCTACCTCTGGAAGTGGCGGAAGAGGTTCTCCATAAGTCTATCCTTATTACAACCTTGTAAGTTCAACGGATCGGCGTTCGTCGCCCATGCGGTTGGGACCTTTGCGGCCTTGTCGTGAAAATCGGAAGCAACTTCTACAGTAGTTATTGCTGTTCTTATGGGACTTAACAACTCCAAGTAAGGCTCATGATCGAGCATGGATGCTTCACGAATCACGGAATTCCCTTTGCCAAGTCACAATTCGGACAACAAGACGTCCCAGAGTTCCCGAGTCCCGTCCTTAGAACCTGGGCTTTTACCGGTGATCTTCTAGTACAGGAATCAACCCCATGTCATAGAATGGTCCGCAAGCCGGTCATCCTAACCTCTTTCGAAGCCTTCCTCGAGCCCGTGGCCTGCATCTTTCGCCGACACAAGGCCGACACTATTTCTCGTGTCCACCAGTGAATGCGGGTTCCATCACCGGCTTTGAGGAGCTCGGGAGAGGGATGTCAGTCTAAAGTTCAGTGTCCGGGACTCCGGATCTCCGGGTCCTTGGAGGTTTGGTCGAGGCTGTTGTGGAAACAGGCTGTGTAAACGTCACTTATAAAGAGGACGATGCCATCCTTCGAGTTATGGCTTTTCGTATCATCATCCAGAGCACAAGTCTGCAATTGACCCCTTCTACCTCTCTATCTGGCAGTCTTTACACCACAAATTCACCATGTGGACTGCTGCCTTCACATTAGCACTGGCGGCCATGCCCGCGGTCACCTTGGGCGCCCCTCGTCGTCCTCACTGGGCGACTCGACGAGATGCTGCTCTTCCTGTATACAGAAACTCATCACATTGCGTCAATGAGCGCGTCGAGGACCTCATCCAGCGCATGACTCTAGAGGAGAAAGCCGGTCAGCTCTTTCACCAGATGCTCGTCCCGGGCGAGAACGGCACTCTATCCAAAGGCGGCGACGGAGCAAACGGCACCGAGGTCGCCATTGGTGAAATGTACATGACGCACTTCAACCTGGTTGGAGACATCGAAGACGCCCAAAAGACCGCAGAGTTCACCAACCTCATCCAAGAAAAGGCTCTGGAGACCCGTCTTGGTATCCCCGTCACCCTCTCCACGGATCCTCGCCATAGCTTCACCGAGCATGTTGGTACCGGATTCCGAGCTGGAGTTTTCTCCGAGTGGCCCGAGTCTCTCGGTCTGGCTGCACTTCGGGATGCAAACCTCGTCAAGACGTTCGCCGAGGTGGCGCGCGAGGAGTACATCGCTGTTGGTCTCCGTGCGGCCCTCCATCCGCAAGTTGATCTCTCAACGGAACCCCGGTGGGCTCGCATCAAGAACACCTGGGGCGAAGATGCCACCCTGACCAGTGAGCTCTTGGTTTCATACATCAAAGGGTTCCAGGGGGAGAAGATCGGCCCCTACTCCGTCACCACTGTCACCAAGCACTTCCCCGGCGGCGGCCCGTTGCAAGACGGCGAAGACTCTCACTTCACATACGGGAAGAACCAAACGTACCCTGGAAACAACTTCGAACACTTCTTGATTCCCTTCAAGGCCGCCATTGCTGCTGGCGCCAGGCAAATGATGCCCTACTACTCGCGCCCCATTGGCACCAAGTACGAAGAGGTTGGCTTCTCTTTCAACAAGCAAATCGTGACGGGCCTCCTGCGCGAGGAGCTCGGGTTTGAGGGCATCGTCCTGACGGACTGGGGCCTGATCACTGATTCTCTGATGGATGGCGGCATCTTCCCAGCACGAGCTTGGGGTGTTGAGAGTCTCTCGGGTCTAGAGCGGGCAGCCAAGATCATCGAGGCTGGTTGCGACCAGTTCGGTGGCGAGGAGCGTACTGATCTCGTTATCCAACTCGTGAAGGAGGGCATTGTCTCCGAGGAGCGCATCGACAAGTCGGTCCGTAAGCTCCTCCGTGAAAAGTTCCTCCTTGGTCTCTTCGACAACCCCTTTGTCGACCCCGAAGCCGCGGCCAGGATCGTCGGCAACGACTACTTTGTTCGTCTCGGCAAAGATGCCCAGCGCCGATCGTACACGATGCTCACCAACAAGGACAACATCCTGCCGTTGACGAACCTTGCCGAGAAAACCAAGTTCTATATCGAGGGCTTCAACGCAACCTTCATTGAGAACCGAAACTTCACTGTCGTCGACACTCCCGAGGAAGCCGACTTTGCGCTGCTCCGCCTCCTCACACCCTACGAGCCGCGCCATGGTGTCTTCGAGGAGAACATGAACGCCGGGTCGCTCGCGTTCAACTCCACCGAGAGGAAGCGCCAAGCAGCCATTTACAAGGCGGTGCCCACGATCGTTGACATCATCCTCGAACGACCTGCCGTCATTCCCGAGATCGTCGAGGCGGCGTCTGCTGTGCTGGGAAGCTACGGCAGCAGCACCGATGCGTTCCTGGATGTGATACTTGGAGAGTCTGGGCCTGAGGGAAAGCTGCCGTTTGATCTGCCTCGGTCGATGGAGGCTGTTGAGGACAACATGGAAGATATCCCCTTTGACACGCGGAACCCGGTCTTCAAGTTTGGCCATGGGTTGACTTATGCTGATCGGTGCGGTGACAGTAAGGGAAAATGCTCCTGAAACTAGCGAGAGGGATTTCCTTGGGGGCGGGATTTCAACAAGCAGCCGTGGGAGTTAGGCAATTGTGTATCGATGTTTGAACGTGTATGAATGATGAAAAAGAGGAACCACTTAAGACTTTAGTTATAATTTTATTCTCCTTGCGAGACGTTATGTCCGCCTCCCTCGTCTATCTATAATCTATAGGTACGAACCCAAATCTAATCGTTAAAATCCCAACGCCGGACGGAGCAGGTGTGTAGAATGTTCTATCTAGTTGGTGTCATATGATTTGCAAGTCGATATTCGCTCATGATGCTTCTCCAGAAATACATCTCAAGGGAAGTACTTGAGACCCTTGCGTGTAAACTTGCGCCCGTTTAGGATGAAATACTGCAAGTTGGCCACAATAGAAGACACCAAGCCCAGAGAGAGAAGTCCTAAAATGACACTCCAGCCGATAGGGTAAAGTGGCCCGTCGCTCTGTTGGAATATTTGGCTACCAATGATGCCGCCTGTGTTGGCCGACATAATTACGATGGCCATGGTGATGGACCGTTCACCAGGGGTACCGGAATTTAGAGACAGCCATGAACTGTTCACGGGATCTAAAACCAGGTTAGATTCATCTCTCAAGCGACTCTGTCAAGGAATCTTACGCCAGTTCTGTGCAAAGGATAGACCGCAGATCAAGACTGCAAGCCTCCGCTTTCCATCGGAGGAATGGATGAGCAGCCTGTTTCCGAGCTATTGAGGAGTTAGTATTGACGATGCACCCGATTCAGGTCAATGAAAGGATTCCCTACCGTGAAGCACCATAAAATCAGCACGCCTAAGGTCACCATAGGTCCACGGACACGAAGCTTGTCACTATACAGTCACTCAAGTCAGCCGATGATGCTTGCCACATGGTATAGAGTAGACTCACGCGGCAGTGCCCCAGACGATGTTGACGACCATTAAGATCCAAGATCCAATGGAGACAAGGGCGTTTGACTTTAGTCTCTCGTACCCGAAAGAGGCGACGAGGGTCGGGGCATAGGAGCTCATGGTTCCAGCTGGCGCAATACAAGCGATGGTCATGATGATGTGAGGGATGAGTTTCCAGTTGGTGAACTGGTAGACTAAGTTAGTATCTGATTGGGTATCGAGGTCTGAGGCAATACATACCACGTTCTTCATCTCCTGTCGACTGATGTGGACCTTGACATGAATCTTCGATGGGTCATCGAGCAAGATCCTCTTCGTTAGGATCTTCGATTCCCTCTCGTTGAAGATATGTAATCCCAGGAGGGAAACGGGGTTGCTGGTGTTCTTGGGGAAGAACGAAAGAAACAGGATTCCAACGACAACGGTGAAGATGCCCTCAAGAATGAACATCCATTGCCATCCAGTAAGGCCTGCAATTCCTCTCATTTGTAGACTAGTGTTGCAGGTTAGCAACACGTTACGTTATAGGTGGATGCAAGAGTGGCGAGACTTACATTCCGTATGCGAGCAGGCCGGAGCACCCATTCGCCGACATGCTGCCGATGAAGTACCACGAGAATCTCTTGCTCGTCTCGCCGTTTCTGTACCAACGGCCGATGGTGTAAAGTCCAGCAGGGATGAAGCCAGCCTCGCAGAGACTAGAAGTTGTTAGCATGGTTGTCCGGAGCCACAGGCCGAGGACCAAGAGCTTCGACTTACCCCAAGAAAAGTCGGGTTACGAGGAAGGAAGCCAAGCCATTCTGGAAGGCCTGAAATGTAGCAACGAGGCCCCTAGTAAAAGCGTCAGACTATGGGCGTAACAAAAACCACGGATCAGTTAAGACAACATACCATGCGACGATCTGGCACCCAATCCAGATAGAAGGTCCTACACGATAAAGAATCATGTTGCTGGGGATCTAGCCCTGAGTCAGCCTTGATGGGCGCTATGCGAATTCAGAGGCTGTGTCTTTACCTCAAGCAGCACGATGCCAAGCGAGAGGAGTTGCTGTCCAACATTGAACTGGTTTTGAGTAATGCCAACGTCGGCGAAGAACTTGTCCGTGAGGGCATTACCCCTATGGCAGGAGTTGTCAGAGAGGGAGGGCTAAAAGAAACGGGGAAAATAGGGAGCTTACATATTTCCACGGTCGAGCTGGAGAGCGAAGAAGCCGAGAATCAAGAGCGGCATAACAGTGAGATCGAGCCTAGGAGGATCAACGAAGGTTAAACGGGGTAGTGTCTACAAGACAAGCATCCTAGACTCACTTGCGGACCAGGGCCTTTTCCTCCTCGGGCGTCCACTCGACCTCGATGTTGTTGATCTCGCTGAGGCCATCGTCCTTCTGGCTGTCGGACACGGCCCCGACTCCCTCGAATTGCTTTTCCATCTGGGACGGAGCTGGCTGATACTGCGCGTGGCCGATGCTATGCTGCCTTGCTTGAAGTCGAACTCGGGACAGCGTCACGATCACGAAGCTTCAAGAACCCAGACGCAGTACCAGGCGGGCAACGTCCTCTTCTTATCCCCCTTCGCATGCCGGATCCGTCGCCCCGGAGCGGATCGCCTCGCACGTTGCGACGACCCGTGCGGCGACGACCCATCCATCTCCACGTTGTCTGCGGCGTCATGTCATAAGGAGGCTAGTTCCGCCAGAGATTTCACCTCTGGCACCTTTCGTATGTTGGTGACGCCGGCGAATTGCGCGTGGTTGCGGGCCCGGGGAGTACGGGGAGTACGGGGAGTACGCCTGAGACGCCCCATTTCCCGTCTATGTCATCCTCCATCGCTGTCACGCAATCGATCAAAGGCGGAGTGCATATCCACCCGAAATCCCAGGATAGGATACTAGGGCGGCCATTGTTATCTGTGCCAGAGCCGCACAATCGCCCGCGCGTTGCAGCTTTTGTTTGTATGTACCTCTCGTCTCGAAACTGGCCCGGTCCGCTCGTCGTCGGCCATGGCACCATCAGCTCGGTGAGGCGTCGCCTGGTGTCGTTGACTGACATGCTGCACCTTGTCTTAGTCTGGTCTCCATCAGCTCAACACAACCCAATCGCCTTCATCTCGACACCCTCATTCCCTGTAATTAGCTAGACTATCCCTAGGAAACTGGTAAACTTCGGGGAAATCCAACTGCCGATACAATCTCCCCTGGCCTAATCTGCCCTGCTCGTGGGTCTCCGTTGCGATTCCTCATCCAGGGTTTACATCGCGCAATCGATAGCACTACTACATACAGAGCGGAAAGCCGAACATCGACGAGCTCCTCCACTCTGACCGCGGCTAGGGACCGCTGCAGCGGCTTTAGCTCCAGATTCGCCATCCAGAGTACTGGGTCATGGCATGGTTCGTCGCCATACAGGTTGCAGCTTCAACAGAAGCATCGCATTCGACCGCCACCATGACCACGACAAAACACGACGTCGCGGCTAGTGGGGTGCCTGACGATCCCTAGTCGGCCCTAACATGGCTGAACATATCAAACGCTTTTTTTTGTTGGTTCTAGTGAGGCTTCGTCTAATTCGTCACGCCCGGCTGCCATCTTCCGGCTCCCACATGCTCCCTCACAACAGGCCCTTGGCCTTGAGGTCGTCATGCGCCTTCTTCTGGCGGTCCCACAGCTTCTTCAACGATTTTAGCTGGCTCTTGGGGACATCGCTCCCGTCCTTCATCTTGGTGGGCATCCCCTGCTCATCCCATGCGCTATACCTCTCGTCATTCTTGAACAAGTCTTGAGGCGGCACCTTCGCCTTCTCTCGAGCCTCTTGATCCGCCTTCTCACGCGCTAGACGGGCCTCCTCTTTCTTCTTGGCCTTTTCGGCCAAGAGCGCGGCCTTCTCCTCGCGGGCTGCAATCAACTCCGCCGCAGGAATGAACTTGATCAGTGAGGGTTGGTCATCCGGGCGGTCATCCAAATACACGCCCAGGTTAGTGAAATCCTGATCGCGGATGCGATCAGTGAGTACGAGAATCGCCTTCTTTGTCTCGGCAGCCTGGTTGGACACAATCCGGCGTAGTTCATCACGGATCTTCGACACGACGCGTAGATATGGCAGTGCCAGTTGCTCTGGGTCGCGCGAGCCGCTCGCAACTACCGAATCAAACTCGGTAACGGGATCCTGTTCCAGCAAAGCCGAGATAGTGTCATTCTGAAGCGAGAGACCAGCGACATCCGCTTTGACCTTGGTGAGAACCTCCACATAGGGTTCCACGGCTGTCTTGGGCTCAACGTCGGCGGCAATGACAGTCGCCCAACCAAGGCCGTTGTAAGGAGGCCTGGCGTTAGCATCCAGTCCAAAAATGCCGACAATCTTAGTGATCCACCTTGCGATCGCCTCCAGTGCCATTAGGTCAGCGTCCTTGTTGTCCTTTAGGTGAATGTTGGCCGTGTTGACCATCTTCAAGATGACAGCCATGGCTCGAGGAGTGTCGAAGGAGTTCACCAGAGCGGCCTCGAGCTCCTGCTTAGCTTGCTCCAGCTCGCCGAGAAGTCCCTCGGTGGGCTTAGTATCAGGACTGATAGACAGCGATTGAACACCGCTAGAAATGCCAGCCTCAGCAAGCAGGGACTTGGTGTTAATAAAGAAGTTCTACTGGTGGTTAGTTTAGTAACAACAGTGCTAGGAGAAACACATACGCTGATAGTGGATTCCCAGTTATCACCCTGTAATCGCATATCAGGCGAAATTTCCACACCCTCACTCCATCTACCCAAGAGGAAAACGATTCGCATGCTTCGCGACGTGTAAGTCGTAGCCAAGGCATCCTGAATAGTCTGGAAGTTCTTCAACGATTTAGACATCTTGGAGCCCGAAATAGAGAGATGGCCCATGTGAAGGAAGTAGTTAACCCAAGTGTGCTCCCCCTTCTCGTGGTCGCAGAAGAAGGCCTCGCTCTGTGCCAGCTCATTATCGTGGTGGGGGAACGCCAGGTCAATGCCACCAGAGTGAATATCCATCTGGGCGCCTAGAACATCAGACGCCATGACTGAGCATTCAATATGCCATCCTGGACGGCCGGCTCCCCACTTGCTAGGCCAGAAAGGTTCTCCAGCCTTAGACTGCTTCCAGAGCGCAAAATCACCGGGGTTCTTCTTGCCGACCAGATTTTTGGACAGGGAGCCCTCACCCTCCTCCTGTAGAGATTTGTCGTTTCTGATATCAGGACGCAATCGTGCGTAGGTGTTTCCGGCCTTCTCGAACGCCGAAATGTCAAAGTAGACCGAGCCCTCAGACTCGTACGCAAATCCCTTGTCGACGATTCTCTCCACGAACTTGGCGATCTGCGGAACGTACTCGGTGACTCGCGTGATGACGTCTGGACGGAGGACGTTGAGGGCGTCCATATCCTCCATGAAAAGGTCCTCCATGCTCTGGGTGAGGTCCGTGAACATGGTCTGATCCCGGGTGTCGATGGTCTCCTTGTAGAGGGAATCGAGATAGGGGAGCAGAATCTCGTCTGCACCGGGGAAAATCTCGCCTGATTCAATGGCTTCGACAGCGGCCTTCATGTTGTTGAGGTGCATCTTTACCTTGGCCTCGTCGTCGCCAGGCTTTCCCTCGCCAGAGATGGTTCCTCCAGCCAGCACTCCGCCGTATCCAGCTTCCTTCCGCGCGGTGTAGTTGGTCGTATCGAGCTCCTCATCATCCTTGACGAGCAAAGGCAAGCTGCTCTTAGCGTATGCTCGGAAAGCAGAGAGGGCGAGCTCACGAAGCTCTTCGGCTGAGTACGATTTTTGCTTTTCGAGGTCCAGTAGGCGTTGTCGTCGGGCCTTGATGATGATCTGCCAGCCATTAGATGGGTCGCATTACCACTGGGGACTAGATTCGCGGCTCATACCTTGTCGTCAATGTCAGTAATGTTCATGACGAAGTTGACGTCAAAGCCAAAGTAGTGCATCAAAATGCGCCGGATGATGTCGGTCGAGACATAGTTGCGCGCATGGCCCAAATGGCTCTTGTCGTAGACGGTCGGTCCGCAGGCATACCAGGACACCTTGCCCTGTTCAATGGGGACAAACGGCACTGGTGCCCCAGGTTTGAGCGAGTTGTAAAGCTTCAGCGACTCCATGGTGCAGGTCGAATATCTGCGAGTCGAATAGTTGCGATAGACGAGGGTCAGTCGGGGCAGCGGGGCGACAATTCGAATGCGAGGATGGAATCGCATCCAGGACGGGCAAAGAGGAGGGAATTAAGGAAAGAAGAGAGAAGGACTGAGGGGAGGTGGTGAGGGTATCCTGAAGGGAGGAGGAGGAGAAGGAGGAGGAGTCACACAGAGACAGCCACGAATACCAAGCTGTCGACTTTGAGTCACGAATGAGCTTCTCCGAGTCAAATCGGGAACGAGTCAAGGGAGAGCACGCCAGCATTCAAAATTGACAGGCCCCTCACCGCGGCTGCAGCACTCAGCAATCCCCTAATTCTTAGTGGATCGGGGAGCATCTCCCTGCCTTCAGCCTTGCCAGTCGCGAGCTGTAGCGGGTCTGCCCCTCACTAAGTTTCAGTGGGGGCATCAGCAAAACTTCTACAGCCTTGTGCGCATATCGAAACTAGCCTTTCAAAATAATTCTCCCAGCCTCAAGATGGACGGGCAACCTTCATTATCGACAATTTCTTATCGACCTGAGGGTCCTAAACCCGCCAAAATGACACGGCCGTCGCCCTTTCTAGAGCCTGGGAACATCACCGCTGCCGATAATCTCGCCATCATTCTCCTCTCCCGCGACAATCTCCAGCCAGTCACCCTCGAGGAGTCAAACGGCGCTGTGGATGGCTATGCAGAAGGCACAATGCTGAATACTCGGTTCGGGTCGTTCCCGCACTCTACTCTACTCAACATCCCGTGGGGATCGCAAGTTCGTGCTTCAGCGGTCGACACCGGCTCAAGAGGGCGGAAGCGCCGTCGCGAGGCTACCGATGAGGACACCCCAACAACGGGCCCGGACGATGAGACGTCAAAGCCGGCCAAGAAAGCGGTCCAGGCTGCAAGTGGTTTCATCCATATCTTGCGCCCAACTCCCGAACTCTGGACGAGCAGTTTGCCTCATCGAACGCAAGTAGTGTACACCCCCGACTACAGCTACATTCTACAACGCATTCGCGCGGTTCCTGGGTCACGAATTATCGAGGCTGGGTCGGGAAGTGGTAGCTTTACACACGCATCTGCAAGAGCAGTTTACAACGGATACCCCAAGAGCGACAGTGATGTAAGGGGGAAAGTCTTCAGCTTCGAGTTTCACGAGACTCGGTTCAAAAAGATGCTGGAGGAGATTGAGAGACACAGGTTGAACGGGATTGTGCAGCTCGCACACCGCGACGTCTACAATGGTGGCTTTCTTTCCGAAGGCAAGACACCAGGGGCAACTGCCGTATTTCTGGATCTCCCAGCTCCTTGGGAAGCCCTGCCTCACCTATCGCGACAGAAACCGAAGAAAGTGAGCAAGCAAAGTGGTAACGTGGAAAACGGAGAGTGGGTGTCGCCGTTGGATCCAAAGAAGAGTGTTCATATTTGCACATTTTCCCCTTGCATTGAGCAAGTCACTCGCACTATCGAAGAGATGAGGGAGCTGGGATGGACGGACATCGAGATGGTTGAAATTGCCCATCGACGGTTCAACGCCATACGAGAACGGGTCGGTGCGAACTTACCAGCCGAAAAGGGTAATCTCCAGACCCCGGCGGATGTGGCAGAGGCTGTGGAAAGGTTGAAACAAATCAACAGGAAGACAAAGGAATTCCACAGGGCGCAGGCCGTAGCTCTCGTAGCCAACGGTGACGCAGACACGTCGGAGATGGACGTCGACACACCCCCGCCAACCTCCAATAAGGACAAGACCAATGGCAAGGAGCCCATGAGCGAAGAGGAAAGCAAGCCATGGATGCACGGCAGACTCTACCATCGGGCTGAGGCGGAGCTCAAGACTCACACTTCATACCTCGTCTTCGCTATCCTCCCACGCGAATGGACCGACGAGGACGAAGCGGCCGCATCGGCCAAATGGCCGTGCGGCAAGGAACGCAACATCATTGGAAGTCTCGACAAACAAACTCGAAGACAGCAGACGCGGGAGAAGCTACAGTCGAAGAAAAAACAAAAGCAGGAGCTGAAGCAGGCGCAGAAACTGAAGCAGGGAGATGATACCCAGGCGGTGCAGGAGGTCCCCGAGGCGGCGGAGGTGGTTGAGGAGGCAAAATGACAAATGTGACCCTTCTCTTCGGATGGCGGCTTGTAATTGTAACAACATGTCGGAAATCCACGACTCGCTCACGGCGTCATTTTCAACGGGTACTCTCGGCCCCATGACTGTTCCATTCATCGGCTCTCTGGTTCGCCACGTTGGACCTGTACCTGCAAGAAGGATGGAAACGTGTGGCAGGCATTGTAAGCCCTGACAGAGCCTCATCCAATAGCACTGGTGACGCGGGCCCCAAAGCCACGTCCGCAAATGACGACGGGGGCTCTATCATACATATTTTCTCCAGTTTCGATGCGGCCTGGCGCGGTTCCTGGATCGACATTGGACGTCCTTTCGCCTACTGTGCGACGTCAACCGGCTTGAGAGAAGAGGCAACCAAGCAGCCACCAAGGCAGACAGACACAGTTGCGGTGGTGCTCACCTCCAACATTCCAACCAAATCAGGCTCCTCGCAGGGTCTAGTCACTCCAGTCACGGCCCAACAGCGTCCCAACGACTCTTTTTTAAAGCCCCGATAGGCAGACCGTCCCGCGCACGTTCGTCGCTCACATCTCTCCCGCAGCGTCTCATCTTAGTCGTTCAATCAACTCCGGGAGTGGTGAGGGCTGCAGAGGTGCCGAGCTGCACTGCCTTTTAGCTCTTGCACATGCCCAATCACACTAGAATTGGGGTTGAACATTGAGGATTTCGGGGATTTCCAAACGTGCCCAAAGGGCTGCCTGACAAACCTATGTAACTTCAAGTCGCCAGCAGCTTTTCCACACTGACAAAACGGTTTCTCACCCCATCTTTCAACCGCAGTGAGGCTGTCAGGCAAGTACCGCTACAACCCGATGACACAGGGCTCGTTTAGTGTGGCTTTGGCATGGCTTGGGTGCGGCATCCTGGGGTATATATCTCCCCTGCGCCCTCGTCATTTGCACATTTTGTATTTCTTAATTGGAAATACTCAACTTCCAGCTGTTATATAATTCCTATAAAAGACATCCAATTCCCTTTCGCCTGTTTGTATCACAATGGTCCAGCCTCAAGAAAACAATCAAACCTCACAGCACAGTCAGCAAAACCAAGAAGCTGCCATGTCATCTCATACTTTCGCCGTCGCACAATCCCCCATGGCTTCCAGTCAATGGGGAGACTGGACCCTGCATGGCTCAGGTCTACATTACTGGCGAGCTCGGTTTGTCTCATACGAGACTGCAGCATCAATAGGCATAAATGCACGCAACTCAATTGTGCCGGACGGTCAAGGACGATATATGCACTACGAGTTCGTTGGCATCAACGACGTTGCCACGAGGCAGTACTACCCTTCTCCGGTCCTGCAAACACTGGAATCGCCTGGTACCATGGCTATGGCCACCGACAACACCGTTGCCCCAACGAAGCAACTTCTCCAAGTTCCCGAGTCCGACGACGACGGAGCATCCGGCTGCTCAGACACGAGCCAGGCGGCCAGCGGCGTTCAACAGCCGGTCATCGACATAGAGACCAGCCAAGACATGGACATGGTCAAGCTGAGCTTCTCCGAAAGGTCCGATGGCCACTCGGTTGCCCTGGACAAGAAGACGCGAAAGAAGCTGGAGGCAGGCAAGAAGCGACGGGTCAACACGAAAGCCAAGGTTGATACCTGGCTGAGCCTAAACAGGTAGTTGTCAGTTGTCGGTGTATTTTCAACCCATTTGTGAGGTCACCGGGGGGTCTGATTTGTTTCATCGGGAATTTTCAAGGCGCAGGTTAGACTATTGTCTGAATATCAAAGTAATCCAAAATAAATTGTAATTCAAGTTTCAATCCCCCGTATTCTTCCATCAGAATCTTAAAAGCGCCCTCCGACGTATGCTGATCCCCCACCAAGCACACCCATCTACCGAAACCACAATACTCGCTTCTCCTTTCTCCCCGGAAGATTGATAAGGTGCCCGTCGCACTTTATCTCGGGTGACACAAACCCATCCCGCATCGACCCACCTAAACGCCCAACTGCAGGACAATTCCATATCATTAGAAAAATAATGACGATATGAGAGATGGTAATCATACGTTTTGCGGGATTTCCATGATGGGAGGCAGTGAAATGCCCGGGGCGTGGGGGAGCTAGTTGCATGCATAAGACTTCAGAAGTGAGGCGGACGAAAACCGGGATGTTGGGGTCACACGGTCGTCTCAAACAAAAAATTCAAAAGCAAATTGCCCGGAACTTATCATGAGCTTTCCGAGGGGGCGAATGTTTAATGAGGCGAGTCTTGCTGTAGTTTCAACCTGAGCTAGATTTTTAATCCTTGCCTCTCATGAGTGTGTCGTCATCATGTCATTTGTAGGAGCACCATCTGACATGATGGTCCAGTACCGTTCTGACTACTCTGGTGTTGGCTTTTACATTGAACTACAATGAACCAAACGCCCAGCTCTGTCATTTTCGAATTGTGAATGATAGCCTCATGCGGCTTTCAAAATAATAATTCCCAATAATTCGCTCTCTACAGCCATTAATTTCACCACAGCATTCTCATATAGTTGAAATAGAGCTTACCAAATTCTTGACTCTAATAATAGTGCATTATGGCACCAAGACTCAAGAAAAGAGATCCAAGCTGAACTGGGACAATCATGAAGGTCCCAAGCCACTCAGGTTCTAGTCTAGAGTTCAAAGAGAAGGGTTACCTCAAGCTACTGATGTTTTCTCCAACCAGAAACAGCGATCTTGTATATTCAGTAATCATAGGTTCCAACATTAAAATTTTAGCCTTTCAATTCAAATGTCATTTAACCCAAATTAGTAAAAGGCTTTTGCTTGACCTGGTGTTCTAAGTTCCAGCCATTCCCTCGCTAGACCTCTCATAGAAACCATCTCAGAATGAATCCCAGTCTTTCTCTGTATTACAAAACTTCATGTACTCGCTTTATATAAGGCTGAACTGACGCTTCAGATCAATAAGTATGAGAACACGTTCTCACTTCAACCTCTCAAGTCTTCAGAGTCGGTTACACTTCTTGACCCTTGTGAGCTCACCCTTTGGCATTGACTACTAAAGTACTTAGGAAAAGACCAATCATGACCTTCGCCAAATTTAACTGCACCATGGAGTACCCTTTTCATAGAACCTCCTTGGGCAAAATTTGTTCACATCTATCACTAAGAGAAGTTGTTGAGCTGCAGTAAAAGATTTAAAATACACTGTGTAGGCTAGTGGAATTATCGCGCTATTGACAGTGCGTAGACTCACCACCGACTGTGTTTAATACCTCTCGGGGAGGATTAACTATTCCCCGCTTCACCTCCAATCCGTCATCTACGCCAGCCATTTTTCACGATATCACCAAGCTCTCTCCGCTCAGCCTTCCGTAACACACGACAGCTCAACCCCGTCCGCGCCGCAATCATGACGTCCACAATCGGCATCCCCATCAAGCTCCTTAACGAGGCCCAGGTTCGTCTCCCCCGCAAACCCCCGCCCCTCCTCCACAGGACAAGCTAACCAGGGCTCCCCTCCTCCACAGGGCCACATCGTCACCCTCGAGATCACCTCCGGCCAGACCTACCGTGGCAAGCTCCTCGATGGCACGTACCCCTCCGAAACCCTCTTCTCCATTTCTCGCGAAACCCGCTCTAGCTAACATGCGCCTCAAACAGCCGAGGACAACATGAACGTCCAGCTCAAGGACATCACCGTGACGGCCCGCGACGGCCGTGTCTCCCACCTCGACCAGGTGTACATCCGCGGCTCGCACGTGCGCTTCTTCATCGTCCCCGACATGCTGCGCAACGCGCCCATGTTCCGTAGCCGCAACGTCCGCGGTCGCGGTGTTGGTCTGGCTCGTGGTCGTGCGACGGTCAGCCGAGCGCGGGCAGGCGGGCGTGGAGGAGCACGATAAACGAAATCAGCGAGGCTTGGACGTTGAAGGGGTTGTGTGAGGGGAAGGCGGGGGTCGCTTGGCGTTCAGGTTTAATGGGTCATTTCAAAGAACATTGGCTGTGGAATCGTGGTTAAAAGTCCGGGGTGTGATACCAGTCTAGAGCAAGGAGACTGTTGGAGACACATGAGATCCGCCAGGATCAAAGGCGATATCACCGGGAGCATCGCGACGCGCATGTCCTGAAGGCAGTTATTTCATCTGCCGTGATTGAGTAGACTACATATATGAAGGCGCATGTCCACGCCTGGTATCTCCTCACCGTCTATGGGCTCATCGATTCCTTTTGCTTTTGTATCGTACATTTACCCCAGTTGGGTTGTCCCTTTTACCTACTTCATACGAGCAAGCGCATCTTCCGCCTTGGCAACCATCTGCCGCACCTTGTCAAGCTCCTCAGTCCGCTTAACCGACTCCTGCTCTGGCTTGCTACCGTCCAGTACAACTGCGACACTCTCCTCAGCACCCCTGACAGCTTTGCGACCCTCTTCACGGACCTCACCCTCCCAGAACCCGCGGGCAGCTTCCCATTTCTTCTGCAATCGACTCAAACTCCACATGATTCCGAGTGCCGCGACAGCACCGGCCTCGAATACTGTCGATGAGAAGGAGGAAACGTAGAGCAATGCAGCCAAAGATGTGGTCACCCCGGAGGTTCCCAAAGACTGCAAGACAAGCCGCTGAGCTAGAGCTTGAAGAGCAGGGATGGTCTCATCCTGGAGGTATCGGCGGGTGAAGGCAATGTGGCCAGGCCACTTGGGGAGTGCTGGTGCGCGAGGGATCAGGCCCATAGGAGCCAGCTCTTCAGAGCCCAGCCGCTTCAGAACAGGCTCTGGGTCACTTGCAGAAACAGGTTGAGGGTATTTTGGAGATCTTCGAGAAAACTCGGCGATCTGGCCCGTCAAGTAGACAAGCTCTTGCTCAGCGGTCGGTAGGAATCGCTGGCTGAGCATCTCATTCGTGAGCATCGCGACATCGTCGACTCTCCAGAACAGCTGCCACCATCCCAGTTTACGCCAGCGATGGCCCGTGAAGGCTAAATCGAGCTCATCTTGTAGCTCCGCATGGGCTTTCTGTGCCCATACCGATAGACCTTCGTTCAGGCCTTTTGAAGCAATTGACGAAGAAGTGGTTGAGTTCAGGATCTCGGATAGTTTCCGGGACTCCACGGTCTGGACTGTCGCAAGTGCATCTTGGAGAAGAGAAGCAATAAGCCGTCGCACCGCAGGCTTGGTAGAATTGTCCGAGGTGCTAATGCCTGACTTGAACCAAGTGCCGAGGGCGGATATGTTGCTTGCAGAGATAAGATGGTTATACTCCATAGCATTCTGGGGGCCTTCGCGGAACAGTCCAACGCCCTTCTCAGCGAGTGACACATCAAAGACCTCAAAAGGAGCGTCAAGCTGATCTTTGTTGAGGCCCTTCAGATCAATAGCGGTCAGGATAGACTCTTTGCCCTCCAAAATTGGGAATGCTGTAAGATTAACTGCTCCCATAAAGCCATCGGCGACCAGGATCGATTTGTGGACTGGCGTCGTCACTGGGGTCACCCGGTTCTCGGCCGAGGGGATGTTGACGGTCGGAACAAGCAATGCGTCCTCCACGCCCTGGGCAGAAACGTCTCCCGTATTCCTGGCAGGTATTTGCACCTGCATGAATAAGATCTCCAGGTTGAAACCGTTCCAATCAACGGACGAGACGTGAACTTCGCTCAGCAGGCTTGTTTTAGAGATGGTTAACCCGCCTTGCTGGTCGAGGACTGGCCCGACACGAATGATGAGCGGGTTTTTCGGGTCGTGATCCTTCAGCTGCCGCTCCCACTCCTCCTCATCCTTGAGGGGATCTGCCAACAGTACCCTCAAGACGTTCTTGGCCGTCTTTCCCGCATCAGAACCATCCGCCAGTCCCAAAATCGCGACCCTCACTGATTCCAACCCAGGTGTTTGCCGCAGACCCTGGAGGGCCAATTGAAGTCTTGAGAGGTTGACAAAGGACGGCGCATGCTTCTGTAGGTCCAGGAGGGCTTTCTCAAGCTCTGCGCGTGCGTTGGTCGTAACCGGGGTTGTCGACTGGAACCGTCGGGAGATGACGTCGCGGCGGGATCGAGGGCGTGCGCGGGCGGCTGGGGCGATGGAGCAAAAGGGACATATAGATACTCCATGTGGCTTCTGCGGTCGGATTAGAGCCCGGATGCTCCCTGCTCGGGGCAGACCTGACCGTCGGGAAGACATTAGCTTATGCGTTGGTGATGGTGAATCCGTCGGCGAAGCTTTGCAAGAGAGCTCCGATGTCTGAGGTCGGAAAAGGCGCGGCAAAACCCGGAGCTCCAGCTGCGTAGCTGGAGTTCCCACTATTAATTAGTCCAAACGCTGCGAAGTACATTTATTTATTACACTTGTTCAAACCTCTTTATGCTTTTTATTATAATCTCAGAAGATGGATGAGTTCACTTTTTTGGGTATATATCCCTGGAGACTGTGTTTCCCACATTTTCTGTAGCTCTGATATAACGTTGAGTTTGTTCCTGTTTGGGGTCATTCATTGCAAGGACTTGAAAAATACCTTCCTCGAATACCAGTGAGCTGACCCAGTCCTATCGAAACGATACCGCTTTTAAATATGGCTTAAGACGATCCACAGACAACCTATCTAAATATTCTACTTATTACCAAGTTACTTCACAATAAAAAAAAATTAACCGACACCATAACAGAGAAATATATACATGCCAAAGCCTAGCATGTGCTTTCAAAACTGCATCCAATCTAGGAAGACCCTATCCATCTGATGGGAATCCCCAAAACGCCAAACAGATCGTCTGGCAACCCTTATTAAGCACCCACACCACGAAATGAGGCTCTATTATGAAAAGTTGCCCACCTATTTCATAATAGTGTTGCGGGTGAAGGTAGGGATAATGGCAAGTTGCCTACCAGTAATAGAGAGTGATGATTCATGACGGACCGTTTGGCAGGCCTGTGGCGTAGCGCTAGGTATGTCGACGGGACGGCGTTATGAACGATTTCGTGAAGAACAAGCTTATATTAGCCGTCCCTCGTCCGATTGTTGGGATGCATCAGCGTTTCACAGTTGAAATATCCCCGATTGTACTCCCTCGCCCTGTAGGGAACGTTTTGTTCTGTCGGTCGGCTTCACTCTTGCGGGTAGTTATCATGAGCAGCTCAGGTAACGCAGATGCTTCGCGGCGTACGTCCTTCCTCCCAAGCTCCCGCGACAGGTTCACAATAGATTCACTCACCTAACTTGCATACTCCCAGCCATCGACGGTTATGTCGATCCAGACTTCCCGAATCCCAACAGCGACTGGGACACCCCGATCATCATATACGGCTACACGCCCGCCTTCCCGCTCGCCATCTTCGCCGCCGCGTGGTTCTTTATCTTCCTCGCCGTCCACCTGGCCCAGACAATCCGGCATCGAAGCTGGTATTTCGTCACCTTCCCTGTCGGCCTGCTCCTTGAAGTGCTGGGTTATGTCGCCCGAACGCTGTCCGCCAAGAAGGACCCGTACCATCTGTTGTACTTCATCCTTAACTACTTCTTCATCGTCACCGCGCCCGTCTTCCTCACTGCGGGTATCTACACCATCCTCTCGGCGCTGATCCCAAGACTTGGCCGTTGCTATTCGTTCCTCCCTCCACGAGCGATCCTGTGGTTCTTTATCACGTCCGACGTCATCGCTACCGTAGTTCAGATCACCGGGGCTGCGCTCATTGGCGTGCGGCAGTCTAATCGTGAAGACCCGACAGATGCCAACAATATCCTCCTGGGCGGTTTGGCGTACCAGGTCTTCTCGCTCGGCGTCTTCGTCGTCCTGGCGGGCAGCTTCCTCTTCCGCGCGCGGAGAGAGATCAAGAGCAATGGCAAGGGACTCACAGGCTTCATCGTCGCATTTGCAGCGGCCACCGTTCTCATCTACCTACGAACATGCTTCCGCCTCGCGGAGACGGCCGAGGGCTTGGGTGGCCATCTAGGCTCCAACGAGATCTACTTTGCCTGTCTCGAGTTTGCACCAGTGGCCGCGGCAGTATTGCTGTTTGCTGTATGGCATCCTGGTCGATGTGTTGGAAGGAAAGTCAGGGTGCGGGACGTGGAGAAAGAGCAGAATGGAACTGTGAACTTTTGAGAACACCAAAGAAAGGAAAATTCCCGTAATACATTAATGAAATGGAAACCCGATTTAGTGATTGACAGGTTCAGTGCGGTAGGTTGGTGAAGAAGAGACATCTCTTGTTTACGGACCGTTGTCCAACCATCCTGAGTCGTTGGCTTGGATAGGTCTAGATTCCAAGCATTTAGCTGGAATGCACCACTAATCTCAGGCCTTCCCCCCACTGACTTTCAGTGGCCCCGGGCTACAGCCAGGACTCCATCACGATACAGCCCCAAGAACTCCAACTTCGACCCATCCTCACCACGTATCATCAGCTTCATCCATACTATTTCAGTGCTCTCGCAACTCGCCCCTTATGCCTCCCCTCCCTCCCACTGCCAACCCTCTCCCTCGCATCGTCACATACTATCAGACCCATCATGACTCCTCGGGCAACCCCATCTCCGTCCTGCCTTTCATCACTCAGCCAGGCATCGCTCTCACCCACGTAATCGTCGCCGCCATCCACATCAACGACGAGCCCGACAAAATCACACTTAACAATGATCACCCTTCACATCCGCGCTTCCAGACCCTATGGGCCGAGATGCGCGTCCTCCAGGCCTCTGGCATCAAGGTCATGGGCATGCTGGGTGGTGCCGCCCAGGGCAGCTATCGGAAGCTGGACGCCAGCGAAGAGCAGTTCGAGAGGTTCTACGGCCCCGTCAGAGACATGATCCGGGAGCATGTGCTAGACGGGTTGGATCTGGATGTGGAGGAGGAGATGAGCCTCAACGGCATTATACGGTTGATCGACCGTCTACGGAGCGACTTTGGGCCTGACTTCCTCATCACCTTGGCCCCAGTCGCCATGGCCTTGCTCGACTTCACCAAGAATCTGAGCGGTTTCGACTACGAAGCCCTCGAGGTCATGCGGGGTCGGGACATTGCCTGGTACAACACGCAGTTCTATTGTGGTTGGGGCGACTGCAGCAACCCGCTCATGTACGACTTCATGATCCGCAAGGGCTGGCCTCCGGAGAAGGTGGTCATCGGACTGGTCACGAATCCCGCTAACGGCGGAGGCTTCGTGCCGTGGAACCCGCTGGGCATTGTCCTTACGACCTTGCGGGCGCGACACACCAAGTTTGGGGGCGTAATGGGCTGGGAGTACTTCAACAGCTTGCCTGGCGGCACCGACCGGCCGTGGGAATGGGCACAGGGTATGACAAAGCTGCTGAGAGGGCATTTGCTGACTGGACCGGCCGCGGCAGCGGTAAATACGATGACGATGAAGAAGGAAGAGGCGCGGTTAAAGAGCAATGAGATAGATCCCGATGCGCCTGGCGGAAAGGATATAAAGGTTCCGGTGCCCTTTGACTACTACACGGATGGATCTGATGACGCGTAAAAAGGAATTGTAGATGGAGCATGGGTTTAGACAAATGTATGCAGCCATAAATCTGGAGGGTTGGATTCCAAGAGTTTTCTTCTGAGACTACATGGAAAGGCACAAGCATACATCCCATTCTATCAACAAGATTTCGTTGCCGACACCGTCGACAGCCCGTGTAAGTGAGAAATGAGTCAGGACCGCCAGGCCCTCTCGTCGACAAATGTGGCACAGCCCTCTCAGTCTCATGCATCCCACTCGAATTTCTCTTTCTATCTTCAACAAAGAAGCCTGGCCATGGTATCTTCGAAGCAGCTCGCTTGCGAGGGAGGCTGCGAGTGAGATTCACGGCCGAGCCAGCAAGTGTTGCCTCACCCAGCAAGGTGGGTCGCAGCCATGCTGGGCGATCTGATTCATCGCCGGCACAAGACGGAGCCAAAGATGTTGCGTCTTAGATCGTGAAGTCGGTCAATATAATAGTTTCTGGGAGTCTCCCCAGGGCCTCGCCACTTGCTTGTGAGTTCTTTTATCACGACGACAATGGCGACCAGTGTATCCACCTCTCCAGGTCAACCACAATAACATAAGGGTCAATCTAAATCGGCGGCAACATATCAACATGAATTAAAGTCAGAAAGCTAAGGTACATATCTGCAGTAAAGCAAGTAGTCTAATATAAAGAAAGTCACCTTGATCAGTCATGTTCGCAACTCATCCATCCACCAATGTAAGCCGTAGTACAGATATCATGAGTCGCCTAAGTATGCACTGGTCCCGACAGTCTCCATTTCGCTTCATCTCTCCCTTTCGCCTTTAAACACAGGCCATCCATGGGTGGCACTGGGCCTGGACACTGTAGCTGTTGTAAAGAGGATACGTGCCTTTCATCGCCTCGATGATGGGGTCGAAGAACTCAGAGTCGAACCGAGTAGTATCGCAGGTCGAGCATGGGCCAGTGATGAAGTTGTCATATGTCGTGTTGTAAGTGAGGTAACCAATGACTTGTTGGTTAGATCTGTCCGTGGCTTGAAGGCTGAACGACTCCGGCATGACAACCCAGCTAGTGGAGTTGGTGTTGTTTCCGTTGCTGCTGTTCTGCCCAGGGACGACTGGGTTTTGGTTGAACCAGGTGCTGTTCAACCCAACGTCGTGAAGTGCCCGAATGAGAGTGAGGGTCATGTGGGAGTCAGCGTCGATCTGGATTCCGGCACAATCAATGTTGATGGTGTAACCATCGCCTCTGACTGGGCTAGCAACACAGCGACCGGTGGTCTGATCCCAGGCAAACTTGGAGATGAAGGTCTCCCAGGTGCTATTCCAGTTGAGGAATCGGGGGCTAAGTGCGGCGGAGACGAACAGCTGTCCGGTGCTTGGGGTCTCAGTCGGTGCTGGCTCGCCTCCAGTAGGGGTAGGGACAGGAGTGGCAGGGGACGTGGAGAAGAAGGATGTCGCAGGTGCAGTAGAAGCAGTTGATGTAGACGACTGGGAGCCCATGCCTCCGGGACGGGGAGGAGCCTTGTCGTTACGGTTGCAGACGAATGCAGACCAGCAAATAGCGTCGGGGTTGACAGTCGTGTTGAGGGCGGCACTGACGGGACGCCCACGATAGGCCCAGCAGTTGAGCATCTGGCCGCCTTCCTTGGTGGTCACAGCACTGCCGGCTTTGAACCCATCAGGGGTTCCATCCTCAATGTAAGCCGTCCAAACATCGCCGTTGGTCATCTTTGCTGTGGCTCCGGAGGGAATCCAGGGGTAAAGGCCGTCGTTGAAGGGAACTTCGACAGCCATATCAGGTGCTTCTGGGTAATCGTAGGCGCCTGCTGGCCAGTGGATATTTTTGTACCAGTTCATTTGGCGAGACGTAGACCATTCAGGGTGGTCTGGGTTATCGCCAGTGCCACAGTCACAGAGGACGAGGTCCTCGTTATAGAACTGCTGAGCATGGGTCGAAACCACGAGGGCTGCCATGGCTGCAGCGCCGACAAGGGCCCTGGCTGCGGACATTGTGAGCAGGAAAGGAAGTGAAAGACTCGAAGGGGGAGTCGAGAGTCGAAGTGATGGCTTGGTGTGTGGTGCTTGGTGTTGTCTTGGAAGAGGAGTAGCAGAACGCAGACGATGGGCTGAGGGTAGAGAGTTGACTGGTAAAGGGGAGAAGTTGGAGAAGAGTTGGATGAGGAAGAGAAGAACAAAAGAGGAGAGGATGGTATAAGGGTGTCGCCCTGTTTCGTCGTTACTTCCACATTATCTATCAGCTCATCGTTAAACCGTTTGTTGGGGACGCACTGAGGCATCATCGTCTAGAGTTAACGGCAAGAGCTCCGCGGGAGGACTCTTCGTTCGATGTCTATGGATGGCCACTTCGGAAGGTGATCGAAAGTGGAACCGAATGAGCCAACAAACTGAAGCCGTGTGTGTCATATTTGTTGGGTCCGTTGAGGGAACCAAGTTGAGGCAGTCAATATGCTGCCACGTGGGTAAGTCGGATCGGACCTGGGTGCTGTCGCGGAAAGAGCAACAACACCACGGGCATCGATGCACATGAAAGCACGTTTCAGAAGCAAACGGGTCATATGCGTCATCCTATCCAACAAGGTGTTATGACGTAAATCCACGCTTAGGACAGGCTCGCTCTTGTTCGTGGTGGTATTACATAGAAGCCAGCAGTGAAGGAATGGCTCAAGGGCACGGGGTCCATAGCCTAGTACCTTAAGTGCAAACACTGTTTCAAAGGCTCCTGCAGAGCTGTTCGTCTGTACCAAGAGGCCATCCCCGGGTAGACTTTTGGTAATCAACCCCTGAACTAGCATGAATCTTAAGCATGCAGCAACAAGGACGCAATCGGTAGAGCCTTTAGGCATGATTTGGTGATGTTCAGGGAAAGGTCCTCATGACAGGTTAATTAACATTCTAATCGCGATGAATCACCCTCTCTTCTAAAAGGATTTTCTATTTTGATCGTAAAATCTATGGTCGCAGTCATTGGTCCATGTACTTCCTGAAAACTTTTACCAAAACCGAGAAAGTCCTTTCGCACCTAGTATCTCGGTGCACAACGGAATCAAGCAAGATTCACTCACACTTCGTCTAGGATAGGAACCTAATCGGATGTCCCACAACAGCCAGTAACCTAGCTTCCACTCTGTAGTTTGGGAAGTTAATACTATTGAATCAATCTCACGCTTTGACTTTAATAGGGGTTGCAAAAAGTGAAATCCAATCGTTGCTACATTGCAATCTCAACTACCCTGGAGCTTCTGTCAAGAAACCACATGCCCCCCCTCCGTCAGCAGCTCCACTCCTAACAATCACTTTCCAAGGAACCTTCATCATCTGTCAGCTTCACGACACTTCGAACCACCGTCTTCGGGTCCAATATCCAACGTCACCGGCTCTTACAATGCGTCGCAACCCTATAAACCTCAATTGGCGCCCTACGCTGCGCCATCGCCCTGCTATCCGCGTCAATCACCCCCGGGTTCGCGCCGAGTCATCCCAAAGCTCCCGTGTCGACCGCATCACCGCGAAGCTCCCCCGACGCCTGCAGAAGTACACCAACGGGCTACGCAATGCACCCGTCTCGCACATCGTATCTTTCTTGATTTTGCACGAGCTTACCGCTATCGTGCCGGTTTTGGGTCTGTTTGGGTTGTTTCATTACACCAACCACATCCCCGTTTCGTACATGACGGAACACTTTGGAAGCTACGTGCAAGATGGGGTAGCCAGGTTCGAGAGGTACTTTAAGCGGAAGGGTTGGTTTGGGTTTGGGCAAGAGGAGAACGAAATCTCGGATCTTACTATGACCACTGCCAGGCCCAAGAGTGAGGAGGCCATGGAGCGTTGGCATAGCGGGGATGGACGTTACAAAGTTGTCGTCGAGGTTGCTCTCGCCTACGCCATTACAAAAGCCCTGCTGCCAATTCGGATACTTGGCAGCGTATGGGCGACGCCATGGTTCGCAAGTGTACTAATGCGGACCAAGGGTATCTTCACACGAAAGCCATGATAAATCACGTCGACCCAAAAGCCAATCAATGCCGAGAAGATTTGTGTCTTTTGATTGTCATATCAATTGGAACATCAGCTCATCGCCCACGTAAGTGCTTTTTGTTGCAACATCCAGGGTGTCAAATGGTCGGCAATTTAGGCCTTCTCGTAGACCCAGTCGAACTGGGACGACTTCCAGCTGAGGACCTCGCCGTCCTTGAACCAGAGAGCGATCTCCTTCTTGGCGTTCTCAACGGAGTCAGAGCCGTGGCAGACGTTGCGGCCTACATCGATGGCGAAGTCACCACGGATGGTGCCGGGGGCGGAGGCAAGAGGGTTGGTGGCACCGAGGATAACTAGAGAGCGGTGTGAGTGGCTATGCGATTTAGTGGACAGAGCTGTGGAACTTACCGCGGCCAGTCTTGACGGCATCACGGCCCTCCCAGACCATGGCGCAGATGGGGCCAGAGTTCATGTCTTATGCGGGGTCAGCCTCAAGTCAAGTAGAATGGAAGATCGTATTGTACATACACTCAATCAAGCCGTTGAAGAAGGGCTTCCCGTTGAGGTCAGCGTCTAGGAGGCGGTCAGCATATATGTGTAGGTTGACGGAGGGGATTGAGAGACGGACAGTGGGCCTCGAGGTGCTCCTTGCCGGGGGAAACGAGCTTGATGGCGGCAAGCTTGAAGCTATTTCCGTGTCAGAATATTAAGCGATGTACGAGAATGGATTGGAATTCTCTCACCCTCGGTTCTCGAAGCGGGAGATAATGGGACCAACGAGGCCACGCTGTGAATAGTGTGGTTAGCTCTAGATACGCTTCGGGTCGTGGTAGAAATCTAGTCGGGGAGTGGCTACCTGGACGCCATCGGGCTTGATAGCAATGAAGCTGTAACAATATTAGGACACGTCAAGCTAGAGGGGAGAATGGCGGGGTAGCTCACGTCTGCTCGGTAGAAGACATGGTGAAGTTGTTTGAGTCTGAGAGGACTGGAGAAATGGGAGTAGAGGTAATGGAAGGTTTGGGATCCGGCACGACTGAACAAGAATCGGGCTGGGAAGGAGACGGAGAAAAGAGGATATAAAAGGCGGCGAGGAGGAAGAGCAGGATGAAAAATGGCGGGGGCAGATTTTCCGTCCAACTCCGTATCGGGTTTTGCTGGTGATCGGGGTCCTGCTCAGCGCCTGAAGCGGGGTGCTTGTTGTGGTGGGGTCCGGTGGTGTCTTCGGCCATGATGATTTGGCGTTGAGGGGAAGGACGGTGTGAGATTCGACACAATTCGCACGGACACGTGACCTTTGAGTGCTGGACAAATTTGACTGCTGGACTTGCCAAGCTGACGAGAGATAACAACAAGTTGTCTCAAGACAAGTGTCCTTTGGGAGGTCTGCCGTCAAGCCTAAAATCTAGGAGGGGGACGATTAAGCAGGAGGAAGGAGTTTCGCTGATCAAAAATGCAACAAATGATAAAGAACGCTCAGTAACTCGGTAACATCTCTGGCACGTTGCGGCAAAGTCCAAGTGTTTCGACGCGATCAGAACCAACCAAGAGCTGGAACGTACAGTGCACGAAGTCCAATTAGAGAGCTTGAGTCAGGGGAAAGCTGAAGCACAAAGCCGAAATGCATCTCTATGGCGGGTCTTCTCACATACCGGGGTCATGCCCCTCCATCCAGTCCATCCTCGTAACTCCACCCCCTGCTTCACCTGGCTTAAGACGCCAAACCTATTTGGGAGTAGAGCTCTCTCACTCGCGATTCCTAGGGGACAGCTTGACCTTGCCATCAACCAAGCCCGAGACCGCATCAGCACTCGGAAATCAACAACAGCCACGCATCTTCCACAGGTATCCCCAATCCAGCCTGTGGAATCGAATCATATCCATACTAGATGGTATTTATTTGACTTGATTTGAACATCCCCTGTTTCACTCCCCTTTGGACGGTCCTCGACCGCTCGAGTCGCCATGAGGTCGACCATTGGCCGATCCAACGGATGGACGGCATTGCTATTCCTGCTTGGAGCCTTGGCCGTCCTGCTCCAGCCTGCCGGTATGCTATCTTATATCCTTATTAGCCGCTGACCTTTACTCCAGGCTAACAATTGATTCAGGTGCCGTAAAGGAAAACGACTTCAAGAAATGTCACCAGTCTGGCTTCTGCAAGCGAAACCGTGCCTACGCCGACAACGCTGCGTCCCAAGGCTCGAACTGGAACTCTCCCTACACCGTGGTGCCCGAATCGACCTCGTTGAACGCTGGCCAAATCCAAGCTACGATCATCAAGACCATCAATGAGAAGGGCGAAACCGTTCTGCTTCCTCTGACCGTCTCTTTCCTCCAGTCTGGCACAGCCCGAGTTACCGTCGACGAGGAGAAGCGACAAAAGAAGGACATTGTTCTTCGGGATAACAGCGCTGCGAGGAAGGAGAGATACAACGAGGCTGAGAGCTGGGTCATTGTGGGCGGTCTTGAGTTGGACCATACCGCCAAGATCTCGTTCCAAGACAAGACCCAAGTCAACGTTCAGTACGGCCCTGAATCTAAATATGAGGCCGTCATCAAGTTCTCGCCCTTTGAGATCGACTTCAAGCGAGATGGAGCCTCGCATGTCAAGTTCAACGACCGTGGCTTGCTCAACATAGAGCATTGGAGGCCAAAGATGGAGAACAAGGAGGGCGAGGACGCATCGGACGACGAGAGCACTTGGTGGGACGAGACCTTCGGCGGAAACACTGATTCTAAGCCTCGTGGTCCCGAAAGCTTGGCGCTGGATATTACCTTCTCCAGTTACGAGCATGTGTTTGGCATTCCTGAGCACACTGGCCCTTTGTCTCTGAAGCAGACTCGCGGTGGTGAGGGGAACTACGAGGAGCCATACCGGATGTACAACTCAGACGTCTTTGAGTACATCTTGGATAGCCCCATGACCCTCTACGGTTCCATCCCTTTCATGCAGGCTCATCGAAAGGATTCTTCCGTTGGTGTATTCTGGCTCAATGTTGCCGAGACCTGGGTCGACATCACTAAGGGCAAGGACAGCGTTAATCCTTTGAGCCTTGGCCTCAAATCGAAGACGAGCACCCACACACACTGGATTTCGGAGGCTGGTCTTCTAGATGTGTTTGTCTTCATGGGCCCTACACCTGCTGACCTGACGAAGGCTTATGGTGAGCTTACTGGTTACACGGCTATGCCTCAAGAGTTTGCCATTGGATACCACCAGTGTCGATGGAACTACATATCAGACGATGATGTTAAGGATGTCGACCGCAAGATGGACAAGTCGAAGATCCCGTACGATGTCATCTGGTTGGATATTGAGTACACCGATAGCAAGAAGTACTTCACCTGGGACCCCCATTCCTTCCAGGACCCCGTCAGCATGGGCGAGCAGCTTGACGCGCATGGTCGAAAGCTAGTTGTGATTATTGATCCTCACATCAAGAATGAAGATGGATACAAGATTTTTTCTGAAATGACCTCCAAAGACCTTGCAGTCCATAACAAGGAGGGCAAGCTCTACGAAGGATGGTGCTGGCCCGGCTCATCGCACTGGGTCGACTGCTTCAACCCCAAGGCCATTGAGTGGTGGAAGACCCTTTTCAAGTACGATTATTTCAAGGGAACCTTGGAGAACACCTTCATTTGGAATGACATGAACGAGCCCTCGGTATTTAACGGACCCGAGACGACCATGCCCAAGGACAACCTCCACTTTGGGAACTGGGAGCATCGCGATGTCCACAACCTGAACGGCATGACCTTCCACAATGCCACGTTTGAGGCACTTCTTTCTCGCAAGAAGGGAGAGCTGCGACGTCCATTCGTTCTGACTCGTTCGTTTTATGCTGGATCTCAGAGACTGGGCGCCATGTGGACGGGTGACAACCAGGCCGAATGGTCACACCTAGAAGCTTCCATCCCAATGATCCTGAACCAGGGCCTCGCGGGATTCCCCTTCGCCGGAGCAGATGTGGGTGGCTTCTTTGGTAACCCGGAAAAGGATTTGATCGCCCGTTGGTACCAGGCTGGCGCCTTTTATCCCTTTTTCCGAGGACACGCCCACATTGACGCACGCCGCCGTGAGCCCTATCTTTTGGGCGAACCATATACTCAGATTGTGACGGCTGCACTACGACTGCGATATAGTCTCCTCCCAGCGTGGTACACTGCATTTTACCAGGCCAACCGAGATGGTAGCCCTATCTTGCGACCAATGTTTTGGACGCACCCGTCCGAGGAAGCCGGCTTCGCGATCGAGGACCAGGCGTTCGTGGGATCTACAGGTCTCCTGGTGAAGCCCGTGGTGCAGAAGGACAAGGAGTCGGTGGATATCTGGATCCCCGACGAGGAGGTCTACTACGACTACTTTACCTACAAGGTGCAGAAGACTCACAAGGGCAAGCACCTGACGGTGGCTGCTCCGCTAGACCGCATCCCTCTGCTCATGCGCGGCGGGCATGTGATCCCCCGGCGTGACATTCCCCGACGATCAAGTGCTATGATGCGGTTCGATGACTATACGCTGGTGGTGACCGTATCTAAGACGGGTACAGCTGAAGGTGAGCTCTACGTTGACGACGGAGACTCGTTTGATTACGAGCAAGGCCAATATATCCACCGCAAGTTGAGCCTCAGCGACAATACGCTGACCTCGGTCGATGCCGAGGGTCGCGACACGAAGGCCATTGAGACTGGCGAGTGGCTTAGGAACATGGGCGATGTGCGTGTCGACAAGATCATTATTGTTGGAGCATCGTCTACTTGGGACCAGAAGGAGGTTCAAGTGGAGTCGGACGGCGAGACATGGACGGCCAAGGTGCACTACACCGCCGCTAAGGGAGGCCGAGGAGCCTTTGCAACGGTGGGTAGGGTGGGAGCCAAAATTGGCGCGGACTGGAGCGTTAAGCTGGCGTAGAAGACTTAGTAGTGAAGCGACAAGAATAGAGTCCACAAGAGCGGCGGGCACGGCGGCACCAACCGCGCGCGGCCATGGTGTTAAAACGCAATCTTGGTGGAGACATGGCTTGGTGAACATGAACTCGCACGAGAAGCAGAAGGGGAAAGAATCGACAGCAGAGGGCTCGATCCAGTTGAAGCCGTCGATCATGGTCAAAGGGGGCGTCACTCAGTGGATTCTGGTTGGGGGTAGTAGGTGGAGATGCTATGCCCGACTATTGACGCGCGGAATCGGCGATGAACGGGGTTGACTGGCAAAACTGGATCATGGCCCGCAGATTCTTGAGTTGAGACGCTGCTTGGGTGTTTGGAGGTTGGAAGTGGAATACCTAATCTAGGGAATAGATGGATACGAAACTAGCGTGGGCCGAAAGTAAGGAACGAATCTGAAAGCTTAGTTATATTGTATGCTGCCATTCTTTCACTCCCCGAGGGTTCCGTAGCATTGTCAGGGTTTGAAGAGTCGACAGCTGGTCCCTGTTGGAGTCAATGATGCAAGGGGCTAGAGAATTGGAAAGGAGGGAGCTCGGCTTTTGATGTGACGTTGTACTACGTACTCCGTAGTAATGGAGGTTGTTGTTAGGCGTGATGAACAAGCGATGCAGTGCGCAGATCCAGTTGGAGATGCCAATGACAGCCAAGAACGCTTGGCGCGATTTCATGTGGAATTGCGCGAGGATCAATCATGCTGCCCCCAGGATTCGTGATCTGATCAGGACTCTGCTTGCAGGAAGCAGTGTTAGCAAATCACATGCCATAACACGTCCACCACGTAGTCGATCACTGGCTGTTTCAGAGACCAGGGACCCCCTCACGTCGTTCCTCATGCTCACTTACTCAAGCGGCTAGATATCTCGTCTGGCTTTCGCTTTATCTTGAGATTGCCTCTCATGAAGGGGCTGCGTTCAAATGGCGGTGGTGGTTGGCGGTTGCGGGCGCTGCTGTCCATCATCTGAAACAGTCAATCACGGCGGCCGGGATTGGCTAGAACCCACCCAGCATCGCCCCCCCTGCGCAGGCGGTGTTAGGGTATCTTTAGCGTTTTAGAGCCCCTGGAAAACGGCTGGAGGCTCTGGAGGCTGGGATGGACGGGCTGTCTGTGCACGAGTGCACAGACCTGTGCCCGGAGCCCCTTAGCTTAGCTTGCTTAATACTCTTAAATGATCTTATGCTAATAGTTGTTAATTATATAATGCTTTAATTTTTACTTTTATTAATTATTTATATGTCATTTTAGACTTTATATACTTAGTATAAGTTATTAGTTTAGTTAAGAAATATTTATAAACTATAACTTTTTTATTTAATATAAAAAGAAATTTTACAATTTTTAGTTTACTTTAGATAGAAAAAAAGTTAAATTCTTCTCCTTAAATAAATAAAATAATTTTTATAATAACAGTATTATTAAAAATTCTTTTAAAACTTTAATATATTAAGGAGACTTACTGTGAACAGCGCACAGCCTCTGGATCTAATTCTACGTATAGCAACACACTTATCATTACTGACATGGTTGTGTTGAGACGTCGTTGCTTAGATAGGATTTCGGACAGAATCTGGAACGCGTCCCCATCCCTGGACGCGGACGCATGAAAGAAACGCAAAAGTTTCGGCACCACGGTAACCAAGAGGTAGGCATACATAAGTAGCTGCCAATTCGATGAGTAGCTATACTGTAGAGCCACGACATTGACAGGGCGCAGACCGACTAGTGGTCAAGGAGGGAGCTGCCCCAAATAACGAAAATAGTTGTCCCTGTCTGAGAAAGGTGAGGTAGGGACGGCTCGTATGCTCTTTTCTTCTAACAAATGTCCCAAAGAGTCCCAAACCTCCCGATAACCCTCTCTACCCCTCATACTTCAGACCCTAGCTACATGTGTTGGGATAAACGTTCTCGATCCAGGCACTCGCTCGATTCCCAGTGTTGATGCCATGCTGCTTGCTTGTGTATTAGTTCACCTCAGATAACTGCTGGTTGAGAAGCGCCCTTGCGTTAAGTTCACAACTTGATTAAGCGATTGATAGGAGGTTGTCCTGGGCGAACGGCTTTAGTCAGGCTCAGCACGCCCAGCCGTTGACACCCAGATTGAGTCAACGCAAATCCGCCATTTCGTCTTCCCTCGAGTTCGTTGCTGGACTCTGGCGCCATCAGCACGCGACTCTTTTCTCATTATTCTCGAAAAAGACACTGGAATTGGGAGCCAGGCCTACTTCTGCCCTATATGTCACGGCTTACACAGTTTCTCGCTGTCCTGGAGCCCACTGACCCACGAACATACACTTTTTAATCGCGAACTCAGATATTTACGTCCATGTTATGGTGACTTGTGTTTCTCACTGCGACTTGAGAGATGCCGACTGGGCTACCATCATGCACGTCTTGTGATGAATCGGCATCTCCACGGTGCGCCGTGCGGCTTGCCACTTCGGAATTTAGACGCGGTCTCTATACCAGGCCTAGTCGTCCCTCAATGGAGACAGACCTGGTCTGCTAGGGTCATCGAGAACGAGCTCTTTCTCAGCGCCGTGCATACTATCAACAGTTCCGGCATGTCTGACCGCGCTCTCCGATCAATCATCGACCGGGGATACGCATACTTCATTTGTCACCATGTTGATCCAAGCCACCAAGTCGCAGCTCTCAAAAGGACGACATCATCACGAGAGACTGAGGAACTGTTCTCCGAATGTCGGGACATCCTCGGCTCGTGCCATATCTGCCTTACCGACCACTGTACGACCATCGAGCGGAAGAAGCCTCGAAAGAAAGTGTTGCCGGGCATATGGACCGGGCATCAGTCTGCGAGCTTGGGTTGGATTATCACAATCGTCGCCTACCATCAGCTTGGAACTTGTCGTTCTCCATATGACTGGAAATGGGGAACCATTAATTACAGGGTCAATTCGAAGCAAAGTGGGTAACTGGAGAATCGATCACCCTTACCCGCCGGGTTCAGTAAGAGCAAAATGGTTAGCATTACATACTGATACAGATTAAAAACCTTATAATAATAGTTTTATAAAGTGAACGAAATAACTAAATATAGGGTTAGAAAAGCTAGTTAGTATACTTTTTAAAAAATATTTAGTTATGCTAAGTTTATATTTTAAATATTTAAAAATTAAATTAATATAATTAATATTTTTTATTAATATTATATTTTTATATATTCTACTTATAAAATATCTTTATATATTACTTTTATTAAGAAAATACTGTATAGCCTTTAATAACTAAAATCGTAAACTTATTTCATTGAAAGGGATATAAGCAAGTCAAGCCGCGTGGGCCGGTTCCATCCCCTGGGACCCGCTGGGGGTTTAATCCCCTGGGGTACCCTGATTGACTTGACCTTCACAGGGCGTTGCTTGGCACGCAGCGGGGCGCCCCCACGCACGCGGTGTGTGGCTGCACAACAGCGGGAGACGAGCCTCGGGAATGCGGACGTGCGCCCGTTGCGGTCCTGGTGCCTGGTTGAGGCGCTGCGTGCAAGTGTGGCAGCACGGGAATGCAGGGGAAGCGCTACGCTGGGACGTTGGACAGTTCTTCCGCACTCCTTGCGCGCTATCAAATTATCGGTGGCGAGGTTCTGGGCTGGAAGCAAAATGAAGTTTTCATCCCGGGTTTGAGGCAGCCAATCACCCATCCTTCATTATTAAATTACAGATCACTTCGATATTCCATCAGTCCACAATCTCCTGCTGTAGCTCCGCTGTTTGGCACATTGTTTGGCACCTTGTTTGGCGGATATGTCGGATCCATCAGCTTCTGCCCGGTGACGTCAGAGGTAGCCTGGCGATGGCGACTCCTAAACTGTTGACTGCTAGCTAGGCGTGGGCTGAGGCGGTTTGGGTGGATGTCTTTGTCTAGCTCTACACGCATGCGGCGGACGATGCCTTTGCAGGCAAGGATTTGCGCCCAGCGAAAAAACCTGAAGCGCCTAGCACGCGGTGAAGGGCTTATCTCGGGAGCCAGCATCAAGATTCGCCTCTTTGATCCAGATGTGTGTGTGCGCGTCCCCTGCTCCTTTTTGTGTGTCTCGGGATTGTGCCAGCGCAGCGTTAGACCCGTCGTCCAACCACGGCCTTGCTTTGTCTATTTCCGACCCACAGGCTTTCCATGATCTGCGCTTCAGTGCGATTCCAATAGCAGCATATCGGCACGAAGGCGAGGACAGGTGCAACACAAGCGGTTGGAGGGTTGGAGGGTTGGAGGCGGCGGGCTTCCTCGGGCTTTCCATGTTGGGACGTTCCACGGTGCGGTGCGTGCCCGCGCTGCAACGCACAACGGGGGCCTAAAAGTTATGAGTTCCATCTACGGTCGATGATGATGCTTGATTCCATTAAGGACCCGGCCGTACAGTGGGCCCGGTGGCTTGTCTTGGCCCTGGTCCGGCAGCTCCAGCATCCACCGCGTACGCCTTTACAGGCCCGCACAAGCGTCGGTCGGTCCATCTTCCAGCCAACCCAGCTCATCTATCTTGCTCTGGAGGGTGGTTGCAGGGAAGAGAATGTCGACGTCGCATGGAGGAGAAAGGACGACGACTGGCAATCTGGCAACGAGATGGGGAACACTGTGGAGACGTCTCGATTCATTCCCTGCCCTCCCTGAGCCAAGCAGCCAAGTTTATCTGGACCCAGTCTTCTCCTCCAGTCTTCTCCTCCAGTCTTCTCCTCCAGTCTTCTCCTCCTGCTCGTTCCAGGATATCTCTTAAGTTAAAAGTTGAGAGTCTCCCGGTCGCCCGTTGGCTTCGTTTGCTCCATTCACTCCTCCGAAAGCCGTGTCCCTCTCAACAAGCGACGTCATTCACATTGTTTCTGTCCTCTGGTCAACACCTCCTCGGGCAGTTCTACCACGACTGACCTTTAACGCCCGCCTACCAATACGAGGCTCAACCTTTGAATCTCGATCTCGATGCCATCATCGCCAATGCGCTCTTGACCCACCCGACTCCCCTCCCCTTTCCGTCTCTCGTTTTCTTCCGCATACCAACTCCGTAGTCTACTCGACTTCTCGGTGGACATTTCATCACTCGCTTTTAGCTACTCCATCGCATCACCTCAAACGGACCACTTATTGAGAGTCTTTATCCTTCGAATCGACCTCGTTTCCCTCTGAACCACACCTGAATTACCCGACTGATTTCTCCTTAACTGCTATTTCTATTGGGGACGAACCACAGCATCCTCATCATGGCCGGGACAACTGACCCCCCTCCTCCTCGTGTCGAGATGACCGAGCCTGAAAAACAAACTGAGAGCCCGCCCCAGAAGGATTACAATGAAAAGAACTCGGCATCACCGTCGCTCGAAACCTTCAACACACTGACGGCCAACGTGACCAATGGCTCCAACAACCTCGTCTCTCCTTCCGAACAGCGCGCCAACGCCACCCGGTTCAACGATGACCTTGAGCTCCTCCGTATCGAGCGCGCCGTGTCCCATGAGGAGGATAGCCACTCCAAACGCCCCCACCATGTGATACCCGAGGACGCCTTCAACCAGCCTATGCCCTCGGAGACGTTCCAACCCGAAAAGAAGAAGGACTCCAACGCGGCAATGGTCAAGTTTTGGATGTTTCTTCGCAAATTTCCTCGCTTTATTCGTTACTTCGTCTATCTTTTCCCGGGTGCTGCTCTCCTCTTGATTCCCGTCCTCCTCGGTGCTGTCGCATTCAACACGAAAGACCGGGCTGTAGGTGGTCGCGGCGGAGTGTACATCATGTGGTTTGGAATCTGGCTCGAAATTGTTTGGGCCTCACTCTGGGTGTCCCGAATGATTACAAGCCTGATGCCGTGGACCTTCCAGGGTATCGCCAAGCTCTTTGGATCAACTACATCCAAGAAGTGGAGGGATATTGGTGCGGAGCTTGACCTCCATACGGCCCTTTTTCTCTGGATGCTTGCCGTCCTCATATCGTTTATGCCCACCATCAACGACCACCGTGTTCACGTTGAGCCAAAGGTCGAACAAAAATGGATCGGCATCGTCAACAAGGTCATCATTGCTCTCTTCGTTTTGGCTACGCTCAACTTCGTCGAGAAGATTCTCATCCAGTGGATCGCAACTTCGTTCCACCAGCGAACTTATGCTACCCGCATCGACAACAACAAAGCCGACATCAGCCAGCTCGTCGAACTCTTTGAGTTCGCCAAGGCTCATAACGAGGAGCCCGACTACTTCTGGCAGCGTGGCCACAGCACATCACCCAGTGGCGCTCAGACTCCTATGCAGACCCTGCAGGACAATGCACGCCAAGCGTTGAACAAGGTTGGCTACGTCGCCGGCCGCGTCGGCAACGACTTGATTGGGCGCAAGGTTAACAACAATCACCCGCGCAAGGTCGTTGCGGAACTGTTACGGACTACAGCCTCAGCTCAGACACTCGCTCGACTCATCTACCGGAGCGTCGTTAAGGAGGGGCGTGAACTTGTGTACCTCGAGGATTTGAAAGCCATCTTCAACAGCGACGAGGAAGCTGAGTGCGCCTTTCTACTATTCGACAAAGATTTGAACGGCGATATCTCCCTGGAGGAATTTGAGGCCGTGTGCAACGAAATCCACCTCGAGAAGAAGGCAATTGCAGCTTCACTAAAGGATCTCGATTCGGTGATTAAGAAACTCGACAAGGTTTTCCTGTTCATCATCTTTATCATCACCGTTGTCGTCTTCATTTCCATCCTCTCGGGCTCCGCCGCCGCGGCACTTGGCTCCGCAGGCACCGTGGTCCTTGGTCTTGCGTGGGTGCTCCAGGCCACAGCGCAGGAATTCCTCCAGTCTATCATCTTCGTCTTCGTTAAGCATCCCTTCGATGTCGGCGACCGTGTGACGGTTTACGGCTCTACTGGTGCGACGATGATGGGCGACGATTATTATGTCACAGAGATTTCTCTCCTGTACACCGAGTTCAAGAAGATGGAAGGGCACATTGTGCAGGCTCCCAACTCTCTACTTAACACTCTCTTTATTCTCAACCAGCGACGATCCAATGGCTTGGCTGATCCCATTTCGCTTGTGATGCGCTTCGGAACGCCGGCTCACATGATCGATGAGCTCAAGGCCCGCATGCTCGACTTTTGCTTAGCCAACAAGCGCGACTACCAGCCTCGTATCATCAGCGAGATGAAAACCCTCGACGAAGTGCGGTCTTGCACGATGAACGTCATCTTCTTCCACAAGAGCAACTTCCAGAACGAGCTGCTGCGCCTTAACCGCCACAACAAATTCTGTACGGAACTTATGACGCAGATGGTGGATATCGGTATCCAGGCTCCCTACCGAGTTGATCCTGGTGGTAGCCGCGAACACCCCATGTACTGGACTGGCTTGCAGCCCCCTCCCGCCTACGGCAAGGAGCAGAAACATGACAACTACGAGGCGCCACCGCTCTCTCATTCACGCTCTACGACCACCCAACGCGGCGAACAAGCTGAGCGAGCTGAGCGATCACGGTCGATTGACGGGGGCATGGGTGACTTCCAGGATTTCCAGGATGTGTTTGAGACGCGGAAGGAACATGTACAGGCTCACCGCCTAGCATCGATCCGGGAGAAAGAACACGCTTCACAGGCGGAGCAGGATGCATCTCCTCGAGCAAGCTCGTCAGGCCTCGAACGTGTGCGCACGTCACAGGAGAGCCGATCGCGAATGTTCAGCGGTCGGTTGCGGAGCAAGTCCAAGGTTCAAAAACCGGGCGATGTTGTCTGAATAGACAGACAACAGTACTGATGACACGTTATGACCATTTTTAGAAGTTTAGAGATGCGGCGGAGAGCTTTCGACATGTTGGACAAGATGTCTTAATTTCATATCCTTTATTTAGAACGACGATGACCAGAAGGCGGGACATTTAAATTGGACCATGGAATAGGGGACTCTGGAGAGAAACGAGGGGAAACCCCCAGAGAGGGGCCTAGCTAGTTGGCGGCATGGGCCTTGCCTGTCTTAAATACTAGAAAATGAAGGATCTGCACGATACAGAACCGAGACAAAAAAAATGAAAATTATTTGACAATATACGAGATGGATCTGCGTGTCCTAGCGAGTGACTGAAGGATTCGAGGTTGAGCACTGCCACTGTCACAAGTTGATGGCCGTGAGGAAAGGTTGGATGAAACATGTACAGGGATGGAAGTCGGAGGAGCAGGGGACAAGTTCGGTAATGTAACCCCATTGATCGCTGGATCAGCCTTGCGAGCATGGAGAGTCGGGCTCCATTTCTTTTCATAGGAACGAACAGCAGTTGTCAATAGAAGCATTGAGGATGGGGAAGAGGCTCTAGAGATGTTCCAGGTCTGTCAAGGCACTGTCGAGAAATTGACAGGTGTATCCAAACCCCAAAGCAGCGCAACGGTGATGCGTGGTCTGCCAATCAAGAGCCTTATTTTCAGGTTAGCAGCCCCTAGCTCGGGGTCTTCTAGCAGCTGGGGGGTTCAGATACCTTGCCTTGCCCTACCGCCCTAGTAGGTAAGTACGCTGCAAGTCTGCAACGAAAGGGATCCTTCGCATTTCCCAAAAAAGCGCCTCGGAACGCCTTACACGCAGCGTCCAATGGTGGTGCGCCTGGATGCTCAGCCTCTGCCATGGCTTGACGTTAGTGGGCGGCCCAGCTGCCGCGGAAGGTCAGGCTTGGGCCTGCAAACAGCAATAGCGGCGGACTGGCTGCCAGCTGTGTTTGTGCCCGGTGTTTGTGCCACTCCTTTGCTTCCATGTCCTTTCTCCGACCTCAGGATTCAGGCACAGGCACAGGCGACGGTGACGACGTGTCCAGAGCAGAGAGGCAAAGCGCTGGCTTCCTTGCTGCAACTCGTCTTTCTTTTTTTTTCTCCATCGCGCGTTTCTACAGCTCTGCTTTCGTACGGAATACAGGCGCCTTCTCCTAATTGCCGTCATCCCATTCGACTGATTGACCGACGCACGCCGTGACGAGGCGAGACCCGACGAGGCGACCCGACGAACCCCAACCATGCAGAGCTGCGCAGCCCAATAATACCCACGGATTGCAAAGAAAAGTTGAGGAGAGAGAGGGGGGGGGGTTCCTAGGAATCCAAGAGGGCGAGGACGAGAACGAAACCTAACCCCCGTTATTTGACATTGCCGAGCCCCAGAAGAGCTATACACACACACACCATGTCTGGCCTTCCCGAAAACTGGGAATGGGACTACGACGGCCAGCGCTGGTTCTATAAGTACAAGCCCACCGGCCACATCCAATACCACTTCCCCAAGGAGGGCGATGAGTTCCCTGACTTCGTGGACGCGGCTACCCCCGCCCCGACCCTGGCCCCCGAGGAGCGCCTCGAGTCGCAGCAACAGGTCAAACGCCAGGCGAGCACCAGCACCAGCACCGGTGGTAGGGCTCCCGGCGCTGCCAGCGGGGGCCCGGGAGGCAGCGGCGGCGGGTGGAAGAGCCGCATGTCGGCGTCTGCCCGGCCTGTCAGCTCCGTGTGGGATGACGTTGCCAGCGAGGATGCTTTGTTCCAGCCCGAGAGCTTCATGTTCCTCGGCCCCGGCACCTACAATGACGTGAGTCCGCTGGCCGAGGAGGAGGAGGAGGCTGCGAGGAGGGTCGTGGCCGGTGGCATCGAGGAACGCGTTGAGCCGACCCCCTCGAGCAAGGGCGTGAGTCCTCTGGCAAGCGCGCGCACGACGCCGCATGTTGCTAATAGTGAGGTTGCGCGGGCGTCAGGCCAAGCAGAACCCGGTGTGTCTGACTTCGTGATGGGGGATCCTACGATGGGCGGTCCTGCCTTGGCCCAACCTAGCATGGGAGCCGTTGCCATCCCGCCAACCGTCCAGGAGGAACCTGTATTCCACGAGCTGCCCGTCCAAGAACCGTTCCGGCAGTTCGATCCCGTCGGCGTCGTCGCGGAAATGCCCACGTACGACACTGCCGCCGCCCGCGCCGAGACCGACCCGGAGCCCGTCGAGATGGCCGACAACATGGTGCTGGCCCCCATCGAGACGGCGCTGCCCGAGGGCTTCGCCGAACTACCAGAGCGAACAAGCCCCGTGGAACAGAAGACTAAGCTGGAAGACAAGCCTCCCAGGAGCAATGTGCCGAGAGACGAGACGAGGGAAACTGGGGCTCCCAAGGGAACAGTGCAGCCGATGAAAGTTGACAGGAGGCCCAAGGAGGCCGCACCCGCTGGGTACCACGCCTACAAGCCCGGAATGGCAATGGCAGAGCCCTCCCGTATATCGGCGCCCGAAGAGGCGAGGGATAAGCGAGGGTCCCAGCTGCAGCGCGAGACGTCACTCATGATGGGTGTTAAACCGAATCAGGCCACCAATATCAACCACGCCAATGTTCCAGCTGCCCTCGCACCGCCAAAGGTCCCGCCCAAGCAGCCGCTCAACGAGCCCGCACAGCCGAAGGCCCCATCTCCGCCAGCGCAGGGTGGCTTGTCGTACGTGCCGTCCGTACTGAAGCCCGCGAGGAATGGATCCCCTCAGAGAGTCCCGGCAACCAACATCCAGCCCCAGGCTCCAGGCGGGATCAAGCCGGATGCGGAGAACGGACAGGGCCTAGGACAGTCCGATGGAGGGATCTCCAAGTTCCCATCCGTCCTGCGGCCTGCACGCCGACGGGCGCCCTCGCAGCCAGGTCAACCGCCCCAGCAAGGTCAGGCACCACCATCGGGGCAAGGCTATGTGCCTCCCGCGCATGGCCAGCATCCTGCGTCTATGACTCCTTCGCCCCTGAAACAGCTGCAAAGACTGCAGCAGCAGGATGAGCCACGGATGGGCGTCCAGCGGGTCAACACTGTACCGGAGCAGCTGCCGTCGCAGAGGTCGGACTCGATGCTCCAGGGCCGGCAGCCGGCAGCCCAAGACCAGCAGTTCGTACAGCAGGCCCACCAGCCGGCGAGACCTGCGACTGTGATGCCGGATATGATGATGGGAGGCGGCCAATCTGACCAGTTCAATCATCCGCAAGGCGTAGGGGGACAAAGCCCTGGACTGCCTCAACAGCAGGACATGAATGCGCCCTACCAAGGCCGCGTCCAAGGCATGTCGTCAACGGTGCCGCCACCTCAGAATTCCCCCTTTGCCGCTCCCCAGCTCCAGCCGTTGAGGCGGGTTGGTACCCAACCTCAAGCCGAATCTCCGTCAGATGTCCGTCGCAGCGAGATGCCGCCCCGACAGACGACAACCCCCTATCCTCCCGACGAGCCGGTTTTGCTTCGACAAAACACCGCTCCTTACCCTTCCGATCAGCCAGTGTTGACTCGTCAAAACACAGCCCCGTACCCCCCCGATGAGTCTGTCCCTGAGCCATCACAGTACATGCGCCGACACTCATCCTTTGCCAACGAGATCTCTCCGCTGGACTCACGGTCCGGGAGCGTATCCTCCGGCTTCCCCTTGCAGACCCCTTCACCGATGGAACACAGTCGTCGGGCTTCCTCAAGCGCGTCGCTCAACCAGACCCTGAACCAGCCCAACTACTCACCGTCCCCTGTCTCCCAAGGCTCTGGCAGCCAAGTCTTCACTCCCACGCCGCCCTCTGTGCAGCAGGCGGATCCCGGGTCCTACTTTGCGACGAACAACATGGAAGGCCAAGGTCATGCTGTCGCCGCCCAGAACAAGCTGCGTAAGAAATCACTTGGCCGAGCTGACTCGGCCAAGCGTAACTCTCTTCCTCCGGGCCAGTCGCCGTTGTCTTCAACTGGCCCACCATCACACGGGCAGGCATCGCTACACCGCTCGCAGTCCTTACGCCAAACATCCCAAGAACCCGTCATCCCACAGCAACAAGCACCGCAGCAGCAACAGCGACAATTCCTCGAGCAACAGGCGGCTCCGCTCTACCAGGGGACGACACCGCCGATAGGCCCGCAGTACCTACATCGTATCGAGGAGCACGAGGAGGTGGCGGGTTCGTCGAGTCCGTCGCCGGGCGACACTCGGCGGAACTCCGTGGCTTCATCGCTCAAGCAGTCGCCGCAGAGCAGTCGTCGGCAGAGTTTGCAGGGACCGGAGGTGGGTGCTGAGAATGCCATGCCGCAGGGGTGGAATGGGGTTGAGAGGATGGCTCCTCAGGGACAGCAGCAGATGGCCCCCCAGGGTCAGTTCCTGCCACAGGGCCAGATGGTCCAGCCAGGAGTTCCGCCTGTAGGACAAATGCCGGTTCAGGCTCCGGCGCCCTTGAAGAGGAAGCCCTCGAGGGGACAGGCGCCTCCTGCTGGGCATATTCAGCCTCAGGGTCAACTGACGCCTCAAGGCCCAATGGCGCCCCATGGCCAAGTGACTCCCCAAGGCGTGATGCAGCCTCAGGACCGTTTTCTTCAAAATCAGAGTCAGCCACAGGGACAGATTCATATAGCTGCACAAGTGACTGCCCAGAATCAGACGTCACTAACACAGAATCCGTCAAAGGCACAAACTCCGGTTGGACAGATTCCTCAAGCCCAGATGCCACCTCAGGGACAGATGGCTCAGGACCATAACCTTCAAAATCTGAGAATGAAGCCGCCCACGGGGCAAGCACCTCAGCAAACCCAGCCTTCGGCCCAAAATCAGGGGCGTCCTCAAGGTCAGATGCCTCCTCAAGGGCAAGGTGCCTACCCTCAACCTGGGCAGCTGCAGCATCCAACTGCGGCAATGCATGTTGGACCAACACCACACCAGGGTCAAACCCCCCCGGGACAGGGCTCACTCCCGCCAACAGGCCAGAGGCCCCCGACCGGACAGATGATTCCACAAGGCCAGATGCCCCCGGGAGGACAAAGGCTCCCACCGCAAGCACGGATCCCCCCAGGCCAGATGCCACCCCAGCAAGCACAGATGCCGCTTCAAGGACAGAGGCTTCCGCCTGGACAGATGCCACCAGGCCAGATGCCACCTCAACAAGGGCAGATGCCACCTCAGGGGCAGCGCCCGCATTTACGAATGCCCTCACAAGGCCAGGCCCCAAATGGGACGATGTCCCCACAGGTCCAGGTCCTACAAAGCCAGCAGCCATGGAATCCCAACATACAACCGCCTATGGCTGCAGGCTTCCGTCCAGGCTCAGTCCCACCGCCAGCAGTTGACAGTCCCAAGGAGAAGAAGTGGTTTAAGTGGCTCAAACCCGGGGCTAAGTCAGTCACACAAAGTCCAACAACACCCCAAGGACAGGCATTCTCACCCCAGGGACAGGCATTCTCACCCCAGGGACAGGCATTCTCACCCCAGGGACAGGCATTCTCACCCCAGGGACAGGCATTCTCACCCCAGGGACAGGCATTCTCACCCGTATCTTCTAACAATCCACAACCCAGTTGGGGCGGTGGCGAGTACTCGGAGCCTGCTGTATGGCAACCAGGTCAGCCTATCCGTGGCCAACAGCCACCTAGTATTCCGGGTAATATGCCCCCTTCGCAACATCAACAGCACGGGCAGTTGCCTCATGGATCTGGCCAAGTACCCATGACAGGAGCTCCGCAAAACACTGGCCCTGCTTCTGTTCCGCTCGGTCGGGCTACTCCCCCAAGTCAGCCTATGTCACAACCGCCCATGAATGCCCCTCAACCAGTTGAGTCTATCATGATGCTTCCAGCCGCCAATGCCCCTATGCCGACGCTGTCTCGCCCAACACCGCCCCCGATAGGACCACTGGCGTCCAACCCTGAATCAGTTCGACTTGGCGGGACACCACCTCCGCCGGAACCGGGCCCAGTCCAATCTGACATGGGCCCTTCATCATTAGGGCTAATGCCTGCTGGGACGAGGGACAGCTTCTCCGATACGGGATCCATCACCACGATCGAGGTTTCTGAAGCCAAAACACAGCCTGTGTTACGGCCCCAGGTTGTACAGGTTCACAGACGATCTACAGATCTCCATCAAAGCCTAGGAGGTGCTCAAACCCCAACGCAGCCTCTCCGTGGTCCCCCAAGCGGCCCTCACCCTCACCCTCATGAACGCCCGGTAGTTCAAGAGAAGGCAGCTGTGCCTTTTGTGCTCCCTTCTCAACGACCGAATGCTGGTCCTGAACCTAGTCGCCGAGACGTTGACGATAGTGCCTTGGCACCTGCACCTCTCTTCTCCGGTCCAAATTCGCCCGTTTCTATCAAGAGTAATGTTCCAAGTCCAAAAGTTGACCGATTCGAGCCACCAGCACCAAAGCTTCAGCCCCAGGCTCAGCCCCAAGCTCAGCCCGCAGTCGACGATAAATGGGCAAAGAAACCCGCAGCTGATTATTCTGGCGGAGACTGGGGAGACGAAGATGATTGGGATTATTAATGGGATTTGATTTGAAAAGCATCCTCTGGTTAATCTAGCGATTATTTAACGCTCATAGCCCATGATTTGTTTAACCAAGTTTCAAGATTGTTCGACGTGGAAAGAGTCGCCGTGGAGAAATATGACAAGATTGAGAGGATTAATGCTATCCATTACCCAATACGCTGAATAAAATAATGCGAGCCAAGTGACCAAAATGATATGTTGCTCTTCTAGCCCTCATCAAATTGTATGACTATCGAGACTGGTTTCTGGAGTTGTTTCAACCGCGTCTTCGTTATCCTTTTCATGCTGAACATCTGTGAAGCTAGTATCTGGGAGATCATCCGCCGAGTCAGGACCATCACCAGCCGAGGCAGCAACGGACCAATTATCGCAATCCTCGTCGGCATTGTCGTCGTTTTGCATGGTACACTGTTTCTTTGTACCTTGAGCTTCGTGGGGATTTACAGAGCGACTGCGCTTTACCCTTCGCTGTGTCTGGCTATGGTCTGCCGATGTAGTGTTTCCGGACATTGTCTGTTCTGCGGTGGCTAGGTGAGAATATTGTGCTGTGTGGATCACGCCTGCTAGCTTGGTTGAAGCAAGGATATCGATGCTGGTGATGCCGCGAGATGAGTGGGGAGGATTTGGGTCTACTTGAGCAAAAGGTGGGAGCTTGAATCATCACAGTGTGACGTGGGGGAGGAGTAGTCATGGCTGCAGGGTCCAACATCTTGGTTTTCAAGGGTCGCAAGTTCGGTGAACTCGGCATTTAGCCGGTCTTTGCCTTCTTTAGTCATATTTCGTGCTTCAAGGGGGGCTTTCATCAAGGTACGACATTATGTTCGCATGTAGATCATCGGGGAACGCAGTCGGTTCCACAGTTTCAATTATGGCCTGCAGACCGCGATTCGGCAAATGACAGACAGTTGACTTCCCTCTAGGCACGCAACTCATTCCCCCATTTGCGCAGAGAATCTCATCTCAGCAGCCCATAAACTCTTGCAGCAACTGTAGTCGGTCGGTTGTGTTCAGGGCAGGCAATGGCCCTTTAAGGGCATCACGTGAACCCGTGTAGCTGACGCGATTAAGCTCTGGTTCCTTCCCACTTTGTTCGACGTTCCACTTCGAGTCTGGATCCGGCGCCGACCAATTTTAGCATTTTAACCGTCGGGCCCTTTGTCAACCATATCTCTTTCAACCAACTTTTTGTGTTTGTAAAGGCTAGAAGGGAAAAGATGCATGCGACAACATCGCCATGACAGGTTCCCAGTCGCTAGTCCAGGCAGGCAACGTCGATTCCCAAGACAGCCAGGCAATCCTCGACGCCTACACGGCTGAGTTTGGGGTCGCAACGGTACGTAGCCAGTGTCGTTATGGGCTTCGCTGCACTGGCCGCGGGCCGCGGCACTCTGCCCAGATGCTGGAACAGTTCCAGGGTGCTAACAAATTCTCGTCTCTCGCGACACAGCTCGGCAGTTCACCTCCAAAACGATACAATGCCTCAGAAACGACAAACACCTCCATTGAACAAGTCCCATCACCTGTCCCCGAAGCCGTGGATCTGTGGTCGGATGTCGTTGTCCGCGACGCGACGCTTCTTGAAGCGCGACTCGATGCGCGGCGACCCGCAGTTCAGGTTGGTGATCCGCCGCACTGGGCCGAGCTAGACATGGCCGGGATGGCACTGACTCCGCAGCAAAAGCAATATGCATCCCCAGAGGCACCGGCGGAGGCAGTATATGACGATGCCAGAGACTCGACGAATCACGACAGGGACGCGGCGTGCAGTTTCGCATTTCCCCCGAAGCCCTGCGAGGTGAATGTCGTCAAACAGTCCCCCCCGCGTCATGCCTCTTCACCACCAAATCCACCACAGGACGGAGCGCCCAACACTCTGAACCAGAGCATCAAGCCTCCACCCATCGCTGGCATCGCGCCGCCTCGCAGGATGGCGTTATCGCAGCAGTCCCCGACCCAAGTCAACGACGACCGTGACTACAGCGAGTATTACGACGTGGTACCCTCGAGCCCCGTCACCGGAAATACACAGAACGCATCCATTGAACCACGAACCCTCCAAGATCACGAGTCCGGTGCCGTCAACTTTGGCCTGAGCGAGATCGGCCGACCGTCATCCCAGATCTCTGAAGATGCCGGCTTCGAGAATACCAGAGGCGAATGGAGGCGGCCCGATGAAACACCCCAACTAAATTCGAGCCATGCCTTCACGCCTCATCGACCGCATGGCGTCGCGTTTGAGACTCCAGCACTTCCCAAGAACCCGTTTGCCACGAAGACAGCCATTGTAGCACCTCTTGCCGGCAGCCAGCTCTTTGGGCAAGTCTCGTCGGCCGTGAAGAAGATTAGTCCAACTTCATCACGGCCGTCTCCAAACCTCTTCAACTCCATCTCCCAGAACATCATCGAGACCTCACCCCTTAAGAACCGAGCCAATGTTTCTTCACCAACCGATATCCGAACCTCAAGTCCCCAAAGACTACACGAGATACCGAATACGTCTCTGCGAGAGAAGGATGGAGAGCCAGTAGAGGCCGAGACTCCGCTCAACAGCAGATCCACCGGCGGCGACATGATCCCAGAGTCACCACCGTCCTCCGACCAAACTCCCCGGGCCCAACGACCTAAATCGCCACCCAAAAGTGCTGAGAACACGGGACCCATAGCGCATTACGAACCGATGAAGAAGTCACAAGAGAGAAAGACACAAGGTGGAAATCTGGTTTCCTCTTTATTAGGGTCTGACAGCGATTCTGATGATGCTATCAGACGAATGGAACGGCGAAAAAGGATCGAAAAGAGGCGTGCTCAAGCTGCAGAGGAGATGGGGAGAGTGAGTTTTACGCCTAGAGCTGGACGGGAGTCAACACAGCAGCCATCAAGGAAGAAGAGAAAGGTCATGTCTAGTCCCCCCGCCGCTGCAGCTAGAAAGCATGCTGAGACGGAACTGGGTCAGACGAAAGTCGAGGAATTGCCTCCCCTCGTGGATGATTCCCAGAATGTGGTGGTCGCATCGAACGATAGCCTTCCGCTTGCATCCACAAAAGCCACGCCAGGGGATGGTGACCTCGAGGCGGCTCGAGTCGACAAGCACAATGACACCCTCATGGAGCTCGACGTAGAGAAAACAATGGCGGACGAGGAGATGATACCCGCGACTAGCCCAGCACCATCTCTCCCACCAACCGCACCTCAAGATCTCCCGCCACCGCCACCTTCTGAACCTGAACTACCAGCTCTCCTCATTGACGATGTGGAGCCTCAATTGGAAGAGGACGTATATGAGGAAAAAGACGAGGCATCTTCCTCACTTCCACCCCCAAGGAGGAGGACCACAAGGACATATGGCCGGGCCGTCCGCCAGCGCCGCAAGAATCCATTCATTAGTTCCTCCAACTCTGATGCCGTCGTGGCCGACCATGAACCGAAGCCTCAAGTGGTACCATCGCCGTTAAGAGACGTTGTACCCTCCCCAGAGCCTAAAGAAGTGGTCGAGGAAACCTCTTTGACGAAGGAGGAACCTGCTATCGGTGCCGGAAAGGGCGCACAACAACAAGTTTCTAAGAAATCGCCCAAGAATCCTAGGCTAGATCTGCCGCCGCCTATGACTACTCGCTCTCGTCGGGGTGATATCGATCCGGTCACTCCCCTCACTGCCCGTTCCGTTGGTAACATTATGCCGACATCATCCAGCTTAAGCATCCTTTCTTCGACACCTGTGCCGTCAGCAAAGACCACCCCCGGCACACAGGATTCACCTGGTTCTGATCGACCCGAGTCGGTGAACTTGCCATCCCCTGGTGGAGGGCGAAGTTTGCGGAAAAGAGATCCTCGAGGAGGAGCTAAGTCCGAGTCGCCTCAGCCTGCAAAACGAGCACCGAGAATAGCCAAGCGTTTTCCACGGCTCGACTCCGAGTCTACTGATGAGTTACACCATTCACCATCAGCAAGTGCGCTGGAAAAGAGCATGATTCACACCAAGTCTAACAGGTCCTTTAGACAGAGCTTGGGACCAGTATACAAGACCGGCCGACTATTTGAGGGCATGGTATTTGCCATCTCCTTTTCAAGCCAGGTTAAGCCACAGGAGCGTGCAAAGTTGGAGACGAAGATTGCGCAAGCTGGAGGCATGATTTTGCCTGAGGGATTCCAGGACCTATTCGAACAATCATCAATCATGAACACGACAACTCCTGTCATTGACGAAGAGGACGGGTTAAAGCTCGCCAAATTGGGTTCAGAGAGCGGATTCACGGCCCTTGTGGCAGATGGCCACTCTCGCAAAGCCAAGTACATGCAGGCTTTAGCATTGGGGTTGCCTTGTCTGGCCCATCAGTGGGTCACGACGTGTCTGAATAAGGGATCTATTGTTGACTGGGAGCCCTACATTCTCTGTGCAGGGGTTTCCGCTGTGCTTGGCAACGCTATTCGATCCCGGATACTTGCACCGTACACTGCAGCAGATGCGCGACTAGCAGACGTCATTGACCGACGGCCCAGGCTCCTTGGCGGCCAGCGAATATTGGTGGTGGTGGACTCGAGGAAAGCTCGAAGCGAGGCTAAGGAACCGTACATATTCCTTGCAACAGTTCTTGGCCCGTCGATTTCGCGGGTATTTACAATCCAGCAAGCTCGAGACGTGCTCCTCGAGCACGAGAAGGCTGGAAATCCGTTTGACTGGCTGTACATCGACAAGGGCACAGGCACCGTTGAGGCTGTTCTCGCACCACGGGAGCTGGCAGGCGGTAAGAAACGGAGAAAATCTGCGATGGTACAGCAGACAATGGGCAACATACGAGTCCTCAATGATGAGTTGGTGATCCAGAGCCTGATCCTAGGGAGGATAGTTGAGGAGGACGAGATGCATGCTTAGGGATGATAGGGCGGCGTTTACGGATATATGTTGCATTTCCTACCCGTAACAAGAGGGCTTCCTTGGGATTGTATTATGTGTTTGGTATAATAAAGGCCAGGGAACCTGGGCGTTATTGGACACTTTGCCACAGGATGGTTTGGGGGTATTATAGGCTTCGAATGGGAGCCGGCAGTAGTCTTTTGGCAGATGTTTTACCAACGTGGATTTTGCCACGGTTCATAACTGAAAGCGATTCCTGTTCCAAGGCTGCCATTTTCCTCCTGTTGACTTGGAAGTAAAAGTTCCTTCCTTCTTCGGCCTTGGGAATGCTAAATTTATGAAACAGCTGTTCTTGGTTGCAGTATCTGAGGCTTGAGGAACGACGACAGGGAGTCGGGACGTCGACTGATGCGGGGATGCGCACGGAACACACACACGGGCATATTCTGGGAGCAGATTAAATTATTATTGCAACCTCGTATTGAGCTTTCCTGCAGGCACTCAGTCTGATGTGCGTTGCATATTGACTTGTTGCCACGTCGAGCTGAGACATCGAGGCTTACCTTACCGCCGACTTACATTACCAGGAAATAGACTAGATACCAGGAAGAAAGAGAGAACACCCGATACTGGAGCCAACCGGCTGGGATAAACACAAGGTTTGTGGATGCTCGAAAGCCAAAGGAGACGACAACAGGGCAGAATTGGCAGAGTGAAGGCATCCATGCATTCCGGATGTCCCGGATGTCGAGCGACCGGGGGCACGACAAGAGAAGCCCCCACGATTGGACTGGCCTCCGCTGGACGGGGTTTTGGACGTCTCCTTGTCACGGGTAGCGAGCCGTGAGTGGTCGTGCTCTGTGCCAAGCGGCCGGTCACAAGGCATCTTGCAGCAGTAGCACTGAGGGAGGATTCGACAACTGGGCTTGCGTGTCTGAGCGGTGGAGAGATGATGATAAACCATCATGGACTTTCAAGACATGGGTAGCTCGTCTGCCGGTGCTAAGCCCGCTACAGCTAACGGGCTATGCAGCACGCGACACACCGATGGGCTGCCAGGCGCCAGTGGCAGTTTCGTTTCCTTGTTAGCGCCAGCCTCAACGGCTAGTGCTTTTCCTGGGAGCTGGAGCGCGGGCGATGGCGGCCGGCCGGGAGTAATGGTGACGTAGTGTATGTATGTGTATGTGTACAGTTATTGGGGGCGGGCTGGACAGCGCGGCAGAGAGGGATGGAGTACAAGCTGTAGTGAGAGGCTGTGGTGAGAGGCTGTGGTGAGAGGCTGTGAAGATGCATGCTGACATGGAATGGAAGATGAAGTGCAAAATCCCCCGGGCAATCAGGCATTCATGACCAGGCAGGCTATCAACCTCCCGTTGGCCTTTTCTTCACGGAGTTGTTAATAACAAAAAATCCCAAAAAGCAAGCATCACTTGAACTAACTTTCTGGCTGGGTTTCGGACCTGGAGTCGATGGGACGGGTAGGGCTGGGCAGTGGCCCGTCTGATCCGAGCAAGTGCTGGGTGCTGGGCGCTGGGCGCTGGGCGCTGGGCGCTGGGCCCGAACGGTAATTGCAGCAGGCGACGGGAAAAGACCGCTCGCCCTAGCAGAATCCAATGCCAGGTCTGAGCGCCTACAGATAGTGCACCATGTACGGAGTAGGTAACATTCGATTTTTACTCTCCGACCGACGGGGTGAGGGGGGTGGGTGTGGGTGGGCTAGTTACTAGGTAGGTACTGTGTAATCGGTGTTTCCATGCATGCCGAGAAGCGACGACGGCAGCCATTCATGCAGAACGCCGGGATGGAGCACTTTTCCTGTTCTGTCAGTTCCCAGCGCCGGAGGACGGAATCTCGGAGGCCTAAGTTACAGCCTGCCTACCTGGCATTATTGGGTTGATGCTATAACGTGATGTGCCACGGAGTCCCAGGCAGGCTAACGGGAGCCGCCTCCTGTCCGTAACTCCGCTGATCTGACCGCCCTACCGGCCGAGGCAAGTTTGATGGGCCAGAGCGCCGGAGGCATCGGAAGCGGCGTTCGCGGGACAAGGAAAGGAAAGGAGAGGAACAAGAGCAAGAAGAAGAGCAGGAGAACCGGTTTGATTCAGTAATTTAAATAGGATGTCCATGTTCCCGTTGGCTGATGAAGCATTCGTCCACTATCAAGTAAGGACGGCGTCAACACAGCACCATAGTTAGACTACAGGACGGTACTCCCGAGCCAGAAGCATGTGAGACGAAACGTGGAGAAGAAAAGCATGGACTTGGGAATGGCAACGTGGGACGATGGTGATGAAGAACAGAACCATGGCCATGGGGAGACAACACCATCGTCGGGGATGGGGTACTATGTAGGTCAAACGTTGGAACCCCCCCCTTAAAACGACGCGGAAGATGGGAGATGAGCAGTGACGATATCTTGTTCTGCATATCGCGGCCGAGAGATCCATGGTGGGGAGTTGCGGCAAGGGACTAATAGAGAGGCCTACGAATGCAGTCAGTTCATGGATGGATGGAGTTCGTCCTACTTGGACCAGTGACCGCCGGTTATCTATGTAGATGGAAGCTGAAATCTCGCATCTAGCACTCGCATCTAGCACTCGCACCTCGCACTCGCACCTCGCAAACCCTTCACAGCCTCGTCTTAATGAATCCATCATGCATCAAATCGTGGGCTAGAGTCCCGGTATTCCGTATGTACAATTGAAGGATCATGAAAGACAAGGGTGCTCGCGTGAGTGTGGCTGCCGGTGGCTTGGCTTGCCCCCTGTCCTGCGACTGGCCGGCTTGCAACTGGACGCATTGGCCCAGCCCATTCAGCGGGCGATCGCGTGTCAGCAAGCAGCCTGCGGTCGGGGGCGGTCGGTGCCGGTAGCAGACGTAGCAGACTCCCTAAATCAGACCCCCAAAAGGACGCAGGGCCAAAGAAGTACGTTGGCCTAACACAGTCAGACCTCCCTTACTACAGCGAGACGCAGCGCTGCGGTATGGAGGTCCGTAATAGCTGGAGATATTGGAAGTGGAGGCGGGGCCGGCGATGGGAGGTGGTTCCCCCAGTTACACTAGCTCAGCTAATCCTTGAGGATGGATCTTGGCGGCAACCCGGAGCATCCCTGTCGAACAGGCATCATGTGTCGACTTCGTCTCCCGGGTGCCGGCCGTCGAGCTGTCCATGTGCGGTGCGAATGCGCGTGCGGCTCGGTAGGTACGGAGCACCACTAACACAGAAAGGAGCCTTTGGCTCTCACCTCACTTCCCGTCACCACTCACTACTCACCACTCACGAGTCACAATTTAGGTAACTCAGACAGACAGACCAATAGAACCCGCAACCGGCCAGCCTGATCGACGGGGCCTCTTTCCCATTTTCTTCTCCCTCCAAGTACTACGTCAGGTACCTATCGTACCTACTAGTAAGTGGCCAGCCTGCCTCATGCAAGTGAGGTAAGGCGTACGAAATACAGCCACTATGCCCTCTGATTCACTCCCCGTTCATCCTCCTCCGACTCCTCCAGCTGCCACCGTCACCACTTCCTCCACTTCCACTACCTGTTCCGCCTTGGCATCTACCGTCATCAAGTCCCCCCTGTCCTGGATTTTCCTTTGTCCAATTCCTCTCCGGGTCCTCTTTCTCCGTCCTTGGTAGCAAGATATAGTCAAGTTTCTCCCTCCCTTCCGTCTCATTCACCTCTCGCCTCCCACCTCCTACTCTCCTCCCCTTCCCTTTTTCCGTCCTTTCCGCTCTCGGTCCGCCTTCTCCCATTATTCCTCCTTCCTTCCTTCCTTCCTTCCTTCCTCCCTTCCCCTCCCTTCCTCCCTCTCCCTCCCTCACTCACTCCCATTCCACTCCTTCTTCACCCGGAGCGAGTGTCTTGGCCTTGTCCTGGTTCATCGATCCACTGAATCCATTCACGGCGAATCCGCATCATAACTCCCTCCCGTCCAAGTATCGCCACAGCATCAACATTAACGCCGACGACCAACACCGAAAATGGGGGTGGGCTCGTTCCTCGAACCCCTCGTGGTGGTAACCCTTCTCTTTGGGGGTTCCTTCTTCAACCGCAACAAGGACTACTCCATCAGCACTGGCAAGTCTAGTTGGGGTGACAGAGGCCGCAAGAGGTCCGATGACTTTGGTCGCAAGCTGTCCAGCGACAGCCTCATGAGCGGCTGGAGCAGCAATAACAGCTCGTCTCCGAATCTCGCCGCCCATGATCAACCTACGCTGCGTCGCCGCAAACTCCAGATCTTCGGCTACAAGCGCATCGTCTCGACTCCCAACACTCTCGTCTTCAAGGACCGCTTCCTCAGCCGCGTCCTCCTGAAGTTCCCCTTCCTAGTCGAGGCTTGGTATTGGTTCCAGATTTACTGGGTATGTTTGCCGCCATGTACACAGTACCCTTTGCTTTGAACGTGATGCTGATGTTCATCTTCAACAGGTCTACCAGGTCGGACGCGCCATCACTGCCTTAACCCTCGTCGAAGGCACCGTCAACGTCGCTCGCAGACATGCCCTCCAGCTCATCCATATCGAGCAGAGTCTCCTCATCTTCTGGGAGGTGCCCTTCCAGAGATGGTTCCTCGCCCATCCGACTCTCCTCCACTGGATCAACCGCCTATACTCCTTCATTCACATCCCTGGCACTATTACGTTCCTTGTCGTGCTTTACTACCTCACTACTACCCGCAAGCGCCGCGTCGCTTCGGGTCGCATCCAGTCCGACAACATCGCCGCCGGCCCCGCCCTGTATGAGGCTCGACGACGCACTATGGCTACCTGCAACCTCATTGCCTTCGTCGTTTTCACCCTATGGCCATGCATGCCTCCTCGCCTGCTAAGCGATCCCAACTACGATGGCCCCGATGCTGCCGAATCAAAGAGCTTTGGCTTCGTTGACACCGTCCACAGCGGCACCGGCGAGAGCAGCGTCTGGACTACCAACAAGTTCTGCAATCAGTACGGTGAGTTTATGGAACCCCCGTCGTATAATATTTAGAACGAGAGGATAGCCACTAACCTTGTCCTCCTTGTAGCCGCCATGCCCTCGCTGCACTTCGGCTACTCCCTCCTCGTCGGAATGACAATCGCCACCCTCCCCATCAACGGCCTCCGCCCCAACTCGTGGAAGCGAATTGCCATTGTCGCCTTCGGCCTTTCCTACCCTGCCCTCATCCTAACTGCCATTGTTGCCACCGCCAACCACTTCATCCTTGACGCCGTCGCGGGCGCCATGGTCTGTGGCCTGGCATGGCACGGCAACGGCATTCTGCTCAACCTTTGCATCCCCGAAGACTATTTCCTGTGGTTTCTCCGCATACACAAGCCTGTCAACTACACCGACTCCGAGACCGCCGTGGAGCCCGAGTTCCAGAGTGGACTTCTTAGCGATGATGTCTAAACGGAAGGGATGCGACGAGAATAACCCACTTACCGTACGATGTACATGTTCTATTCTGCATAGAGCCCCGTCTGAAGGAAGGATATTGCTCTCCGCGAATTAAGCCGCTGGCGGAGCTTGCGCCGGACTGGATAGGCGCAAATATACCTAGGTGTCAGGGAAGGTTCCGTACCAACGTTTTTGGACGGGTGGCAATGGCGCAGTTGACATTATGTTTTAAAAGGCATTGCATCGATGGGTAATAATAAATAGACAGTCACGCGTGGTCAAGGGTTTGCATACAACAGCCTCTTTGAATATAGCTAGTGAGGTTTATGATATTAATAGGTTCATTTGGGCCAACGGCTTTATATCAGTCGACTATTCCTTCAACTTTTGGTATTTCCACGGTGCACTATGAGTGAAGCTAGTAACTGGTGGTTGGCATCCCGGGAGCTATCAGTGGAGACTGGTTAGAGCGACAGGGAACTACCATACAAACTGAGATTGAGAGCACTCGCGAGAGGCATATAAATGTGGGAGGTCATCGTATCCAGAGGCAATCCCCATTTTAGGCATCACCATGTTACAGTTTGCTTTTCCAGGCCTAGGTGGATGTTCAGGGTGTTGTTGACGCGGAGCATACGTATTCCATGGCAAGCGTACGTACGTAGTCGCAGTCTGATGGCATGTGCTTAAGCTCGGTACAGTGACGAACAGATGAAGCCATGACGACGCCTCGATAGTGTTCAGGGCCCCCCATGCGTGCGTACTGTTTCAGGCACATTCAGTTCGAAACGACATTGATACAATTACCCAAATGTCCAAATCCGAGTGCTGCCGTCGGTCGAAAAGCTCATTCCAGTTCACTCTTTGAGCAACCCGCTCCCAATCCACGTGCTGAATGGGGCTCTGAGCCCACTGCAATGACACTACCTTGCGGTAGGGTTTGCCGTTTTGCCCCTCCATTTTTCGGGACCTTCCAGTGGAGTGGGGGAGGCTCTCCTTCAGCCTACTAGTACATAGTAGCTGTTGGGACGGGCGGTTGGAGGCGTGTGGCGGGGCAACTTCGTCATCCATCCAGATGCATCCAGGCTGCCGCTGTTTGGCTCACATGGACATGGACACTTGCAACCACTACGCCACCACCGCAACGCAACCAACCAGTTTGCTTCTCTCCGCATCATCGGGGTTACTTCTATCCTCTCCTCTCTCTCAACCTTTCTCCCTCTCCTCGGCGTCAAAGATCCTCTAGTTTCTTCATCCTCCACCAAGGATTCAACGCCTCTCACCCCAGTCATGCCTTCGGACTCGGGTCCCAGCGATGGCGATGCTGCCCCGCCACCGGCGCCACGACCTGTCTCGCCGTCGACCAGCTTCTACGCGCTGAGCGATGACGAGGAGGGCGAGTACAACACCATCACTCATGCCGAGACGGGAAGAGGAGTCAAGCTTCTCTTTTCCAAGAGCAAGGTATGTTGTTTTCCCCCTTAGGCGCAATCAATCCCCGCTATGTACATCTCGTATCATGTGCATGATATGACAGCCATGAAGCAGTAGCTCACGATAACCAGGTCTACGTCCACCCGACGCCCTCTGCAAAAGACAATATCCCCGGTTACATCGCTCTCCTCCAGCAACGAGGCCGCCGCGGCGATCGCCCAACCTCATCCGCCTCCGCTAATGATGAATCGCCCTCCATCGCCTCCTCCGACCTGCTCCTCGCTTGGATCCCCGAGACGGCCCTCGGCGAATCGGCCGGCATCTACGTCAAGGTCGACCTCTGTGACGGTGACTCTCCCCCGAAGCAGTCGTACCTCGTCTCCCCACCCCCGACCGTCACCACTCACGTCGGCTCCGTTGGCGGCTACGCCTTCGCCATTCCCGTCAGCGCCATCTACTCCCTGCTCATCCGTCCCCCGAGCCTCGGCTGGTGGTATGGCTCCGTCATCATCAACTCCCGCGCCGGTGATAGCTTTCCCGCTCTCTTCTTCCACGACAATGAATGCCAGAGCACCATGCTTCAGAAGAAGAAACTCGCCCGCGACAACTTCGATCCCTTTGGCGCGGATGGCAAAATGTTCTGGGGTGGCGATGAGGTTGTTCGCTGGCTGCGTCGATACATCAAGGTCGAGAGGTCTGGTGCTGAGCCCAACATCTACTTGATCGAGCCCAGCAAGGAGGACAGCGAGGCGTTCGGTCACAAGCTCACCTCGAGTCGCTCACAAATTGGTCGCCAGGATAGCTCTCAGGGCGTACGAGGTTCAGGATCTGGAGGACCAAGCCAGCCAGACGCCCAGATGGACCCATTTGTCAAGCTGATCAAAGAGACCGGATGGAACATTATGGAGAAGTTCAGTAAAGTCACCACCTTTACGCGGCGAGCCGCCCAGGACTTCGTCGAGAACCCCAACCTTCCCCCACAGGTCAGGCGGTTACTTAAGAACCCCGAGGTCCAGACTCTCCAGGATGAGTTTGACGTTGCCCGCATCTACCTAGCGCGCTGGGCTATGGGCATCCAGGAGCAGAGCGAGCGGGACAGGCGACAGAAGATTTGGTCCGCCAACGACGTCATGGAGCTCGAAGACACAGATGTCGGCGAGTTTGAGATACTCGAGGGCGCCAGTGCCTTGTCTCTAGAGGAGCGCAGGAAGACGGTGACGATGAAGGAGTGGGAAACCTTCTTTGACCCCCAGACGGGTCGCCTCTCTGTGACAGTCGACGAGGTCAAAGAGCGCATCTTCCACGGCGGGTTGGACCCTGAAGATGGTGTCCGCAAGGAGGCCTGGCTGTACCTGCTTGGCGTCTACGAGTGGTACAGCACGCTGGATGAGAGAAAGGCTCAGATTGCTTCTCTGAGAGACTCGTACTACAAACTAAAGCTCTCCTGGTGGGAGAGGCTTGATGGCGAGGGAGGCGAAGGCGAGACTGGAGAATGGTGGCGCGAACAAAAGGGGCGTATTGGTCAGTCGCTGTTCCTCCTCGGGACAGATTCTTTAACTAACATGGATTTATAGAAAAGGATGTTCACCGGACAGATCGCAACGTGCCCATCTTCCAGGGCGAAGACACTCCTCATCCCGACCCGAACTCGCCCTTTGCAGAGGTGGGCACCAACGTCCACCTGGAGCAGATGAAGGAGATGCTACTCACGTACAACGAGTACAATAAGGACCTCGGCTACGTCCAGGGTATGTCTGATCTGCTCGCACCCATCTACGCCGTGATCCAGGACGACGCTGTCGCCTTTTGGGGCTTCCAGAAGTTCATGGAGCGCATGGAGCGCAACTTCTTGCGAGATCAGTCCGGCATGCGTAGCCAGCTTCTGACGCTTGATCAATTGGTCCAGTTCATGGACCCGACGCTTTATAACCACTTGCAGAGCGCCGACAGCACTAACTTCTTCTTTTTCTTCCGCATGATCCTCGTGTGGTACAAGCGGGAATTCGTTTGGATGGACGTGCTACGTCTATGGGAGGGCCTGTGGACAGACTACCTAAGCGCCAACTTCCACCTGTTCATCGCACTGGCCATCTTGGAGAAGCACCGAGATGTGATTATGGAGCATCTAAAGCACTTTGACGAGGTGCTCAAGTATAGTAAGTCAAATGACACTCACCCTCATAACTCAAGTATATGAACACGCTGCTAACATCAAGCAGTCAACGAGCTTTCCAACACTATCGACCTCGAGTCGATTCTCATCCGCGCAGAGACCCTTTTCAAGCGGTATCAGAGACTCATTGAGGCTGTCGACAAGAAGCAAAACTTCCCCGCTCCTCGCTTTCACCAAAAGACGGCGTCTACATCGTCGACCGTCGCAGGACCCTCATCCCCAGGTGCAAAGTCTCCGGCCAAGTCCCCAGCTAAGAGCAAAGAGACGGCCGCACCACAGCCAAAGGTCATCACCCCTGAGCTGCGCAAACTGCTCAGCAGAGACGTAGAGGTGCTTCCGCGGAAGACGGTAGCTCAGAAGGGAGATGGGATGCCCACCAAGTGAGCCCAGGGCTTGCCGATGGATGGTTGATGAGATAAGCAGAACGACAGTAACACTTTGGTTAACCAGTCTTTTTACGCACTTTGTATTTTGTAAGTGTTGGCGCTTGGGGGGTTTTCTTGTCTGGTGCATGGCGTTGTTGGCGGACACGAAACATATGGAATGGCTTATTGCGTGACGCATTTGCCCGGAATACTTGCATTTTATTCTTTGAAGAGTACGCGTGCATATTAAATGGCAGACATGGTGACCCAAGCCACGTCTTTAATCTGAACCTGGTGAATGTTTGCTTGAATTACCTCCGGGTATAACGCCATTCTATCGCGATCAACACAACACGCCACAGGCGAGGGCCATGGCAAACAATAGGTGCCATCCTCGTCCATGGGTCCGACACTCCCTCTCTCGCTGTCACGGCCTCTTACTCATCGATAACCTCTTGGTCCGCTTGGTAGACCCTGACGCCGCGGAGGTCGTCCTCCTCCACCGCCTCCTCCGCCCGAGTACTCGTCACCGCCGGTCGACCAAGGGGAATTGGCACTCATGACTGGCCCTTTGCTTCCTCTTCCGCCGACACCACCGCCAGGGTTATCGTACATGCCACCCGGCGCAAAACGATCTTCGTAGCTTCCTCCGCTGCTGCCACCTCCTCCTCCTCCTCCTCCTCCGCCGCCGCTACCGGATCCAGCCGGCGGCGCAAACGGCCCTTGACTACCGCCCTGCTGAGACGGGCTTATCGTGCGCGACCCGCCCCAGAGACGCTGCCGCAGACGATCCTGCGCAGATCCACCGGCGCCCGCGGGAGGCACACTGGCGACCTCAGCGCGGCCGTGCTGACTGACAGTGCTCTGGTTGCTCCCGGCACGCTGGCCGGGCAGCGGCCTGCGCTCAATACCGCCCCCAGGCTGCAGCGAGGCGGGGGTGCGGCCGGCCCTCAGGCTCTGGGGCACGGCGGCCGGGGCGGCGTTGTTGTTGGAGTCCCAGAGGCTGCTGAGCCCGCCGGAGGGCTGCTGCGGGGCAGCGCCGTAGCGGGCGCCGGCGTGCGGGTTGACGAGGACCGGTTGGGGCGTCGGGGCGGCGGCCCTGGGGTCGGCGGGCAGCCACGAGGGCAGCGGGCGGCCCTTCTCGCCGTAGTAGCCACGGAGGACGCGGCAGACGTGGGTGTCGTCGTCGGTGTCGCCGTCAGCGTCGCCCGCGAGGAGCGTGGAGCGGAGGGAGGAGATCTGCGACGAGGTTTTGGTGAGGAGGTTGTTGTACCAGGAGGCCATGGTCGGGGTAGTCGCCTTCAGTCGGCCCCGGTCGATTGGGGTGAGGTTGGAGTGTTCAGTCCCGCGGAAGGGTTTTGTCGTCGGGGTGAAGGGGACGGAGAGTTGCAGTCTGTTCCCGTGGGAAGTGCAGCATGTGTCGGCGGTGTGGCGGCGGTTAATCTTTTTCACTGAATTGAATCGCGCGGGAGACTGTTGGTATTTTGAGTGTCTTTTGTCGCGGGTATTCGGGGTCGTGGAAAGGGGAGCTGGGTTAGCTTGTTGGAGCGATGTTTGAGGTTGAAGAGGGGACAGGGAGGTGAGGTGAAGGGTGTCTGTCGGTGACGTTGGTGGGGACTGGAGAGTGGGCTGGTTTCGTACATAGCTGCCTGAGCTAAGACGGCAGAACTAGGATTAGGACTGTGGTGGGGCTTTCTTAGCGCAGGTCTCCAGGGTAGCCGAGTTTGCTAGGACGGGAGGACGGACTATAGGACAGGAGGGCTTCAAGGACCAACAAGACATCACCAATGTATTCATAGATAGGCAACCAGGCAATAATAGCATCAGAAGTAAATTAAACACCCAAGCAAGGGACAGTCAAGCTATTTGGCATCCGGTACACCGCCCAATGCTGTTAAAGTCTTCCTCATCCTCATCCTCGATCTCTTCCTCTCTTTTTTTGGTGTTCCAGCACGAGCCCGTCATGCCGGAGTGAAAAAAAAACCTAAAACGCCGCCGTCGCTATGTAGTCATATGTATAGACTCCCGTTCTACCAAGTCAGGTCGTTGGTGAGCGTCATCTTCTCCTTCTCCTCCTGTCGGGGCTTCTTGTTCTTCATCTTGATGGCGCGGCCGCGCTTTCGCTTGGCGCCCGCCTTCTCCGTCTCAGACTCTTCGCTGTCTGCCTCGTCATCCTCGTCGTCCTCGTCCTCGCTGCCCAGCCAATCCTCGAGATCGCCAAGCTCCTCCTCGCTCTCGTCGAGGTCGGACACGTACTCGACAACCTTCTCAAGGTCGTCCTCGTCCTCTTCGCTGTCCCAGTCCTCAACCTCCTCGCCGTCTTCAGTCAGGCCCTTGTCCATATCCTTGTCTCGCTTGCCATCGCCGTCACGCTCCATGGCGTTGAGGACCCTCTTCCAGATTTCCTCGCTGACGTTGAGAGGTTGGTCACCGTAGGCGCCTTGTCGTAGTCGCTCGACCAGCTCGCGCTCAATGGTGCGCTCCAGCTTGGCAGCGGCCTCGGCCTTGCGCTCTCGGGCCTGCTCACGGTGCTTGATCTTGGGGGCCATCTTGGGGACCAGCTTCTCGCCCAGGCGCTCCTCTTCGGCGGCGATGCGGCGCATGCGAATTTGGACCTGGGTCAGGCGGGTGAGGCGCTGCTTGCACTTGTGGATGAGGAACTTGGGCCAGTAGATGAGGCGCTCATCGATCTGGTCAAGGGCCTTGTTGTAGTTGTTGGACAGCTTGATGCGCTCCCACATCTTGGAGGGGAGATGGGCTCGCTCAATCGTCTTCATGTAGAGGTAGAGGGTCTGCTTGGTGGGGTGCTGGCGGATCGTAGCATAGCGGGAGTTTGCGAGGGGGCATGACTGGCGGTTGCAAAGGCCGGTGACATTGTGCTCGTTGCGACAGAAGTTTTGCTTCTTCTCTGTTCTGGGGGGAGGGAAGAATATTAGCATGTAATTTGAGATGTCTTTCCGAGAGTTTCGAAACACTAGAGACCAAAAAAAAGAGGAAGAGGCAGAGCATACTTCAACTTGAAGGAGCAAAACTGCTGGTTGATGATCTGCCAGATGATTTCGTCGGACATGCTGGGCAACTGGTGATTGAGACAGAGCCCCCGTTTCTAAGAATTGGCAGAGGATCCGTCTTCGGCAAAGGGAGTTCCCAACAGAGAAGCAAGGCTTATCAGGGCTATCTATCTCGTGTTTGGAGGAGAGAAAAAAGACCGAGAGATGTAGAGATGTAGAGGGAGAGAAGGGAAAGATGGCAGCGGGGCCCTGTTTTTTTCCTCTGCTTCTCTCTCCCAGGTCGTTTTTTTTTTACTGGGTCCTCGCTGGCCGTGGTTCATTTTGCTGGGCGGAGAGGCGCTCGGACCATCTTCCCCGGCAGCGCGCCAATCCCCGGTCGCTGCTGACCAGAAATGTCCACTTCACCGCCTTCCGCGGGAGGAAGGTTGGAAGGCTGGCTGGGGTGGACAAGGCGCCGGAGGACCGGAGGCTGTATTTATCCGCGCGGCTCTTTTCCCCAGCCACGCGCCACCCACTGCAAGCGACCACTGCAAGGCAATGGATGAGGTGACCTGACGGGACAAGCGGCTGGGAGGTACGTATCTTTTTTTTTCTCTTCGGGGTGACGACGGGGCGAGGGCGATAGCATCACTCACTAGCCCGCCTCAGCCTCAGCCGCGCAACCTCCACCTCGACCTCCAACTTCCACCTCCATCCAACCACGAGCTCCTCCACTCGCGCGCAATCCTCGTCTCTGTCTCTCCCTCCAGAGCGCATCGCTTGAGCCTCTCCAATTTTTCCCTCCTCTTCCTCTCCTCCCTTTCGCTTCCCCCGCGGGGGCTCGAATCGCAAACAGCTGTCCTCGCGTGCTATTCCCGCCCTCGACGTCACCCGTCGCCGTGTCCTCGTCCTCCGATCATCGCAAATATCCGAACGTCCGCTTCGCACCGCACGGAACAAAGTCGCCCACCATGCCGACCGCCGGCCTCAAGACCATCATCGCCCTCTCCTTCGTCCTCGCCGTCGGCTTCCTCCTCGTCATCCTCTCCTGCGCCCTCTGGAAGGTCTACTACCCGCTCCTCGTCGTCGCCACCTATGTCCTCGCCCCGGTGCCTAACTGGATCTGCGGACACTGCGCAAACCCGGATGACTTCGTCGAGAGCTCCGGCGCTGCCGTCCTCGATCTCGGCCGCTTCTTCACCGGCTTCTTTGTCGTCATGGGCATGGGTATGTCGCTGTCTTTTCTACTCTCCGGTCCATCACGGGCATCAGCAGGCAGCAGCGGGAATCGTCTATTCCCCCGACTCCTGCCTGTTTATCCAACGGCGCACATCTCCATCTACATATCGTCTCATTGCTAACACCCGCTCTTTCTCCAGCTCTCCCCGTTGTCCTAGCTCACTCCGGTCTCATCGAGGTTCAGGCCATGATCATGTCCATAATCGGCGGCCTCCTCATCTACGGCACCATCGTCAGCTTCAGCATGTTCTTCCACGAGGAACAGGAGTTCTAAATGCGAAACCACTCGCGCATGCGCTCGCTCACGCCACCACCCGCAGCCTCAACTCCCGCCACGGAGATTCTTGAAGGCGAGTAACGCGGCATCCAGGGAGAATGGGAGAGCGCACCTCACGTCTGGACGGCGGGATAATTACACAACCGCCAGTCCAACGCATGTACGATTCAGAAAGAAGGAGTTCAGACTTGGGCATTCAGCGTGGTTATGTCAGTATGTGTTGGGGTCTCCGTATCTGCGTCTGTTGGACAAGGGAAGCTTGAGTTCGTGTCGATGACATAGAGAGATGAGTTTCTATTGTCATTCATGGTATAGCAATGCCATGCTACCAATTCTGTCTATCACCCCTCGCCCGTTGAATTGCTTGCTTGCGTCTTCTCCGTCTAATGCTGTTGAATCCCAAAACTCCGACGATGTGTACGTTGAGGTATCATGTCCAATGCCAATGCCTGTGCCGCCCATGCTTGAAATCCAACCGTACGCTGTCCCACCATACCTATCTCCCTAGCCATTCTCCCTAGCTATCTGATCTCGCCCAATTCCCCTCTGTCCCTATCCCATATCTATATTCCCGTGTGTGTACATGCCATATCAACCCGCCTAAGCCGCATCTCGAAAGACTGCCATCGGCCCGGCAAGTTTCGTAAACATCTCGTCCCGTTCCCCCTCAGGCGTGCTCAGTATAGTAACCGCGCCCCCGGCTCCGATACGCCACACCTCTCGCGGCTCCGTCTCGCCGGTGGCCTCGTCCGCGGGCGCCTCTTCGTCGTCCCACCGGAACATCGTCCGGATCGTCACGCTCCAGTCGCCCGCGCCCGTGACGTCCATGTACCCCACGACGCCCGAATACAGGCTGCGCTCCTGGTGGCCCTCGATGACCTGCAGGATCTCGCAGCTGCGCTTCTTGGGCGCTCCCGTCATGCTTCCCGGCGGAAGGGCTGCGGCCAGCGCGTCGAGGCCCGTGTAAGTGCATCGGGCGTCGGAGCTGCCGCGCCGCGTTCCGTCGGGTTTGCCTCCGTGATGGCCTGGGAGTTGCCCGTTGACGACGGTGATCATCTGGAAAACGGTCGCGTATTCCTCAACCTTCATCAGGTCAGGAACAGTCACGTTACCGACGCCGCACACGCCGTGCAGGTCGTGCCGAACCAGATCGACAATCATCAAGTTCTCTGCCTCCTCCTTTGGGATATGGAGGATCTTCTCGGCCTGGGCCAGCGTAGACACGGCCTCCGACTTACGGACAGTGCCCTTCATCGGCCGCATCGAGCACAGGCCGTTGCTGTCGTGGCTTAGGAACCGCTCGGGGGAACTGCTCAGCAACGTCGCGCCGCCGAGACGAATAAACGATCCAAAGGGAGCTGGTTGTCTTTTCCGTAGAGTCTGATAGATGGACCAGGGGCTCCTGTCGTGGTTTGACTGCTGGATCGAGCCGTTGACTTGCCCGGCGCCGTTGGTGACACCAGGCCGTGGCCTCGTCATGGTCGTTTGAGATGTTAGGCACAACTCGTAAGACTCCCCTGCGGCGATGAAGTCCTGACAAGCCCGTACTTGCTCCTCGTAGGTGTCTGGGTGCGGCGTCCGTATCTTTGCTCGGTAGTTGAGAGGGTTATTCTGGAGTGAATCGGCGTGCCCTTTCAGGGCCCCCTTTATGTGGCTATTAGCATGTCCATTGACGCCGTTGCGTCCTGAGCACAACCAGCCGTGAGAAGTCTGGATCTTGTCCGTTACAGAATCCAGCCAATCGTCATCTGCACCTCGGGGTTTCAGGTGTTGGACATAGGCAACACCAGCTTTGTGATCCAGCACAACGCTCTTGGACACCCAAGCTAAGCAGACGTCGGGCCGTTTGTGGCCTCTCTCGCCGGATACCATCTCCTTGTCGAGGTCCTGCAGTCCCATCTCATACGTGATGAACCCCATGAACCCGCCCTTGAACGCCGAGGTGGTGTCGACGGAGCTGGGAGGGTGGCTTCGCGCCTCCCAGAAGTCCGAGATGATCTCCCAGACGTTGGTCGCGCCGTCTCCAAGGCCGATCGTCTGGACCTGGTCCGCGCTGCCATTCATCCCCGGCAGACGCATCGTGACAAAGTTGTCCGAAACATGATACTCGAACCGCAACGCTGCCTCCACGTCGAGCGCCACGATGCTGCTCAGCGCCAGCGGATCGCCGTTCTTGGAACTGGACGAGTCGAGCATGACGGCCTCGCCGGCTGCGAGACCAAGCGCCTCGACAACCTCGGGCACCCCGACCCCGTGCGGCAGCGGAATCGTGCGGTACGTGTACACGCAGTCCCGGCTGACGTCGCTCAGCGGTCCCAGCGTCCACCGCGCGTCCCGGCTCCGCTCGAGGTGGTTCGGCGACGACAGCGTCTGGATCTGCACCAGCGGGCCGGTCCGGATGGTCCTCCGGCCGCGGCTCTCGTTCCACCGCAGCGCGGCGCGGAACCAGTTCTCCAGCACGGCGTGGGCGGCCGGCTCGGTGCAGACCGACTCCGGGTGGTACTGCAGGCCCCAGAGCGGCTTGGCGACGTGCCGCACGCCCATCAGGATGCGCTCGCTGCGGCCGTCGCCGCGCGTCTCCGTGGCCCACGCCAGGGGCTGCAGCCGGGGCGCCTTGGCCGTGGGAGACCAGCGCGTCCGGCGTCGCCACTCGTCGTAGGGCACGTCCGGGTCGTCGTCCTGGCCGATGTCGGCGCAGAGGCTGTGGTACAGCGTGGCCTTGAAGTCGGGCACGCCGTGGAAGATGTCGCCGGGCACGTTGTCGCGGTGCTCGATGTCCCGCACCATGCCGTGTAGCCCGCGCTGGAGACGGCGGATCGCTCCGCCGTGCGCGGCCACCAGGCTCTGGAAGCCGAGGCAGATGCCCAGCACCGGGACCTGGAGCTGCGGCGGGAGATGCCACAGCAGCCGGAAAGCGCCGACGTCGTCCGGGTTCAGCGGCGATCCGGGGCCGGGCCCGCACACCACGGCATCGAACTGCGCGAGGTTGTCGACAAACTCGGCCTGCGTCCACCGCCCCGGGCCGCTCTCGTCTCCGTGTCCGGCTCCGACTCCGACTCCGACTCCGACCCCGGCTCCCGGCTTGTGCAGTGTCGACAAGTCGATCCGAATAACAAACACCTCGGCACCGAGAATCGTCCTCAGAAGCGACACAATGTTGTTGGTGAAAGAGTCGTAGGCGTCGATGAAAAGGATCCTCCTCGGCCGCGACGCCGACGCCGACGCCGACGCCGCAGCCTCCGATTCAACCTTGGACCCCGTCGCCATCTCTTCGCTCAGCCGTTTTTCTCCCTCCGATAAATCGTCACCGGGACAGGGTGCACAAGACCAGGAGGCGCCGAGTCGATGTGAGAGTGAAGGACAGAGGACAGAGGAGCGAGAGAAAGAAAACCCGATAAGACCTGCTCCGGCTTCCAGATCTATTTTTGCCGCGAAAAGCCGCTTCCCGCTGCCGCTTTTTTGCTGACTCGGATAGTACTTTGTACTAACACTTGCTCGACTACGGAGTAGCGCAGGTGCAAACCCGTTAGAACTCAAAAGTCATCCTTAGCAAATGTACCTATGAGTCAGTCAAGTGACTTCACCGGCATGCAAAAAAGATGTACCAGGCTGGGTTTTCGTTCTCTGAGTGGTCGCGCCAGAGATCCATTCTGCACCGTTTATTAGCGGAACAATTCTCCGAAAAGCTTGCATGTGGCGCCTGTGGGTTCGTTAGTGTACTTCGTACTCCTCAGATCCTCTTCACTATCAATGTCACAACATGGAAACCTCCTCAAGCGCCAAACCCGATATTATCCGCTTTGAATTCGTGCATCTATATCTGCGCTTTGTTGTGTGTAATATTCATCATCTGCATCTTCATCTGATCACATATCTACTCGGGGACTTGGTATGATGCCTTCTATCCTCCGCCCGCTTGCCCGCCCTATCCCCAACAGTCTATTCACCATAGCAACTCACTCTTCATACCGCGGCTCTCCTCAGTCGCGGTCCCTCACCGTAAGCATGCACGGCTGCCTCGCGTGCCACATGCGTCTCTGCTTAACTCCCAGAGCCGCATCCATCATCGACTGCGTCTCCGACCGTGGCCGTCCCTGAGGCTTCGACGCCGCTGCCACCTCTTCCCATACTTGCACCTCCTCCACCGAGGCCGTAATCTCGAACTCGCCGCGGCAGAGCGCCGTCATGCCTAGCGAGACCTCGGCACTCTCATGCCCCTTGAGCTCCGGCATGACCTGCTGCAGCGTGCCGTTCCACGCAAACTTGCGTGTAAACTCTAGGGCCACAGTGGCGGGCCGGTGGCAGAGAGCTGGCATGATTCTGACCACTGGATACATTGGCTTAGAGGTTCGGTTGGTGACGCGCACCTTGAGCGTTGAGAACTCGTCCACATATGCCACATCCTTCTCCGAATCGCTGCCCTCCATGCTCTCCGCCCAGACTTCGATGCCTACCTCGTCGACTTTGATCGCCTCAATCATGCGTGACGTCAGCCGAATGTTCCTTAGATCGATGGTGCCGTTCCGTTTCGGCAATAACGTTGTCTTCCATGTAGCCTTGAGACACCCAAGGATCTTCTCTCGATACCAGAAGGCCTCCCGGTTGGCCCGCTCCATGTCTGGCGATATCTTGCTAGTGCTGACCACGAATTGTCGGTTCCGCGATGGATTCAGCGTCGGGATCGTAGCATGCGGATCCTCCAAGTAGACTCTCTTGACGGGCATAATAACTCGACTTGTGTTTCCAGGAAGGATGTCGTCTTCAACTGCCACGCCGTCGTCGCTCTCCAGACGAATCGCCATTTGGCTTGGCCAAGCGTTGCGCAGGTCTATCGAGACGAGACAGTAGTCATTCGGCTTCGCCGCGACAGTGCTTCCCAGGCGGTCCCAGATGGGTTTGGGGATATCTCCATATACGGCCAACGCATCGATCCGAGCTAGCTCGACACTGGCGTTGACCGTAACCGTCAGGTTCAGAGACACCTGGCGAGTGTAGAACTGTTCTGTGATCTCATCCTGGGGGCAGCCAAGATGGGTGTAGTCAACCTGGATCATTGCCGACCTCAAGCCAGGCTTGCCAAATATCTCGAACTCGAATGTCGCTTCTCCCCCTGGAGCGATTTTGCGACCCCGCTGGCTCCTTGGCAGTCGCAGCGCTTGCCTCTTCATTAAGATTAGTTCATACTCATACAGCTCCGCCGGCGTTGCGTCCCGGTTGTCGAGGGCAGCCTGGAGTGGTTCCTGTGTCGAGTCCTTGAACGAGAATAGCATAAAGTCTACAGGCGTGGTAGAAAGGTTTTGCAGGGTGACCGAAAAGACCTGTCTCTCGCCCTCCAAGATCATGATTGAAGTCTGCGCAAGTGTCGTAGACTTGACCACCACGAGCGGCTGCTCTTGTATCACATTGAGGCTGAGCGTCTCTGCTTCTAGGGCACGAGTGAAGGGTTTGGCCGCGGTGACGCTCTCTTCGAGGGCTGCAATCCCCTTGGCTTTGACTTTGACATCCCTGGACGGCGTCCATGGAGCCGAGAATACAGGGAAGCGTCGCTCCCTACACCCTCGGACTTTGATCACCGCCCCTATGACTTTGATTTCTCCCGCCGCTTTGGGTCGTCCTCTCAGCCGTAACACCTGTGTGCGATAAGGCCCGATGACTGTGACCTCAGGAATTGGCTCAAACTCCACACCTTCAGTAGCCACCTGAATCTTCTCGATATCGACTTCTATGTCATAGGGGTTCTGGAGGGTAATCTTGAACGTTGCCAGCTCGCCAGCAACAAGGTTCTGGTCGACCGCCTCATCAGGCTTCTTGAGAAAGGGGTTGTAGATGAACGGGTCAACATCTTGGGACGCCCGACTGGCAGTCGCGCCAGGCAGGACGCTTTTGGCATGTGGTATAGGCGTTCTGGTGTTCGGAGGGGGTTCGAGAGTGATGCTTCTCACGAGGAACTCGTCCCAGTATTCTGCGGACAGAGAGAGCCCCAGCCTCTGTGACAGATTCGACGTTCTAGAGATATTGGTAGCTAATCGCACCTGCTCATCTCGATGGATTATTGGCGATGCGTCTTCTCGTCGTGGTCCCGGGGCAACTCCTGAGCCCGCGGAGCGGAGCAGGTCGCTCGAGAACTTGAGGACCCCATTGAAGTCCGGTAAGGCCTCGGAGAAGTTGATACAGGCCCGAAGAATATTCAGCTTAACCTCAGGGAAACCGAAGAACCTTGCCGAGGACTGGCCAAGGATCCTAGCAATCACCGCCTCGTCCGAGTCATCGATATCGTTAGGCGCACTGGCAGTTGCTTTCCTCGCCATATCAAAGCCAACAATGCCATACGACCGGCAAAGGACACCAAGGAGCGCCTCGATGCCCTGCTCAATGTCCGTGTCGCCGAGATCCAAGGCCATAGCTCCGTTGCCAGAGCCACCACCTACGGCCAGCGAGATCAAGCCTGCAGCGGGATGGATACCCATGTCCGCGGCTCCCCGAGTACGAGCCTCCACAAGGCCGCCAATGAGTACAGAGACAAGCTCTCGTATAACCATTGCCTTCTTCCGATGTAAGCCAAGCGGCCCCAAGACAGTGGCGATGCCGCTCAGTATTGACGCCCGGTCCACCGTAGTGAGTAGTTCCGAGGCTGTTGAAGGAAACGCTTTGAATAGGATAGTGACGATTTGCTGTCTACTTGGAGAGACCAGGTATCGAGGAGAAGTGTTCAAGGTTTCGTTGGGAGGTGCTCCGTAAACCATTATTTCCAACGAACGTGGGCCAAGCTTTCCTCCACTCAGATGTAGAGCCGAGAGGATCTTGGCAAAACGGATATGAGTCTCGGCGAGAGGGAGAGGGGGGAGGTTCTCTGCCGATATCCGTGAGTACAGGGCCAGTATCCGGTCCATTAAATCTGGCAGAAGCGTTTGTAGGTTTTTGAGGTGTTTTGGTTGGTCAGTGATGGGTTCCAAGTCGGTTTTCGAGGTGACGCTTGAAGGCCTCTCCTGGGGGCCATAGCACACAGCCGGTATCTGGAATTCCAGCTTGGACCATCCCAGAAGGAGGAGGTTCATCAAGATGAGTTCCAATGCTTTACCGTGCCATACGTGGTCGTTGAGCGACCGCGCAACGGTGGCGCCCTCAACGAGCTCCTTGAGGGAATCGCTCCATCGTCCAGCCTGCAGATACATAGACCCCACAACAATGTGCACTCGGCCCTTTCCCTTCAACCTCCAACGTTCATTCGCACCTCCGGGACCAAACCCTTGCACCGAGACTCGATCGCGGCTCATGTCGCGTGTCCCCTCCGAAATGTCAGGTCGGGAATTGATCTGATCCGGAGTCGATTCGCTACTCTCTGGGCTCTGGACACCGGAGGCCATGGGCGGGTTCGAAAGGCCACTCTTTATCGGTGTCGAAGGTCGTCCTGGCGTGGAGCTGCTAGAGTGCAGTGGAGGTCGAGAGGAGGCCGGTGGCATCGACATGCGCGCGTTGTGTTTGTCCATGATGCCTCCCGCCGAGCTTGATCGGCCTTGGTGTAAGGAGAACCTCGAGTTCCTTCCAGGGAGCCCATTGGCGCCTCCATCGCCACTCCAGGATGAGCCGTTTGTATGCCTTGCGCCCGAATAGTGTCCTGGGGATTCAATCGTAGTCATGGCCTCGAAGGACTTGGCTAAGGCCGTCATTTCGGCTAGGAGCAGAGAAGAGACATCACACATGACAGTCTTCATAGTTGTCCGTTTACAGTCTTCAGCCGGCGGGACGGCCACAAGCCCTTCAGGCATGGGTATCTCGGTGCCACCGGGGGCCACGTAGTCATACATCAAGACCTGATGCACCAGCGCCTTCGGGTAGTTATCGCGCAGGTCCTCAAGCTCTTGGTACAGGGCTCGAATGTTCTTCTCGACCGTGGTCGGGCCGGTGCCATTCGCCGAGTTTCGCTTGCTGAAAGTCGCCTGGTTCAGCTCGGTGCCATCCGCTAGCGCTATGACGGCGAGGGGTTCTCGGTATAAGTCGAAAGGGGAGAGGGTGAGGTGGGATGGCGGAGGTACGTGGGTTACGAGATCGTAGATGATGGCGCCGTCCGGATACGCCAGCGGCGAGAACATGTCTGCGCAATGTCATGGTCAGTGTTGGCCCTCATGGTCGCTGGCGGCGGCACCTCTTACTCCTGTTCGGCCGGCCATCAGGGCTGATGTCCCGTAGGTAAACGACATGTTCCTGGTGTAGTCGCTCGACAAACGCAGCGAAACGGTCTGCCTTTATCCGGCCCAGAGGCAGCAGAAGCGCTTTCACCCGTGCGGGAGCGACGGGGAGCAGAGGATCCAAGCTCATCCTAGCATCTGGTGTTGCTCAACATGATCCGCGGCGTCGGTGTCGTGTACTCGAGGCTTGCCCAGGGATATTCCCTGTTGGAGTCTGTCTCGTTATCGGTCTACAGACCTGTCACAATGAACTACGATCGCGTGTTCTCCGGGAAATCGCTTGATATGGGGTTGTCGTTGAGCTCGTGAGGTTCGGTGATGTCTGGCCTTGAATGTTGGACTCCGTACACCTGTCGCATGCGGCTAGGAGCTCAAGTCTGAGAAGCCCTGGCAGTAAGTGGATGATCCAGTGGCCGACACCGTTGAATGGTGGAGCACTCGCGTCGGAGCCAACTTTTTGCGAGCCGGAACGCCAGTGTGGTGGCTTATTAAGTTCCAGGGGCATCTGAAAGCTCTGGACATTCATTGATCTTCATTTGTTTGTCTCCTTTCCTTGGGATTGGGTTTCATGAAGGAACCCCAAAACCCGCCTACTTCCGGAGCACACAATTTGTTGAATCAATCACTGATTCTCTATCGAATAGCTATTTAAACCCGAACCCTGGCTAGTTTCAAAACCAGGCATCATCTTTCTGCTAATGTATCAGACCTTCATCAAACCAGCCAAGTGGTGAGGTATCTCAGTTTACGAAGTAGACCTAACGCCGAAATAACCATGGCACCCACCAAGTGATGATACATCCTTGAGGTGCAAACCCTTCTCCGTGTGACTCGTAGCCGTCTTTGATTCCTTTTTAAAGTACCGTCATAAGTGACACGACGTTTAAGTCGTCATGTTACATAATACACCCTTCAGCCTGTTGAAGAGCTTGGCTCCCCGTCGTGGACTAGGCCATCGCGAGCCTCAACCTGCAACTCGCTTTCAAAGATGTCTACCGACAAGCTGGCCTCCACAAAGTCCTCAAGCTCCTCTGTGACCGTCTTGAGCTTCTCCTTGACAGCATCGGCTCCCTCGTGTCCCACGATATGGCGTGCTGGAGGGTTCTCATGACCGCCAATTGCCGTCAACGCATGCACTGTCTCCATAACCAGCTGGTCTGCCGCACCTGGGGGCAGTTTTGGGTATCGCCTGAGTATCTCTCCAGGAACGGCCTCTGGTTCGAGAGCCGCGCTGCCAGGCGACAATGGCGTGGCAGTGCTAGATTCAGGTGTTGCGGGAAAAGGGAGAGCGGTGTCCGGGTGAGTATTGAGAACGTTCGTCAGCATCTCGCGGACACTGGCTACTGATTCAAAGCTCTGTTCGTAGACCATCATTTGAGGGGCGAAGATGAGTTGGTTGGTGAGAGATTGAATTTCCTTGTTAGGCTGCACGATGGTGACTTTGATATTGAAGGGAGCGATTTCGTAGGCGAGGGAGTCACAGAAGCCCTCCAATGCCCAAGTGGCCGCAGTGTACATAGACATGCCAGGCGTCCCGATATGGCCGCCGGTGCTGGTGAGGACAATGATGTGGCCGGTGTGCTGAGCGCGGAGATGGGGCAGGACGGCCTTGATGAAGTTGACCTGAGAGAAGAAGATGGATTCGAACTGGTCGCGGACGAGATTTTGGGTGAAAGAAGTCGTCGATAATTCTTCGACAGTCCCGATCACGGCTGTCAATATGTGACACCAAGTCAGTGCTGCGTCCCTTGTATCATAAAAATTCCGCATGGTGATATGATGCGGGACATCCCCACGTACCCTCAGATTTGCAGCACAGCAAGATGTCAATACGACCAAACATTTCGATTGCATCGGCAACAGCAGCGCCGCAGCTCCCCATTACGGCACCATCACAACGGATGCCACGGATGCGCTCCCTCCAGCCCTCACGGTCTCTGCGATCGCTTTTGCACTCCTCAATGAGCTCTCGAAACTCAGCGCTACGTTCCTCATGATCGATCTCATGGGTTGGCAGGCAGGCGACAACGTAGTCCCCGTGGGCGAGCAGCTGGCGGATAAGACGAATGGCGAGGGGTGAAAGCGCTGCGGTAAGAAGCCAGGTCCGTGGGGAGTTGTGGGTGGCTGAGGATGTAGCACTGTCAGCCATTGTGAGGGTAGCACATGATTGTGTTGGTTTCTTGACTGTCTCCTCGGTCTGTGTTCTCACGTGTTTGCTATAATTTTAAGCCGTGCGAGATGAGTGAAGATTGCGCGATGCCGCAGTCTTGATATATTGGACGGTGATGCGTGTTAGGTAGTGGGTGATGAGAAAATAGTGACGGAAAATGCGACGCTTTGTGAGGTGGAGGTTGCAAGTTCGCGAGGAGTCGAAATGGAAACTACATCATCGGCGTCCAACCCCGAACTAACATCTGGGGCGGGCCTAGGAAGGAGGGTAGGAGCGACCCGATTTACAACGGCAATTGGGACGAGAGTTGGGAAGGTTGGGCAGGTGGCAGGTGGCAGCCGGCGCCGCGGCAGGTCCAGAACGAAAGCCGGGAGGAGGGGGAAGGAGGGGTGACCTACGGAAGGAGGGGCCCGTATTTGTATGGGCATGCCGCGGGGCACTGGCAGAGGCTTCATGGGCGGCGCGACTCGGCCGCTCCGGCGCAGGCATTTGCGATCAATCCAACCCAAAGGCCTTATTATCCAATTAATTTCGAATTTCGCTCCAATTGGGGAAGTGAAGCCCGAGAGACTCAAAGCCCACTATTCTCCAGGGAGGACTGTATGTGATTCGGTCGATAGCAGGGTCCTAGCTGTAAGAGGGACCGCTGCACTGCGTTTGCAAAAAGTGCTGTAAGGTATACGTGAGCAGTCCAACCCCCAATGAGACCAAAACTCTCCGAATCCTTCAACAGCTCGGATGCCTTAACTGGCTGTTCGGAAGACAGGGGACGAAAGGTATGGGGTTGACGAGGGTAGAACGGGAATTATGTCAGTGGCGGTCGAAGAGTTTGGTTCGACTAGTGAAGGAGTTTGGCGGGCAAGTGAGATGCGTTATAGTCGGGACACCACCTCCGGCGGGCGTTGAGTCCGAGAACAAGACGGTCTTCTGACTTAATATTGGTTGGCTAGTTGGTTGGTTCGACGTCGTGACACGAGTTGGCGGCGGCGGTTGGCGGGCTAGGTTGATGATGCTGGAAGAGTCGGTCCAGAAGATGAAGTTGGGTGTTCGGATGAGAATTAAAGCAAGATGATACCCTAATAGTAGAGAAGCATAAAGCAAATAGAAGTAAAGGGATTAAACAAGTGAATCATGAGACGAGAGGAGACTTGGGCGCTCGGGGGGGTTTAAATCATTTAGTCGTGGGGGATGTGCCTCCTCTCGGGTAGCTGAGCCACCAGCATTACCAGCTATACTAATAGATGGAGAAGTCTGGGCAAGACAGGGAAGAGAAGTGATGTAGCAACGGCCCAGGTGGGAATGAACCCGAGATGGATACTGGGTGTTTCCAGATTGCTCGCACGCTCGGACAGAGGCGGAGGAGGCGGCGGCGGAAGTTGAAGATGGATGGTTGGATGGACACTTGGAGGGCAGGGATAAAGCGAGCAAAGAGAGGAAACAAAGAAACAGGGGACCGAGACCAGGCCAGGCCAGGCCGCCCACGGAGGGAACCGAGTTCCTCTTCCATCCTGGATATATTTGTGTGGCCACTAATCGTCGACCAGTTGGAACAGCCTCATCCTTGACATGCCACGCGGATGGAATCCATGGAGGGTATGAGAAAGGAAAGATTAGGCACCCAGGGTCCGGAGGCAAGCCTCAGAACGAAGCATAACGAGACCCTGGCATGGCTTCAAGGGGGGTCCATTGACACGCGGCGGGGTCTGTGTTGTTGATCATGTCTTTGCTGGGGGATCAACAATGAGAAAAGGGACTAGAGAGCACGCATCGGGTGCGTTCCGGGTATGACTGGCTCTTGGAACAGAGCACGGCTCGACGGGAATGCTGGACGAGAATCGGAGCAAGCAAAAACGGGGCACAGGTTGAGAGGGGAATAGTTGGTGCCAGTGCAACCCGGTGGGCCCGAGTCGTAGAGGAGCAGGGACAGGGACAGGTTTGTGGGAGGGAAACAGAGGGGAAACAGAGGGGAAACAGAGGGGAAACAGAGGGGAAACAGAGGCAACTGTTGGTTCCGATCAGATCAGAGCCAGTACCACCTGGGTTTAGTCCGTCTAGTGCGGCCAGGTGGATTCGAGATGCTGGAGGTGAGATGGAAATGACGATAGAAGAACACCATCGTGACGGAACGCATTGATGAGTAGGACAGCCGGTCAATGGATGGAGCGGATGTGCAAATGTAGCAAATGATAGGCATGCGCCGCTGGCACATGGCAGACAGAAAGGGGAAGGGCCAGTTGCCTGTTGGATGCAGGGCTGGCTGTCAGTCAGTCAGTCAGGAATCAAAGCCGGGGAGAAAACAGAGAAAAATGTTTCATAAGGGTATGTCCGTAACCCATGTCTGCATAAGTATCTCTGAGTCTGCCTGCATCTCTCACGTGGTGTCGTTGAGTCAGGCAGCCCGAGACGGGATGCGTGATGGAAGTATGAGTGAGCACGGGAGAAACCCCGGCCCGTGACATGCCTAGTACATAGGTCGTAGTATGGTCCGTCCCTGCACATCCCGCACTTGCATCACCATGATGGCCTGGTTAGGTACCGAAGCCGAATCATGCCTCCGAGTCCGTGTCCGCGCGCTGAGGGCGCTTTTCGGCGTTTGCAACGGGAAGCTCGGCCCCCGGGAATGTTGCGCGATCTTGCAGCCGATTCCACCGACTCAAGGTATACATAGTAGATACACGACAGGCTGTGGCGGTTGATGGATGGACCGGTACTCCCTTGGCAGTCCGTGCTACGAAAGACTCATCGCCAAGTCCTCCCTACCTACTCCGTACGGAGTAACCTATCAGTAACGTTAGGCCCGCAAGCGAATGACCCCGGCAGCCCGAGTTCCCGATTCTATCCACATCCACTACTGCCGGTAGTGGGCCAACGACATGGAAAAACTGCCCGCATGCCCTAACAAAAGTCTACCCAGCGTTCAGGGTCCCAACTAGCGCTGTTGTGAGCGCGGGGCTATTCGCGGATGGAGGTCTCTCCCTCATTTGTCCTCGGTGAATATCCCAACATGTTGTTGCCCTTACATATCCTTATTAAGCATACTGGGCACCACTGAATTGGATAATTACACCGTTCAATAGACTGAGGCAGCGTCCTCTGATTCACCAGCTTACGTGTTAGCTTCATAACCCCAAAAGCCCCAACGCCTACGGATTGGTTTCAGGCAGCTTCCCAACATCACCGCCCACTAGCCTTCATCTTCATCCCACGTCCCAGCATGGACTCCAACATCAAATCCATCCAATCTTCGTGCCGAGTTGACATGTGGGTTGAACGCCAAAGCACCCCATCATTCTTTTTATCTAATCCCTCGAGTCCATAATCCTTGTTGTAATCAACATGCGACACGCCGTCGAAACTGCGTTCATGAGTAATATCTTAATAACACAAATCACCGACGCATCCCTTCCCCTTCCTATTTAGTGTCGACACCTGGGCTATCATTACCCCAACCGACGACTCGGTTCCACAACCACTAACACGCCATATCTCACACACTGACACACCGACACATGCGCACATGCACAACGATCGACGACATCTCGTCTGACTTTGCTACATTTGGGCCACGGTTGATCCAGCTTGCAAATCTGGCCATGGCTACTATCTAACTTATAAGGTAATCTCCCACCTTTCCAAGGTGAGGACCACCCTTTCGTCGCCGTTTGGCTCCATATCGGTTTGACAATATGCTTGTGCGAAACACTTGGACCACCCCTGTCACCCACAAACCCTCCTCAGTGCTTGGTGCTGATGGGCTCCTCTCGGATGCTAGTGGCCTCGAGCGACCTGTGTGTACCCGTCTCCGGCTCGTTGTCCATCTGTTTGACCATTTCCGTCACGCCAAACAGCTCGTCCATCGCCTCCAAGCTGAGACCCTTGGTCTCCGGCACGAAGAACCAGACAAAAGCGCCCATGAGGATACAGAAGCTGCCAAACATAAAAAACATGCCCTGTTATGTACACAAGGTCAGTAAACTCTCCAAGTAAGCTCTGGTCAGCATGGGGAGGGTACTTACGTAACCGGCCTGGCCCATCGTTGCTTGCATCGTGAGAACGGCTGGTCATCTGGTTAGGTTTCTGGTGTTTTACACTCGCTTCTCTCTTGAAAGACTCACTTCGTGCAATGATAAAGTTGAATAACCACTGAGTCGCCGCACCGAGCGCCACGTTCATAGCTCGCAGTCGTGCTGTGGGGATCTCGCTGACCAAGATCCAACAACATGGACCCCATCCGAATTGGAAGAACCTATTCATCCGTCAGCTCCGTTGTTCTCAAACCTTTTGTCGTCTGGTTCGTCACTCACGCTGCCCAAAGGTAGATACAAGTAATGGCGACATAACCAAACGGAGAGACCTAAAAGAAAGTCACATTAGCCTCGTTTCCAGAAATATAAACGTTCTCATAACTTACCGGTTTACCGGCGATCGGAGGCTGGACTCGGCCGTAGATACCAATGATGTACATGGCCACAGCCTGCGCTGCACTAGTCCATAGCAGACTTCGTCGTCGACCTAGAGAATCCGCTGCGAAGACGAGGAAGATTGCGCAGCCGGTCACCTTGACGATGCCATAAACACCAGTAGCGAACAGCGAAGTTTGCGTGCCCGTCATTCCGAGGTTCTTGAAGATCTGAGGAGCATAGTAGTTCTGCCAAATCACTCATCGTTAGCACCATCCCTGCTTCCGTGATTACCCCCGACTCAGTACGAGTAGGACGCATGGTCACAGCCGGGCGGACCAGACGGCGGCTCCACCACGGCCCGGACTCACACCCGCTCGGCCAGGCCCGTTATCACATCAGAAACACCCAAAAAGAAAGTAAAGAGACCTACCACTGCATTTACACCAGTCATCTGTTGGCAGACCATCAGCAAGACAGAGATGATGGCTCGCTTTCGGTTGCCTGGAACCAGCCACATCTCCTTAAACAGGGTCTTGGCGGACGCGTCTCCAGTAAGTCGTCTTTCTGCTTCGAGCTGGCTTGCCATCTCCTGAATCTCGGTCTGTACGTATTCGTGGTCCGCAGGCAGCCTGTAACAGAATGTTTAGCAAAAAGGTGCGAGTTTTCTCGTCAATGTCACCTACATGCGAAGCGTAGTAAGAAGCCTAGTCGCCTTCTCCCAGTCGTCCTTTCTGGCACACCATCGGGGGCTATCATATATTAGCAATGACCATGTCAAATGTTCAATCATGTCTTGTTAGCTTACCTCTCGGGCGCAAGAAACATGCCGAGGACCAAGAGACTGAAACTAATTAGCACGACATCGACTATTTGATGTGGAAAGCGTACACCGCAGGGAGGGCCTGGAGGGCAAGTGGAACGACGTAGACGGCCGGACTGGACACATGGAGAAGACATCCATAGTTGATCCTAGATTATCTGTGTTAGCTACATATTTCCCCCCGTAATCTCGTTCGTTTGCAAGGTATACACACCAGAAAGAAAGCATGACTCCCGTGACGATAAACAGTTGGTAGAAAGCTGGCATGTGTCAGTAAGCGCAATTCGAAAGGCGATGCAGTCACAAAGGCTTACAGGTCAGGCCACCTCGGATGGCTCGAGGAGCGCACTCAGAGACGTACAGTGGAACCAACGTCGACGCAGCTCCGACTCCGAGTCCAGCAATGAAGCGTCCAATATACATAACGGCCAGGTCCCCGTTAATCGCCGAGCAGGCTTGGAAGACAACACCGATGGTGGTGACGGCGCCCGTTCCCATCAGACACAAGCGTCGGCCGAACCTCTCGGTCAGCCACGAGGTGAAGAAGCACGAGAGGAAGCAACCGGCCTGGAGAGTGGACACAATGTTCTGGTCCTGGTTCGTCTTGGCTTTGACGGACAGGTGGGAATATCCGAAACGCTCCTGCGTGGGCTCCATGGCCAGCACGCCGCCGATGGCGCCCGTGTCCCAGCCGAAGAGCATGCCGCCGAAGCACGAGGCGCACACAAGGGCGAGGACGCGCCAGTTGTATATCTCTTTCGGATCATCTCGCATCGCATCGTTGCGCACGATGAGATGGAGCACACCGGAAAGACCCATGGTGGCTTAAGGGGGGGTGGGTTGCGACGGTCCGGATAGGTGTATATGTCTCCAAAGATTTAAGCTTATTCCCCCAGATTCTGGGGAGGATCTCGGTGGAGATGCGTTTGCGGAGGATGAGAAAGCAACAATGTCTGGCGAGATCTCTTCCCATCCCGAGGGCGGAGCTCGGGGAGATAATAAATGAACAGCGGATCTCAGGGCCTTGTTGCAACCGTTGTGACGCTCCCCCAAACGCGTTTCCCTGGGGGTTACATTGCCCGCTATGTCCAAGACCCAAGCAAAAGCGTAATTGGTGTAAGATTGAAACTCCCTTGTCCATGCTAAGCTCGACGCCGGGGATGGTTGGCTAGTTTCATGGCCAGTGTAATGGCCAAGAAGTCACGGGCACATGCGAACTGAGGAGACGATGCCGTCGCCGAACCGTTTATCCTTCTCTTGTCGTGCCGCGAAACCCGTCATGATTGGCTTCGGTTATAGGAATGAGGGCGTTGGAGTGTCGGCTCTGCTCAGCCCTCAAGTTCGGAAAAGGGTGCTGGACACCGCCCATTCGTCGCAGTACCTTGATACGAGACAGAGGTGTTCACATAGGCACGGGGAATTGGCCATTCACAAGCAATGCCACAGACGGACGAAAATGGCTCCACGAATGACCTTCCGGGCGCGGTTCGAGGTAGATGTTACCTTTGCGACCGCGACAACGTCGCACCCCAGTTCCGCAAGATATCCGAATGTCTACGGCGCGGCCCTACAGGGCGTCGGATCCTTTCCCAAACCCCAAACTTTGGGGGCATCTGTGTGTGACGCGTGCGCGTGCGACCTGCCAGCGCTGGGGGTGATTCTGAGAATACCCCATCTGACATCCACGCCGTTATCCCCAGCATGAATACCAAAGTCGATCCTAACCCTCACTCAAACCCTAGCCCTAACTTAGATACGAACTACGTTACCCAGCCCTAATCAATCTTTTTCTTCCAGCCCTAAAATTCCCCTATACGTATTCTATTAATCAAGAAACTCAGGTTTGAAGTTGAAGACACCAGTGCTATCGCTCGAGCTAGCATCCATTCATATGCGGGGAACTCACTGCCGGTGTGGGGATGCGGAGGTTCTCCACCAGAAAAGCTTCTGGGCCGGGGCCTTTTTCTGTGATCGCTTCAGCCTGAGGGGAGCATTTCGCGGATCGTCCCCGGTCGACCTTGATACGTGGACATCCATACTTCCGAGCAGGGGTCGACCGACTCTGGCGCTGAGGTAGCTGCAGCGCGTCTCTTTAGGATTGGCATGTTTGAATAAAGTGAGATGATCACCCCGGAAGCTAAGACGAGTATTGAACCGAGACAGGGATCTCACCAAGCCCATGTCGATATAACAATCCTCCCCGCAAAGCGTGACTGGCGGGAAAGCTGGGGAGGGATGGGGCATGGGGTGAGCAACAAAGAATGTCATTGATGGAGAAACATGAGAGGAGATAACCCGCCAATCCCATCTAAGTATGCGGTACAGTTAAGCTCTTGGGTAATTCCTTGGCCAATTCCTTAGCCGACCTTAATTGGAGATAATCGGCATACCGTCCATCTGTTCCACCAGCCAGCCTGGCACCACAGGAGGCTTTCCCCAACCCTCCAAATAGCTCTCCTTGTCGACGCCGAGCGCAGCGGGCTTGGCATATATGGCGGAGACGTACCAAACCTTCTCTCCTGCGTGGATGGTGTGTTGAAGTGTCGGGATTGTGCTTCGACTCTCGATCAGATTCGAGTTGGGATCCGCATTCACCAGCATAGCCTCACGGCCGTCCATGGCTTCCAGCGCCTTGATGCCGACAGCGCCTACCGATGCTGCAAAAGCCCCAGACTTACCAGTTGCCCAACCAGCAGCAGACTTGATATCATAATTGCCAATTATTTTGGGAGATGTTCCTTCATGCATGTCCTCGTTGTATATACCCAAGGATCGCCCCGTGGCTGAGTCCACGTTTCTGATAGCGAAGGAACCATCAGCAGTCATGACCTCTCGGCCGCTCTCGATATGGTGGACTCGAAGATGCCAGTTCGGCGTCTCCTCTTCTGGTGGGATCAGTGTGGTTGCAATCTTGACGTCCGGAAATGGCCTCCATTCAGAAATTAGAACAGGCTTACCGCCAAGATACTTAATCCCAGCGTGCTCACAAAGCCGCCTTGTCTTCCAGTACTCGCCCCCATCGTCCGAGAGCCCAAGTTGGGAAGCCAGCGAATACTGCTCAAGCGAGAAAAGTCCTGGAGGCACCGAGTATCCAAAGGCACTGCTATACGCAAACCCTCCGTACTTGGCATGGGTGCCTTTCATTGGGTAGCTGCACGCCTGTCCCGAAGACAGAAGCATACAATGACCTCCAAGGTAGCTGAGAAGGATTAGAAATTGGCCGTATATTTTGGACACTGATACTTACCTCATTATGTGTCCAGGGTGCTTGAGGGGTTTGATTATTGGAATGACACCACTTGTGGTCTCCTCTTTGGATGTCCAGAAGGGATGATCTTCTGGTACAGCTAAACAGATGAATGCCAAACATGACCAGTACTGCCATTTCGTCAGACGCTAGCTCTTCCATGGATTAGTGTAGATCTTACTGGGCTCCCTGGACTGTTGTAGTTCTCTGCCATCTGCTTCCAGTCAGTCAATGCAATTGAAGTTTGGAAGTGGCTGATACTCACATACATGTTTGGGTAGGAGTACCCAATCGAAAGTGTTCCACTGGAAGTCCAAATCTCGTTCTGCGTCTGCCACCATCGCAGGTTACGGAGTACAATTCCCTTGATCATTCCCCAAGTCAAGGGTTCAGGTAGTTCAACTCCGGCATAAGCCAATGCTCCCCAGAAAGAAACCATTGCGAAACGGTAGATAACACTGCGTCCGAACGGGATGGCCCTTCCTTCATCATCAAAATAATGGATCAAGTCTAGAGCAAACAACTGTGCTCTCTTCTTGAATTCCTCTGCACGTTCCGGGTCCTCTGCCCCTGCCAATCTCGCATAGAGGAGCTGTAGGAAGTGTATGGCGAAGCTAGAGGAGTAGTAGTCCATTTCTAATACTTTTAGCATTTTTACTCCATTTTGGACAATAAGACTCACGATGGATTCCTTCTGGTCCGTCGTTAGACCAGCCATCCCCACGGTAGAACGTGTCGAGATGTTTGATGTCACTGTCGAGCCGCTCTTGGGAGAATTTGGCACCGTGTTTCTTCAGTCCCAGATTCGCGAATACGCGGAACCATAGCCAGTTTGTGTTTGGCATGCTATTTCGGGTTAGTGACTTGGTAAACAGAGCTGGATATAGTTTCTGACTTCTTTTCATTAATCGAGTTTCCTAGCCAAGTCTCGACATTTTGTTTCTCATTTTCAGAGAAGCGATCCCAAATGTCCGGTATGACAGCTAGCGCAAAGCCCAAAGGGCAGGATTCTACCATTCGTTGGTCGTTGTCCAGAGGATATCCCCAGTACTCGGGATTCTCAGGATCCGTGCCCGACTTGATGCCTTGAATCCACCACTCCGCTCCATGATATTCACCACCGCCTGCAAGGAGGGACGCTAAGCCCCAGAGTGGACGGCAGATTCCTTCAATCTCTGATGCAACCTGGTCGAACCGCACAGCAGTAGCACCAGGGCATTTAACCCGGGCCTTCTGTGGAGAAAAGAAGGGTTCGAGAGGGTCGAGGAGCGTGCGAAGAAGATCTTGGACAGAGGCCCGGTCTGTGATGGCGATTTTAGAAAAAGGGTGTTTTCCATCGTAGCCCAGGCATAGTCCTTTGGTTGTGTCCATAGTGAATGGTAAGTAGTCAGTCTGGTTCGGTTCCCGGTTCGAATAGACAAGAAGTCAACTTGACGCTTGCCAAGAGGAAGAAGGGGGGGAGCGACATCTCATGAAGAAAGCTCGTCGCGATTTCGGGATGATCTCAGCCCGAGACCGTGCCTAGTCTCTCGGGCAAATGCAACCACACATTCAATGGTGGGTGCAGTATGTGGTACCCTGCTCGGTCGTGCATGATGCACATCGTGTTGTTGGAGGGTAGGATTAGCGGGGTGGTGTTGAGATTCAACCACGGAATCATGTGCGAGACGCGGGGGGGCGGATAAATGGAAAAAGACCCGGAAAAAGACCCGTGATGAATATCCTTGTCAGTTCTCAAGGGAGTAGACCGATTAATATACCGGCGTCTTCATCTTTCGATTCAAGGATAGAAATACTTGCTGTAGTACGAACAAGATTCTACAAGTTTGTGTCGTACGAATGGCCATGTTTGTGCTGAGCTTTGTCAGCGATGGGCGTCGCAAGATGCATCAATGTCGAGTAGACTACCCTGGAGAACGGCATTATTTCTCCAACCGCAACACCAACAACCAAACAAGGGACTCCAAGAATCCAAGAACCCTCAGTGGCGAAGATAGAAACCCCGAAGCTCATGACTAGTGCTTCTCAACTTTTCAACACGTCTTCCTTTGTGTTATAGCGTTCACCATCTGAAGCGTAATCGGCGGGTGAATCGCACACCTGAATACTCCCACAAGACACGGGAACACAAGTTGGGTGGTTCGCTCCGACCGGGTTCACTATTGCATTTGCTCGTCCATCTCATTATCCACCACACATAATCCACAATGCCACGCAGAAAAGCTGAAAACGAGGGCAGCAAGGACTTACCGTCCTCATCCCCCCTCTCCTCAATCGGAGAGCCCGATATCACTCTTGGCACGCCAACCAAACTGCCTCCTGCTGAATTGCCGCCGGTAGAAGATATCAAGCTGTCATCTCCTAGAAACAAGGGTGCCTCGACTGTCGCAAAGCCAAAGGCTGGCAAAAGGAAGGTCGTCGTTAGACGGGCCGCCAAGAAATCGAAATGGGATGCTGAGAGCATCCTCGCTGATCCCAAGTCACCCTTAGCTTCTGCCGACCTGAGAGTGAGTGAGGCAGACGAATGCGCCATCAAGTCTGCCGGATGCTGACGTTGTTTTCTACAGACCATATTATCCAACCCCATGGCCTGGGATGTACTTGACAAGGACGAAAAATCCGAGATACTGGCACTCTTCCCGGATGATCAACACGTCCTGGGCGCTGGCACCGACGATGCCTGCCCTGACTTTGCGTCGCTCATGAACGACGACAGCTTCCGCCACGACTGCGCCGCATACACCGAGAACATTGCGCAAGGACGCCACGATCCCGAATGGCTCGCCTCAGCGTGGGCGGCCCACGAGAGGCGACGAGCCGGGGATTTCGACGAGCACCTGGAAAACAAGTTCAAAGACGACTGGGAGGTCGAGCTAACGCCAGAGCTGAAGTCTCAGAGCGGTGGTGCGGCTCCGAGCGAGGGCGACATTACGATGGAGGATCCTGAGCCGGAGCAAGGCGATGCGCGGAAAGACGAAATCGAAGTTGTAGACGAACTACAAGTGGATGTCATGGATCACGGTGAAGCCAAGGTTGAGGCCAAGGTTGCGCACAAGGCCATGCCTGTTTCTCGGCCCCGGAGGAGCAGGAGAATGGTCAGCGGGAAGGACAAGAGCGAGGATGAACTGGCCTAGGTGATGGCGCATGATTTCCAGAAGAATAAACTATGGGATATCTACGAGGTTGTCTTCAGACTAGACATACCGAGACTCTATTGACGTGACGATGACTTCTGCATTATGATTCTGTCGTTCTTTGGGTCTAGATGTTTATTTAGATTACTTCACTCTCAGTTGGAGATGCTTGCCTGTGGCGGGGCACCGTTCAGTGGACGCCCCACTGGTTTTCAGTGACGTCGGCAGCGGGCAGAGAGTTATCACAACCCGCCTGGATAATCCATCCTCAAGGTTTTAGCAGCTTTCGTCTACATATCAGGCGCAACTTCAAGGCCAACCCAAAGCCGACAGCAAATCCCTTCCTATTGCCTCACCTCACTTCAGCCCGGAACCCGACCTCATCTAAGGAACCAAAACCACAGTTACAAGGTTTCCCCAAGACAACGCCTTGGAAGTCTCAGCAAACAATGGCGCCCACCTCCAACGCCCACACTCGCTCCCACAGCATCCTGCTGTTGCAAAAACTCCTGAATCTTCGCGATGGCGCAAGCCCACTCACCCTCGTCATCGACAGCCTCGAACAGCCCGCACAGCCTGTTCTGAGTGAGTTTGTCTCACGGGCAAAGGTACTTGTTTGCTTTTCTTTTGCCCAGCTGCACGAGTTCTGAACTAAGAGAGATGCGCAGATCGCCAAGGCGTCCGTGATATTCCTCTCGTTTGTGACGCTCAAGAAGCCCCGAGATGTCGACGTCTTCGTCAAAGCCGCAGGCAAGGACTTGAATTCCGTCCGACGGGATTTGGTCGCTCATTATCCCGCATTCAACCCCCAGGCTGCTAAAGAGAAACCCACGCAGAGTGAGTCCAAGTGTGTATCTTTGTGAGAACTCCAACTCATCTTTTCTGCCAGGGGCTGTTGTCATTGTCGACTCCCTTAATGCGCTGGCTTCAACTGCCCCCGAGTCGCTTGCGAGCTTCCTTTCTAGCATAATTACGCCCGCCGTCTCCATCGTGGGTACATACCACGACGACGTTCCCATCGTGCTGCCCAAGTCCTTCAGCGAGTACGAGCCCCATCCTTTCACCATCTTGTGCCACCTGGCGACCGCCATCTTGCGGCTCTCAAGCCTGTACCAAGAGATTGAGCGCCAAAAAGCACGGAACAGAAGTATCCAGGAGCCGGAATGGGGCCTCGGTGAGGATCGCGAGGGGGTGCTCGTGGGTCTCAAGGGCCGCGGAAGGGATAAGAGCGACGACAGGGATGGAGTCGTGATGCACATGGAACTGCGACGACGCAGTGGCAGAACCGTGTCTGAGAAGTTCATCCTTAGTCAGAAAGATGCCTCTGTATCACCGCTATCCCTGACCCCTGGGAAAGTCTGCCTGCTGAAGGATCACCCGATGTTCGGAGCGCCCACGGATAGCGTGACTGGCGAGGGCGAAGAAGAGCCCGAGAGCACGTTTAACCTCGGGCTGACGGACAAGCAAAGAAAAGACCGGGAGGGAATTGTCTTGCCGTACTTCGATGCGCAGACGGATATCGGGGCGGGAGAGGGAGGCAGGATATTGTATGAGATGGGGAGGGAGGATGACTTTGATGACGAGGAAGATGAGATATAGTCCATGAATATAAGAGAAAAAGAAGAAGCGTTGATTCAATGAAGACGAGTATGCTTTGAATGTGGCGATAATTTCAACAGCGTAGATATCGTCACAGCCGCCTTTTGCTGTTATCACAACCGGTACATTAAGTAGACTATATATTTTCTATGTCACTGAATAAACACATTTATGATACGTCTATATATGTCCTCAATATATATCCATTAATCATGTTTAAAGTATTTGTGACTCAACGACGGCTAAAGGGTTAAAGGTTTTAGGTCTAAGACCCCAATGCTCGAGTCCGTTTGCCCTGGCCAAGGATGACGGCTCATGTCATTGCTACAATCGCTACGACTTCACCACAATTATTGTCAAAAAAAAAGGTTAAGAGCGGACTATTAGAGGAGTAAATAGGGAGAAAATAGGGAGGAATTCTGAATCAATTATTAATTCATAATGATGAAGGAGAGACGGCAATTCTGGTGTTAGTCCACCGTCTGTCGTTTGGCGTCCGTGGCGAGGTGGCATGCCAAGCCCGTTATCTAATCAGCGCCATCCGGGGGCCGGAACCAGTTGGGGGAAGCTCAAAGCAGCATTACGACCTCTGAAGAAGACACCACCACAAACTCTCCCAACACCAACGACACTCTCACAGCTTCAGGGCCCAAGCCTCTTCCTGCCTGAGCGACACACCTACCTCATACCCGACTCGCATCAGCCTCGTGGCCTCTCTCTGTGCTTCTGCCTGTCCAGCTGCAGACGCCATCTCCTTCCGGCCTTCTTGACACGTTTGGTCCCAAGGGCGCCAGGGGGGATTTCGATAAATCCACCACCCACCCCTTCGACCTCATCCCGCCGTCTTCACCACAGCTCTCTTCCCCCCAAACAGCCGCTGCCGCCATGATCTACTCAACGCAAATATCCAGGCTGGACGGTATGCGCCTCCGGTCTCGGGCCGCCACGGCGCAACACGGCTAACCCCAAACCTTTCCCAGGCCTCATGCTCTGCGCCTCCGTTGACGAAGACCAGGTAAACCACCACTACCCACCCACCCATCTTGTCTAAATTGGCATTGACCATTCCCCCATTTCTAGGCCGAAGCCAACCTCGCTGAAACCAAGCAAAACGTCCGCCAAGTCCTGCGCAAGCTCACCCGCAACTCCGAATCGCAAGCCAGCATCGAGACGGGCTCTCACACGCTGCACTACCTCATCGAACAGGACATTGTCTTCCTCGCTGTTTGCGCCGCCTCGTACCCGCGCAAGCTCGCCTTCACCTACCTCTCCGACCTGGCCCGCGAGTTCACCACCACCTACCCCACCGCCCAAGTCCACTCGCCCTCACTGCGGCCCTACGCCTTCATGGAGTTCGACAACTTCATATCCAAGAGCAAGAGTACCTACGCCGACGCCCGTGCCACCCAGAACCTCGACAAGCTCAACGACGAACTGCGCGACGTCACAAAGGTCATGACCAAGAACATCGAGGACCTGTTGTATCGTGGCGACAGCCTCGAGCGCATGGGCGAGCTCAGCTCTCGCCTGCGGGACGACAGCAAGAAGTACCGCCGCGCCGCCGTCCGTATCAACTGGGAGTTGCTCATCAAGCAGTACGCACCCTTTGCGGGCTTGGGGCTCATCGTTCTTGTCTTCATCTACTGGCGATTTTTCTGAGGACAAATACATATATGTATATATATATGTACTTACCTATACATGTCCACCACCATTCAGCGAGGCGCACCCGCATGTTTCTCTTTTGGACTTTTTAGTGTCAGTGATGGGAAAAGAAGTAATGCGGCAAGGGATTTGGAATGTATCCCGTGGCACCGGGGCGACAATGGGGGGGAATCTCTGGCAAAAGGCTATGTACATTATGTCACTGTTTATATTGGCTTCATCATGTCCAGTTTCAATTTTTTTCTCGTCTCTAGTGAGCTCGTCAAGCTCGGACATTCACTACCGTCTTGCTCGGTCCACATCGCCCAGTCCGTGTTGCCTTCCCCATCCAAGGGAGCATTCTCTTTTGAGACGCCAGACTCCATATTCAAAACCTTATCCCAAGTGCATCAAATCAGCTTTTGTGGTAAAACAAAGACCAGAAGAATCCTGGACAATCTAGTCCTGGGTGATATGGCAACCACGCTGCCTACATTACCTGACAGCTATCCGTTTGTGCCGGTTGTGAGGATGTCGGCGCAGTTGTCGTATGCTGCCATGCAAGATGTTCCTGAAAGGTGGTCAGGTCTTCGTAGCCGAGATCTGGATGATAGGCATCGTCGTCGTCGTACTCCTCCTGGGGCTCGGCCGACTCCTCCTCGCAGTACGGACACAGGAGACCGGCCAGCCAGTCGCGGTGCTGCGGCGCCACGTGGTTTGCAATGGCCACGGGCGCAAACACGACCTGCTTCTCTTGGTGGTTGGACATGGCAAAGCCGGTTGCTTGCCAATGAGGGTTGTCCGTTGTCGGCGATAGGGTAAGGATTGGCGATGCCGCGGCCTCCTGAAAGGTCCTGATCGAGGGCATGGCCTCGAGATCTTCCCAAATGATGTGCCCGTCGCAGAAGTCGCATACAAACGCCACGTCGCGGTCGCCAAATCGCTGAAACGCCCCGATACCGTTGCACAATTGGAGCTCTTCCCGGTACCTCCGCTGGTATTCCGCCTCATCGGGGACGGCCCGGTTTCTGGTCCACTCGCGCTGCTTCCGGTACACCAAGAAAGCTCCAAGACAGCGCGATGAGGCCTCCTTCTCGGAAGTGAAGATACGACGTGCGGCTCGACATTGTGCGCGGTGGAGCTGTCGCTGGAGGTCGTGTGTCTCGCGCACCCAGACGGGGTTAATGGGACCGCCTGAGCGGCTCCAGTCTCGCAGGTTCTGGATGTGAGTATTGAACTGGGATCTCAAAGCCTTCAGTTCTTCTATTGATTCATCTGGGAGTTCAAGTCAGTGGTTTGGTCGAGGGCACGAATACCGTGACATTACCGAGGGGCCACATACGTTTGCGATCGTTTTCGTAGTAAATCTGTCCATTGACGAGGGGCGCGAGGTCCTGAAAGTCCCTCTTGGCCTCGTCGAGCACCTGGGTGAGGGCTCGGACTTGCTCGTGCTCGTCGGGTCCCCACTGACGCTTATCGGCCAAGCTGAGGATGCGCAGGCCTTCGGCGATCAGGTTCGCGATGGCCGCCAGCAACGTCCCGACCGAGTCGAAGCTGCTCATGGTTTGGGGAAGGGAAGAGTCGAATCGTCCCTGAGGGCGTCGAGGCCCGTAGGCGTCCCTTGATGCGGGGCGCAAGTGCTCGTGTGCGTCGTCGAGTCGCAGCAGTTCGGGCCTTGGGTCTGTCTTGCGGGGGGAGGGTTCGAGGGTCTGTGGTGGGACAGATCGAAGGTCGAGTCAGCGTGGGGGAGGACACCTCTTTCACCGTCGTCGCGGGGCGAGGAGCAGCGACCGAAGAGAGCGCATGGGCGGATGATCGGCTCGAACCGGGAACCGGCTCGAAGAAGAGCGCGAGAGCCAAGAGGACGAGACGGATGATGTTTATTATGAGTAGCTGGGCCTGGGAAAGAGGGCGAAGGGGAAAGCCGTAGGCGCAGGCGTTGGCATGGGCATGAGGCTGAGCACCTGGCTGCGGTGTGCGGTAGGCCTGCAATGCCGGGAGTGGTGCGTGCGAGAGCAATGCGTACCGTAGTCTCGTCCGTCGTCTCGTCCGTAGCCGTTGCGCTTTTGCGGGACGACGACGGGGGGATGACGGGATAGGAACACCGGAATACGTAGAGGGAGACCGGGGTAAGGGCGTTGAATGGGGGAAAGTATCGTGAGATGGCGTCGGCCCCAGTGAGGCTGTGTGTGAGGCTAGAGCTGGGCTCGGCTTGGTTGCAGGATCCTTGTACGTTGGATGAGATCCTGGATATGATATTGAGTAAGAGGAGAACGAGAACGAGAAAGGGAAAGAAGAGTGCGTGCGTGTGAATTGACGGAATCAATGCCAGCTTGATGCCTCTCCCCAATTGCAACGTTGTAGGTTTAGCTTCTGAAGGTTTAGAATGCCGGAATAGGGAAGCGTCAGTGTGGCTTTCATGCATTCACACTCGTGTTCTCAAACGTTATACCTTATACCTTAGGTACCCAACGGCAGCTTCGAGCATGGGGGCACCTAATTATCTAAGGCGTCCTGTCTGGCCCTCCACCGGTCTGTTTACAGGTACCTTGCTGAGATGCCCTGGAACGCTCCCTGTACTCGGAGACACCGGCCCCTAAATCAGGAAACTCCAGTGGACTGCCGGGCCGTGTTCTCTCAATCCTGGAGCATCCCAGTCTCAGCCACGCCTGGAAGCTCAGGGCAGAACCACTATGACGCGGTGTGCTCTGGGGTCGACCAGGGGGGAAAAGATGGATCACATGTGGATAAAATTCATGGATCTCGACTTCGTACGCCGCTTGCAGATTGTTGTTTTACGGGGCGGCCCGAGGTGCTAGGGGAATTTGGGGGGGGAGTAGGAGAGCGAGGTAACAGAATCTATAATGGCCAAATTTTCACGCTTCCCTCGTAATAGCTGTGGCTTTGATTCCTTCCTGAGTGCTTTGTTGCAGACGCATCCTCAGGATCTTGATGTCGGGTATCCTCCACCGTCTCGAGATACCCCGAAGCGAGCTCTGGGTGGGTCTGGAGCTCCATGACTAGGTATACTCTGAATCACTCCCACTGGCCCGCGCGACTGTCAACGCCGTTGAGGCTGTGCAACGTAGGACTAGGATGAAGCGTGACAGCATCATTGACCTTACTTGTAGGAGTTAGATACAATATCCGGAGGAAGTGGTTCCTCAACGTAGGTAGCCAAGACAAGCAGCTAGGAGTAGTGCGGACTGGCAACTACATACCGATGCGAGATACATCCATCAGGGAATCTCCTCCGATATGCTGCGAAAGAATATCAATTAGAACGAACAACCCAACTGACTATTTGATACTTATTTTCAATTATCAATTGAATTTACAGTTAAAGACTAAAAGGCATCATGCAGCCACCTGCTCCTTGCATTTTCCAACATCTTCATCTGCTTCCTTCTAGACAATTGGGAACGATGAATAAGCAACCTACAAGACGGAGTCTAGCAATGGTCCTGTTTTACTTTCTCTTCTTGGCCTTGCCGGTATCCGCACCCGTCGCCTTCGCCTCGACCTGCTTAATCTTTTCAGCAGCCGCCTCCTTTGCCTCGACCTCCTTCTTTGCTTCAGCCTCATCATCGCCGCCCTGGCCAAACTCGTTGACACGAGAATAGTCGACGGCGTACGCATAGCGCTGGTAGATATAGATGAAGAAGATGATATCGTCACGGAACGTTGAAAGACGGTGTAAGAACGGCATCTTGATAGTGAATGCAAACAGGTCGTCAATGAAGGTATTGAAGAACTTGTACATCATAGCCTTGCCTGGCATGTGCGCCACGCTCTTAAGCCGGTAGTTGATGTACAGAGATGGTACCATCATGAGAAAGCCGTATGCGTACACCGAGCCCACAAGCGTGGTGATGATATACGAGTACCACGACTTGTGGGTGTCGTAAATGAGAGAGTAGATGCCGTACGCGATCAGGAGGGGCACTGCGGCAATATAGACGTACCTAAACGCAATCTCGTCGTACTCCTTGGTCTTCTCCTCCGTCTCGGTAAGCTTCTGCTTATCCTCAAAGACAATGGCAAAGGGAAGCCACGATCCGGGGGCGCTAGGTCCCACGCGCACATTGACCACGGTGGTAATCTTCCAGAACTCGATGAGAATGCCCACCACCTGAGTACCCAGGATCATCCAGCTCGTGTTCTGGGAGTTGTCCAACAGATAAAGGAAGATGACCGTCTGCATGAAGACGTTGGCTAGGATGGACCGTACCGAGATACCGACGTTGTCCTTCTTCTTTCGGTAGTGGGCAATATCGGAGCCAAATGCGAGCGTCTCCAGGAACATGTGAGCAATGCTGACTACGATGGTGATGCCGAGCAGGATGGGATTGGTGTCAATGAATATTTCCTTGATCATCTCCATCTCCGAGCCATCTCCACCGCCGGGAAGCGAATTGCCGTAAGCGTGCTGACGGGCGGCCTCCTTAGAACTAGCCTCCATGGTGGCCATGATCTGGTATTGCCAGCTGACGAGGTTTCCAAGATCAATGCGGATGGGCAACTCCTTGACAGTCTCGTTCAGCGGGCTCATGTGGTTCGTTAACTGCCAAAAGGTGTTGACAAACAGAACCGGGTCTGCCATGGTTAGCTCTATCAGGGAAACGAGAAAGGCGAGGCGGGGTTGGCATACAGTACCAGCCATTCTTGCCAGAACCGTCACGGGCGCCGGTGGCCTCGAGACGGAAGAACTGACGAATGGGAGGAGTCAGAGTTGACAATTCCTTGACGCCCAAGTCAGGAACAAACGACAAGCTTGCATTGGGGTGATAATGGTTGGTAATGATGGGTCCAGTAGGCGCATCTTCAGGCGTCTCAATCTCGGGCTCGGGGGTGTTGTCGAGTAGATTCCGCGTCTTTGCAACCTTTTTCTGAGGGAGGTATTGGGTCATGGGCCACGCGAAGTGATAGGCCTTGGAGGGGTCAAATCCGGGCTGCTTGGGATCGAGGTTGCTACCGGGGAGACCGACGTAGAAGTGGCCCCAGAGGGTGCCGTTATTCTGAACTGATTTGGGAACCGGAAATGTCTTCTCCACCGCGCGCTTGTCGGTGTAGTTGTTCAGATGGAAGTCCTTCTCCTGGAGGATCAGATACTCCTCGGGGACCTCGGAGATGGGAGTAGGGTTGAACGAAGGCGACAGGGTGACGATGATATCGAGGTGGCTGTCTTGGGGCCAGATGGGCGCAACTCTCTGAGGAATTGCGCGATATGTCGCACCCTCGTTAAGCTGCTTGGGTCGAAGCTCAAACGGAGGGATGTCATCGATATTTCCGGGAACTTTGATGATCTGACCAGTCTCGGGGTGGGTAACGGGGACGCCTGACTGATCTTTCTTGGTTGCGTAGTTGACGGCAAAGTTGATGCCCATGTAGACGGCGCCGCCGAGGAGAAGCTTGTTAAAGCTGAATCCCTAAACACAGATGCATGGTTAGTGTCGGGGTCTTAACGGCGACGGCTGTGGTTATTGGGCATTGCGACGACTTACACCAAAGGCTCCTTGTTGCTGCTGGCCTGGGCCGGCTGGCTGACGAGGTAGGACGGCTGCTTCGGCCATGGTGTCTGTCGCCTCTGTTCGAGGGGAGATGACCGGTAAGACGTTGAATAGGCCTGGAGACAGATATATGTATCTGGTCTGAAGCCGAATTCACGGGCCGAACTGTTGCGGCTGTTGAGTCGTAGCCGTTGGTCGAGGTTGTCGCAGGTCGAAATTCCCCTCTGCCCATGTGTCTTGAGGAGGGCGGCGGAGAGCTAGTTGCTTTGGCCTACCTAATCGGGACAAGAGCCCGCCGGAGCTTGTGTGACGTGCTGGTAAGACTTGGCGAATTAGGGCGAAGGTCAAAGGGCACGTCCCGCATTCCATTTGTGCCTGAGGTAATGAGGCCAAAACTGTGTTGCGGTGGGCTCAGCGCCTAAATGGATGCCCCTCCCCCATCATGACGGGACAATTCCATGCCCCGCGCCACCACTTATTTATTACCTTAGATCCAAGTACCCCGTACAGAGGATTTCGTACGTACGCATTAAACCCAACCCAACGATGAAGCCGCCACCTGGCATTCCATGCTGCGGGACAGCATAAGCTCATCTAATACGTGCAAATGTGTAAATGACGTCTTTGGCTAGACTCGGCCAGGAAACGTCCCTCGTGCCAGGACAAGCTCCCGTCCTGCTGACCTGAGACGCCGAAGCTTGAGCCAGTCGCAAAGCCGCTGCTGGGCATTCCGTGGCACTGCATGGCCACTTGAACGCTGGGACACACGGCCCGGTGTGAGAGGCGGATTGTCGGTGGACCGTGGACCGTGGACCGTGGACCGTGGACCGTGGGCCGTGGACGGCAGACCGCGGATGGCGGCGGTGGCTCCGATGACCGATGACCATTGCCCACCTGTAGGTCTTCCTTCGAGACAATTCATTCTTCAACTGTCTTGACTTAACTTAATCTTTCTTTCTTACTTTCCTCTCTTCTTTCTTCTTTCTTCTTTTTTCCTCAAGACCAATCTCTCAAACAACTCCCTTGTTGAACACTACTTTATCGTTGAACTGCAACACTTGCTGTAGTTAGCTCTTTGCCACAACTCGCCTACCCGAGATAATCGCGGGCTTCTTGTTGTCACTCATCCGTTAAAATCGCCCGTTTCCAAACCTGCAATCTCTTACTAGGAAGACACGACACTTCATTGTTGGGACACTGAGCACCCATTGCCGAGTTTCAATCACTCCTAGTGTTATTTACCGCCTTCTCTGCTTCAACTTTCAACAACAGCCATCATGACTGTCGACAACCACGTACCCCAATCCTCCACTGAGAACGGTGTTGTTGCCAACGGCTCATCTGCCAACGGCCATCCTCGCACCAAAATCTGCGTCTACTGCGGCGCCAGCCCTGGAGCCAGTCCTGCTCATATCGAAGCCGCCCGCGCTCTTGGAAGGGCCATGGCCGCCAGCAACATCGACTTAGGTGAGTCACGCCGTCCAAAGCCGGGTGGAGCCGACCTCCGGCCTCAACCCCGTGGCGGCCCCTGCCGGGCATCATTGACCGTGGAACTGACGTTGATTTAATAGTGTACGGAGGCGGAACCGTAGGGCTCATGGGCGAGGTGGCAAAGACCATCGTGTCTATCAACGGCCCTGAATCTGTTCACGGCATCATCCCCGAAGCTTTGGTCAAGTATGAACGTGATGGCACCTATCAAACCGTCAACGGCAACAACCAGGTCGTTCCCGAAGAGGCCGTGTATGGCCGAACCACTGTCGTCAAGGACATGCACACCCGTAAGAAGCTTATGGCGGAAGATGTTTTCAACGGTGGCCCCGGAAGCGGCTTCATCGGCCTGAGCGGCGGCTACGGAACTGTGGAGGAAATTTTTGAGACCACCACCTGGAACCAACTTGGCATCCACAACCGAGGCATCGTACTTCTCAACATTGCTGGTTACTGGGACGGGATCATCCAATGGATGGACCGGGCCGCTGAGGAGGGGTTCGTCAAGCCCGCCAACAAGGACATCCTCGTCACCGCAGAAACTGCCGAGGGCGCTATCAAGGCGCTCCGCGAATACAAGGTTTCCGACGCAATCTATCAGCTAACGTGGGGAAACCAGTAGGTGGGCGCCATTTTGAATAGAGATGCTGGGTTTCAGGGGCTTTCCTGCGGATAATGGGCAAGCGTCCTGGCGTTGGATTCAGGCATGAATGACTGCTCTTGGTTCTCCACTCAGTAGTACGCACCGATGGGACATAGTCGGTGTTTTCATACCGCAGCACTTAAATAGATGAAGTAATGATCAAAGCCATTTCTCTCAACTGACTTGAAGTGAGACCCATGAGTGCTGCTTCTGCAGCCTGTAATTGTACATGATCTAACTAGCTAGCACCCGCCGACGCCGCAATTTATCTCCTTCTATTAGCAGTCTAGCTGTCCACCTCCATATCTTCGTCGTCATCTCCGCCGCCTTGGCCCTCGGCGACGCTCTCGATCCACTCCTGGACCTCGAACCCGTCATAAAGCTTGAAGGGCTCAACGGTCTTCTTGGTTCCCTCCGTCTTAACGCCCACCACGCCCACCGAGGTGTTCTCTACCGTCAGCTCCTTGTCTTGCACCAGACTCTCCTTGAGAGCCTTGAGGCCGTGCTGGATGAGCTCCTCTCTCGAGCAGTCGGCAAAGGCATCGATATTCCGCTCTAGGTACGTCCGCGCCATCTGGCTTCGTGCGCCAATTGCAAAGGCAAGCATCTCCTCCGTCATGCCCGAGGGCTGGAATTCGAACAGGTGGGGGCCACGCTCGTCAACGCCAGCGACGAGCAAACCCACGCCGTATGGCCGCTTGCCGTAGACTTGAGTGTTGATCTGAGCCTTCTCACCGATCATATCGACGAGGGAGCGGAGAGGGATGGAGCGGCCGTAGGTGAGTCGGTGACCCAGGCACTGCTGCTTCATGAAGTTGGAGAGGACGCGGGCGTCCGAGGTGAGACCGGCGATGGCGATACCGGCATGTTCATCGATGGAGAAGAGCTTCTTCTGGTAGGATGAGAGCTCCTCGGCGTTGCGCTGCAAGCTAGGTTAGAAACACATCGCTTGGCATGCCGACGGGGCATGGAGGGAGGAAAGCAGTCGCACCTTGATTGCGCACAGGACGGCATGGGTCTTGCTGGCAATTCCGACGACGACCGAACCCTGCTTCACTGCCTCGGCAGCATATTCAATCTGGAATATTCGGCCCTGGGGGGAGCTGTGCAGGTGTTAGCGTGCTGGAGCACCAGGAGACCTTGCGAGACCCGCTGGGGGCGGGCGGCATACAATGTGACGGAATCGTTGTCGTAGTTGTTTCTGAACATGGTGAAGTGTGGGCTGCTCTAGCAGCGTTTGCTATAGGATCGAGTCGGGGGGCGGGAGAGGGGATTGGGGGGAGGGCAGCGTGGATGGAGATGGTCGGTAAGCAGGAGCTTTAGTTTGGCGATGATGTTGGTGTCTGGAGTTGAGGCCAAGGTCCACGCAGCCGCCAGGCAGCTCAAGCTTCGTCGCCTTGCTACGCTGAGACCGTGGCAGCCTCGATTATTGCCGGAGATACTCCGCGACACCGCCTTCCCGATGGGGGAGCTCTCATGATGGGGGTGTTTGAAGGTCAGTTATTTGTACTGAAATACCAGGGTGATTTCACCTACAATTAATTATGGTTGAAATTTTAGTAATTCTAGAATTTCCAAGCTAAGAAGACCTCACTACAGATGGTATCAACCTGGATGCGTTTAATCCACAACATTGGTGATGAGTTAACTACAGCAAAACGATCAGTGGTTTCATGCCCCTCGCCTCGCCGCTATTTAAGCTTGGCTGCCCATGTCGAAAAGCACAGGCACTTCCATTTGTTCCCTCCACAACTTACCTTATGCATAAGCCGTCTTGCATAGGCATCCCTCTGTGATCCATGAGTGCCATCATCCCACACATCGCCGTGACATAGTGGTGCACCTCCTCCGAGGCCGGCATCTCATCCCACGTCTTTCACGGCGGTGCGGAGTCGTCTTGTTGGGTTTTTGTTGTAAAGTGCCCTATGTAAGGGGGGTTCTGTGGTCCCGTAAGGGACGTTCGTCTCTTGCGACAGTTTTTCTTTGACGGCTTTAACCTAACTTCAAATGAGGAGCCCATTGTGAACAGCATCTCTCCAATCCCCTGCTTTTTACTCGCCTCGTAATCTTAACCAGTAACTAAACACTCAATCCCCTTGATCATCGCTTGGTATCGTTATTCTATCTTGCAGTCCCGGGATCGCCTCACTCGTCGACTCAGAAGCCCGGAAGCTCCCTTCCAGTGCGGCCACTTCCTATTGGATGACTCATGAGGAGACTGGAGAACGGCGCCAAAGAAAGAGGATCTAGTCAACTACCTGGACATCCCAGAGGACTACGATGTTTTGTTCATGCAGGGCGGCGGTACTGGTGGGTTCTCTATCACCATGGACAACCTCGTCGGCGTCTGGGTGACGAAGAAGAGGGCCCAGCTCGCAGCGCAGCTCAACAAGCCGGAAGACGATGCCGCCGTGCTTGAGACTCTCAAAGCTGCTGTGGAGACGGAGCTCAAGGTTGACTACCTCGACACTGGCAGCTGGTCCAAGAAGACCTCCGACAAGGCTGTGCGACTGCTTGGCCTCGAGTATGTGAATGTGGCGGCCGATGCGCGCAAGATTAACGACGGTGAGTTTGGCAAGATTCCTGAGGAGAGTACCTGGAACTTCCCCAAGGATGCCGTCATGGTCTACTACTGCGGCAACGAGACGGTTGACGATGTCGAGTTCCCGGCTTTCCCCAAGTCCCTGCTTCCTGGTTCTGACGGTTCGGGCCCTATTCTCGTCGCGGACATGTCCTCCAACATTCTGTCAAGGAGAATTCCCATCAAGAAAGAACTTCCCCGTCATTTTCTTCAGGGCCCAGAAGAACCTCGGTACCCCCAGAATCACCGGTGTCGTCACCAGGAAGAACCTCCTGGCTCCCAAAACCCCCCAGCCCGATGCTGCCCTTCTTCGAAAATTGAGCCTGCCTATTCCTCCCATCATCCTCCAGTATGATATCACGGCCGAGAACAACTCCCTCTACAACACTCTTAGCATCTTCGAGTAAGTGATTTTAGAGTGAGAGCGATCTCTTAACATGCTGGCAGCGAATAGTTACATTGCCGGCCAGGTCCTCAAGAAGCTGCTGCGAACCTACACTAACAATGTCGATAGCCAAGAGAAGTCAACGCCAAGACTGAGCTCATTCACGACACCCTTGAGGCTCACTCTGAAATATATCGGATCGTCCCCGACAAGTCGGCACGATTAAGAATGAACATCTGCTTCCGCGTTACCAAGGGTGGAGACGTAGATGCCACTGAGAAGGCCTTCCTGAAGGAGGCGACAGCTCTTGAGCTGACCGGCCTTAAGAGCCACCGCAGTGTGGGTGAGATACGAGCCAGCAAGTACAATTCCATTCCGTTAGAGGGTGCCGAAAAGCTGGCTAAGTTTATCCAGAATTCTGCTTCGTCTTAAGGTGTGGATGGCGCATAGGATGGGAAGTAACTGATGATGAGCATGGCGAGGACCAACACAAAATTAAATGTTGTATTCAACATTGGCAACATATATGTAAATAGGCTTGGCAAGGAAAACAAAAACAAAAACTTTATCTGGAAAATATTGAACCCTGTGAGATCCCTAGTATTAAGACGGCATATGCAGACTGAAGACAGCATATGCTTGCTAAGAGGTAGGTGCTATTTAAACGCGATGGGCATTGATCATTTCCGGAATGAATTGAGGACCCGAGTTCTGAGACTTCCACTAAGATAGACCAACTTCCAGGGGATGAATGCGCTAAGACCCCGCTGCCATGCACCCCACGTTTTGGTGCTCAGAGGAGGAGCTTGGGAGCCTCAGCGGTCCGCTATGGCTGATTAACCTCAGGCCCCATTCGACCTATCGATTCGTACCCTGAAGCGAGCCAAAAATTCGAGACTTCTCTCATCAGCATCGGCTCGTCGTGGACACAACTACCACCCTAATTTGACTCTAATCTTATTAATCTTGTTTGTATCAGGTTTGATCCTTTCACCAATGCTCAGGAGCGCTCTCCGTCCGAGGAGACTCATTTGCACCTGGACTCTCTCACGGGCTGGGAGGCTCGCCAATTGCCCAGGCTATGCAGCAGCACCCTTATCATTGGCACACATAACGCAGGGTAGGGGGATTTCAAGACTCTTGTTACAGAAGTCACCGTCTTCGGATATCGCGGACGATTATTCTCGATTTCCTGCCATTGATGATACGGTTTATGCCCTGTCGACCGCCCAGGGCCGGGCTGGCATCGCCGTTATTCGGATTTCTGGCCCTGCAAGCTTAGAAGTACGCATCTCCTGCGATCGGCTATAACAACTTGACTAACGATGGGATCAAGGTATACAAGGCATTGTGTCCGTCAAAGGCACTGCCCAAGCCGAGATATGCAACTGTGCGACCCCTCTACGATCCCCAGACCCTAGAGGATCCAATCGTCCTGGACTCAGAAGCCCTTGTTCTTTACTTTCCTAGTCCAAAAACCGTGACTGGAGAAGATGTCTTGGAACTACATGTCCACGGCGGACCTGCGACTGTCAAAGCTGTCCTCTCTGCCATTCCTCGGTGCTCCACAGCCGAGCGCATACGGTATGCCGAGCCTGGAGAATTTACGAGGCGAGCGTTCTTCAACAACCGTCTCGATCTAGCCCAGATCGAATCATTGAGCGATACCCTCGCGGCCGAAACAGAGCAGCAGCGTCGCGTTGCCGTACGTGGCAACTCGGGCGTCCTTGGCCGCGCATACGAGGCCTGGAGAGAACAGCTGTTACTGGCCCGCGCAGAAATCGAGGCTTTGATTGACTTCTCCGAAGACCAACATTTCGATGAATCCGAATCGGATCTGCTGGGGAACGTGAAAGAGCGGGTGGCCAGGATGCTGCACAGCATTGAGCTGCATGAGCAAGGCAGCCAGCGGAACGAGCTCCTGAAGAACGGAATCCGAATTGCGCTCTTGGGCCCGCCAAATGTCGGAAAGAGCTCACTCATGAACTTAATCGTCGGGCGCGAGGCATCCATCGTCTCTGGTGAGGCTGGCACAACACGAGATATTGTGGAGGCCAGTCTCGACATACGAGGGTATCTTTGCTCATTCGCCGACACAGCCGGGTTCCGGTCAGAACAATCCGGGTCGATCACTGGGGCGGAGGTAGCTGCGATTGGAGCCGTTGAAGAAGAAGGAATTCGGAGGGCGAAGCAAAAGGCATTGAATTCGGACATTGTCGTGGTACTGGCGTCTGTGGAGCAGGGGTCTGGCGGCTCATTCATCCATTACGACCGGGAGACTTTAAACCTTGCAGTACGGGCCGAATCGTGTCTAATTGTGGTTAACAAACGAGATTCTGTCGATCCCGACGAGTTTACGAAACTTATCCAAAGCTTTAAAGAGACGGTCCAAGCACGAGATCCCAAGTTAGCGGCGGCTGAGCTGGTGACGATCTCGTGTAAGGAGGCTCAGACCACGGCTGTGGATACGAAGGATCCGGGTGGCATCCAGACGGTCATGAACAGCCTTGTCGGTTCTTTCAGGAGTATGACCTCGATGCCTGCTGAACTGCAGGATCTCCTCGGCGTGACGGAGCGGCAGCGGCAGCTCCTGGTCAAGTGCCGCCATCACTTGGAGGTCTTTATGGAGGAGGCGCAGGTGGAGGAGGGCGAGCCTGACGCGGACGCGGTGCTGGCGGCTGAATACCTTCGGTACGCCGCTGATTGCCTCGCGCGGATAACAGGGCGTGGCGAGTTTGGAGACGTGGAGGATGTGCTGGGGGTCATCTTTGAAAAGTAAGTTCTGACTGTGGCTTCTGCGCCTCCATATCTGCCCACTTTTTGCTGTAGAAATTGCGAATGCTGACTGGGTGGTAACTAGATTTTGCGTGGGCAAATAACGAGGACACAAAATCAGGAGAGAGAGAGAGAGAGGAGTTGAAGAGACCATAGTGTATTTTTTGGTGGGGTTTTCGCAAACCTCCATGGTCTGTCTAAATCTAGGTTGCTGTGTCTAAAGAGTCTAATGTCTAAGTTCTAAACGCCGCCCAATGCGAAGGAAAGACAAGAAGGGGTTTTTTTTGAGGGTAAAGAGCGAGCCGTCCACCGCCAGGGTTTTGGGTTGCAATGATGAGAAGAAAAGGGATAGAGAAAGAAACCCGAACAAGGGAGATGCGAAACCATGCCACAAGTGGAAATGGGGGGTTTCCTTTTTCGCTTGCCATTTCATGCAACGCCGTGCTGTGATTTTGTTGTTGAAAATGGAGTCGCCTTTTCAACTCCTTGCAATGCGATGCGAATCTCGATGCCGACGCCTGAGGCCTGATGCCCAATGCCGGTTCTATACCGATGCTGATGCCAATGCCGAAAATGTTGATGCTGGTGCGGATGCTGGTGCAGATGCTGATGCAGATGCAAGATAAAAGAAGATGCAGATGAAAGATGGAAAAATAAACTCTAGACTCCGGCCCAATGCTTATCTCAAAAGAGATATGAAAACGCCCCATCCATGCTGGCCTCCAGACTGGATGCAATACTGGGGGTTTGGTGTGATGTATTCTTCTTTGACTTGGAAGGCCGAGCTGCATTTACTCGTCGTCGTCGTCGGACTTGTTGTAGCCGGAGCGGCCCTTGTTGCCAGAGTCATCATCGTCGCCGTCCTTGTTGTAGCCGGAACGGCCATAGTCGGCTTCGGGCCCGTTGTAGCCGGAGCGGCCGTAGCTGCTGTTGGTGGGCTTGGAGTCGGAGGTGTCGTCGCCGTCCTTGTTGTAGCCTGAGCGGCCGAAGGAGGCGGAGGTGGGAGCGAAGGTGAGAGTGAAGGCGGCCATTGTGAGAGATTTGTGTGTATGTTGTTGGAGCTTGGATGTGATTTTGGGAGTGATTTGGGGAGTGGAAGTGGGAGTGGGAGTGTGGGTTATTATAGAAGATTGGGTTGTTGTTGTGGTGGTGGTGGTGATTGTGGTGATTGTGTTAGTGGTTGGTCTCGGTGATGCAGAGTTGCTTGAGTGATGTAGTGGTGGTGGTGTAGAGGCTGTTGATGCTTGAGAGTGTTGAGTGTGTGATGATGGTGGTGATGAAGTATTGATTCGACTCTGGCGATGCTGGAGGATTATATACAAGATGCATCTCAACCGAGATATGATTCCAAGGTGTCAAGAACCCCAAATGATGGTGGTGTGTGAGGACTCGAAGCTGCACGCCCCCTCCTTCCCGTCCACTTGCACGAGCCACAAGCACTGCAATCGTGCAAGTGTAACCTCTCTTCTTGTGTTGTTAGCGTTCCCCGAGGTGCCGAGCCGTTTCCAAACAAAGAAACAGATGACGGAGCGAGAGAGCCAAACGAGCGGTTGACCCAGAGCCCGAAAAGGCCGGCCGGGCAAGTTGGGGTGGTGGACTGCGCCATGTCGGCGAACAGCAGGGGTGGCTGGTGAGCCGTGAGTGGGCAGTATAACGGGCGACGGGGCCGTAGGGCTGAGGAAACACAGGCACACACACAAGAGAGACAAGAAGACACGGTTCAGTCAGTTCAGAGTCATGGCCACGGCATATTGACTGTCAGCTCTTCAGCCCGGTGGGTGCCACCCCTTTCGCCTGTTCATTTTTGGAAGGGGGGGGGGGGCGGTTTTCTGTGCCATCTCTGCTTACGGTCCATCAGTCACAGCCACCCCTGGAACAGAACATTCCTTGATCCCTGCTGATGATGATGAGCAGCAACGGTATGAAGTACATACGATAGGGTCCTTGATTGCTTGACTCCCTACTCCGTACTAAGACAGACTTTACACTACTGTAGGCTAGAATGCGCTGGAGAGGACAAGTCACGTCGTCGTCGGCGGCATCCCGGCGGATGCGAATAAGACGACAAGATGGATGGGCGGGTACAAGTCGCTTCGTAGTCGAACGTCAGATCCATCAGAGACACGGTGACACGGGCTCGCTGCAAGGCACAATTAACAGTGTGTGCTGCCGTCTCTCCCATCCTCTATCGTCGTCCCGGGTTTCCGGGATGTGATGCCGTTGGTTGAACGAAACTCGCAGTGCGTCCCGGTGCCGATCCTGTCGACGTCATTGGATGACTCCTTCGGTCAAGTGTTGACGACCATGTGATATCGCAACCGAACAAATTTCTTGGGATCTCTTCCAGCGCTTCCGGCTCCATGCCTCGTGATGCATTGATTGAACCCGAGTTGATTTCGTAAGTTGTCTCAATTCAGTCAAGTCTGTGCTCCGTCCTCGTAGAATGTGTCCACTGAGCCCATTCCGGGGAAACGCTGCAAGTCCACGGTACTTTGTACAGTACGTAGTAGCTATGGAATATTCGTACTGATTACCCGCGAATTGATTCACTGCTGCCTACTCCGTATCTGCCTAAGGTATCGAGGGCCCATGATGCGATACCCGTCGACTTGCATCGGCCAAACCCGTGAGATCCACCACCTCCACCACACGCTAGTCTAATACCCAGATCTCACTGCTTTCGATGCTCACAATCGCTTCTCGTCCTTCACCCAACACCCTGTTCCGGACTTCAACGATCGCCGAGGTCACCTAGTCTACATCCCGAGCGACTACCTTCCGAGCGACTTCTTGTTCCTCTGCTCGCCGCCCGCCCTCACCGCTCTCGCGGCCCATGATAACTGAACTGACTCACTCGATGTAAGCGGCCGATCTAGACTGTCATCTCTACGTCGTTGCCGCCGACACCCACCATCATCGCCGGTTCACCCAGTGCCTCGGGAACCCACCCACAAACGATGAAACGTAGCAGCTCGTCCGGATCGGGCAACAGCACGTCCTAAAGGAGCCTTCGCGGTTCGTTTCCTGTCTCCCAGCGGGCCATGTAAGCAAGATGGACGGGCGAGGCGGCGGTGTGATTGGGCCGGGAGTTTTGCACGCCGACTTCTGGGACGGCCGCCGCGATGCCGCAAGCCCCCGATTACCACGGACCTCCCGGGGGTCCGTCATTATGAGTCGGTCACTGACCGGGGTGAAGCAGCCCTTGACCGAGATCATTGGGACGCTCACCTATTGGCCAGCCTACCTGCAGGGCGCTGCGCGGATGGCTCTCCGGCCGAGAGACGGAGCACAGGCGCATGTCTTGGCGACTGGAGGTTGGAGGTTGGATCCATCACCATGTGCGTGCCGGATGAGTAAGGCTCTCTACCCCCACCTCTCAATAGTTCCATCATCTCATCCAAGCCTTACTGGCTGTATCTCGAAACCCTCCAACCACAGTCCCAGACACTCTCCTGGCTCCCGGGTCCAGCCCCGTTCCGCCGCCACAACCCGGTGCCCCGCCACACCACTACCCCATCGTTAAGCGCCTTAAAAATAGCAATCCGGCTCCTCATTCGCTTCTTAGCGCGCGTCTGGCTGACGGCCCCACAGATCCACATCCCGTCTCGCTCCCCAGCCGCCTGCACCGCCTCACCTCGCCGAACTTCCTCCAACCAGACCTCGTCCCCCTGCAACATCCACATTTCTCGCATCTCCCAGGCACACACACAGCCTGTTCGACGAACCACATGGCAGCGCGTTTCCCAAAAGTCAGCCTTGCCTGCGCTTCGTGCCCCGTTCTCACCTGTCCCGTCAGACTGGCTGCCTCTTCAGACCCTGGCTCAGTTGCTCAGATCCTAATCGCTTGGCACATGGGCGTTCGTTTCGTTTCGTTTTGCTCTTGACCTTCTCCCCCTTGGAACGGGCGCCCTGGATCCGGGAGCTTGTCTCGGGAAGGAAGCGCGATGAAGCCCTGGTCCATGCTTGTCTCAGGAACCATCCCTGCCACAAAGGCTCGAGGTCGACTAATTGCGCCAATCATGGCCCTGGGCTTCACTCGAAGTCGAGAATAGCACACCACCAGCCTCAGCCCTGTGCGAACGACATGTTTGCGGCTCTTGCAACGTGCCGTGGCAGTGCTCTATTTGCCGGTCTTCCTTTTTCTTCTTCTGCCGCTGGTTCAACACAGTCACATGCAACGTTCCAGACTTTGACCGTTCAAGTAATAATCGACGAGATACATATCACTATGACATTGGTTCTTAGTCATTACCTCAACGACTCAACGTCGGTCTCCACGACTCACCTGCGGTGAGCCGGCCGCTTACACCAACGTATTACTCACTTCACAATATTATCCCTGAATTATGATGCACTGTGCCAGCCTGGGCATCGTCAGCGGCTGAGATACGGACGTTTCATTCAGAAGCGGTATCATGAATCGAGAGCGTTGTACCTTCTATCTACACGAGGTGCATTTGACCACCGACTCTACATCAGTCCTATTAGAAGCCCTAATGAGACTTCGACACTTACACTTAGGTCATCACCTCTCACATGGCTTAGACATATCATGTAACCTTACTGCCTCGTTGCCAGCAACGGACTGACTCAACTGCCAGCCGGCATCCGGTATGTGGATTTCAACATCTACACACGCGATTCTGACTCCCCGTCTCTTCGCGGCATCATAATCGACTGGCTCACAGCTCATCCTTTGTTCGGCCCCCGTCGATTGGCTCTTCCATAGCCATGACCTTGACCACCAAGCTCGTCCACCCGGTGAAGTGCTGCGTCCGCTGTCCGGCGCCCGTGTCGGGATCATACTGCTCCCACGCGAAGCCAGTCTCCTCCCAGCTCTTGTAAATCGTATCAACAAGGTTCTTGCGCAACCGGGAGAATAGATCCCGGGCCTTCCCTTGGTAGGGGCCCTCCTGAGAAGCCACATTCTAAAGCCGGGGTCAGTTATATCGAACCATAATTCAGGGGTAAGTAAGAAAATAGGGGCAGAACTTACTCGCAGCTGGGACACAGCCAGGTAGTTGATGGGCATCCAGACGGGACTACGCCAGTAGTTCTCGCCAGTGCCGTAGAACTCATCCTGTTTGCTCAGACTACGCAGTCCGTGGGGGCTAAAGAGGTGATCCTCGTCGCCAATGAGGTCCAGGATCTTGCCTAGCTTGGGATCGTCGGGCTTCATCAGGCCAACCAGGAACGGGAACAACGAGATATATCCCTTGTGGCACACTAGCGTATGCTCCTCGTACTCGTCAATCGTCGCGTCGCAGTAGCAGCCCTCCTTCTCCGACCAGTGGAGGTCGTCCAGGTTGTGTTCAATGGCAGTGAGTACCTTCTCGTATTCAGCCACATCCTCGTCGATGCCCAGCGCGTCCGCGATGTTCAGCAGCGACTTGGTCATGAGGCCCACCCACGACATGAGATCGACGTGCAGCTCGCCGGGATGCGGGGGCTGCGCTCGTGGGTAGTCGTCCAGGCCACTTGTCAAGATGTGTGTCTCCGTTCGGCCCTTCCATCGGTACGCTTCCTTGCTTGAGAAAGCCTCGCGGTCGTATGACTTGATATCACCACGCTGAGTCTTGCGGAACCAATCGTACTGGCGGCGGAGGAGGGGGTACATTTTGCGGAGGTACGCCTCTCCGAGCTCGATGTTGTCGAGGTGGGCCGTCTGTAGAGGGTTGCCAGCCGATAGCTGTTCCTTGGCGGCAGGTTGGGTTCCATTGGCTGCACGGAGGCGCTCCATGAACCCCTCGAGAATGAGGAAGAGGGTTGGCGGGTTGGCGTAGTGAGGGTATTGGACCCGGAACTCCTCGGGCACCTTGTCGCGTGCCTCTGCGCCGAGAATCTGCTCTCGGGCAATCCAGCCATCCTCATCCATGGTGTTGTACCAGCTGCTAACAATCTCCAGGGTTAGGTCGATATCCCAATCCGCAATCGGCACAAGGTGGAATCCCTCGTCCCATAGGAAACCTCGAGGAAAGAAGGGCCGCGACGGAACACTCGTAAACAGCTCGTATGGGCCCTCGGGTGTTTGCTGTCTCCGGGCCCTTGCCTCCGCAGCACCCTTCCAGAATCCTTCGTCTTCCTCATCATACTCAGGCGCATACGACCGATCGATGATCTGATGGCCGTTGAAGTATCCCACGCCGCCCAAGAGATTGGAGAACATGCTCTTGCCGAACTGCTTGTACTTGTCGGCCGTGTAAGGAGCCTTAAGGTCAAAGACGCCAGAGAAGCGCTCGGCGAAGGACTCGGAAGTCTGCTTGATTTCCTCCGTCACGTCCTCAGACGTCAGCTCTCTGCTGGCTGACGCGGACGAGAAGATGACGTCAAACTCGAAGGACCCTTCAAACGTTTTCTGCACAATGTGTACATTGCCTTTACCAGGCTGGTGGTCCACCCGGTAAACCTGCCACGGCGGTGGCGGGTTGGCCATGTCGGCGTTTTCTTGGACGAATTTGACCGCGTCCTGGAGGTGCTTGTAGACGACCGGCTTGCCCTGCCACACCATCTCCGGAGGGACGTCTGCACTGACAACGACGGTGGTGTCTCCATGCCGACTGGGTAAGAGACCATGGCTGGTTGATGGGTGCTTTCCATTGCCCTTTGTGATGAGAAGCTTGTAGTCGCCTAGAGTCTTGGAGTTTCCCTTGAGCTCTATATCTTCCTCGAAGCCGAATTCAGTGCCCTGGCCGTCAACCGCCAACTCGCCTCCCCCCTCTTGGGCGATGTAGTAAAACAGCATCGTCTTAGTGTCGGGCGGGACACCCTCTCGCAGTTGGCCCTTGATCCTGGCAGCCCAATTTCCGCCGTGGTTCCCACCGGGGATTTTGACAAACGAAGTCGTGAGGTCGATTCTATTCCCCTCGTCGTGAATCGTCTGGGTCCCGCCAGTACGCGCATCATACTCATCCCACCCATAACCGTGGATATCCTCGCCCTGTTCGCAAGTGTACCGGAAGCCTAACATGGGCAAAGGTTAGCAATGCACGCAACTCCCGGGACGGCCCGCCCGCACATACCACGCTGGATGTCGTCGAAACCGTCGACCCTCCCCCACATCAACCCCGTCCACAGAGCATTGGGTGTCCGCGGCCGCACACCAAAATAAAGGTTTGGTTTGTAGGGCCCCCAGAAGAGGCTCTCGTTGTTCTGGCGTCCGGTTTCGGTGGTGAGCACCGAGGCAGCATCGACGTCGTCCGCAGCCGAGGCGCTCAGGGCGAGGATGGTTGCGACCACCCATTGCGCCAGCTTCGCCATTTTGGCAAGGTCAAGGTCACTTCCTCGAGACTCGCAGGATGGTCTGGAGGAAGATATCAGAATGGTATTAAAGTAAAAAGTGTTGCGTCACCGGCGTGTTTCTGCGCAACCGAGTGAGTGAACACGTTGGTCAATGGCGGTTGGCAATGGTCCAAACATGCAAGGCTGAAGCTCTGAGAGATGGTGGTCTTGGCAGATACAAGCTCTGGCCAATAGAAACGTGGCTTTCTCACAGGCCACCGCCACCTTCATCGAGACCCACTCGCCGCACCACACCCAGTTCGCCGTTTCTCAGCCTCCCCAAAAGTCGACGCCGGCCGGCCTTGACATCATTTCCACTCCTCCCTCAACTTCATCCCTTCTCCAACACTACAGCCATGGCCGACCCCCGCCGCCGCCACCGGCCAGACAGCCGCCAGATGTGGGACGAGTCCGACCGCCGAGATCGTCGCGGCGGCCCGCGCGACCGCGATAGGGACCGCGACAGGGACGTCGATCGACGAGGGTATCGCTCCCGCTCACGCGACCGCCGTGGCGGACACCGAGATCGCTCGCGCTCGCCCGAGAGGAGAAACGCGGGCCGCGGCAGCGATAGGAACAGGCCGCGTGGTCGTAGGGATGGCCCGCGACATTTCGACGACAGGGATCGAAGGGATAGGCGTGGAGAGGACGACGAGGACGATGCTGCTCGACCACGTCGCGAAGACAACACAATCAGAAGAGGTACGGCCCTCCCACGCTCCTCTTACTTGAGAAACAAGGCTGACTCTCCTTCCAGACAAACCCCGCCGCTCTGCCTCGCCCCTCAACCGCTCCCATAGTCCCTCTCACGACGCAGCGCTGCCCACGCGGTCCAAGCCCGACGCCAAGAAGCCGGCCCCCCACATGTCCTTCAAGGTCTCTGCTCGCGACAGTCGCTCTCCGCGGCGCAACGACAAAGACGATGCAGGCGATGACGACGCTATGGACGCTGGCGAAGTGTCTGACGAGGAAGAGCCCGTGGTGGATGACGACGAAGCGGCGATGCGCGCCATGATGGGCTTCGGCGGCTTCGGCACGACCAAAAACAAGAAGGTTGCGGGCAACAACGTCGGAGCTGTCAAGAAGGAAAAGAAGCTGGAGTACCGCCAGTACATGAACCGGCAGGGTGGGTTCAACCGGCCCCTGAGTCCCTCAAGATAAGCCAGCAGAGGATAGTGGACGCTCGGTTCAAAGCACGCATGACTTAATGATTTGATATCCGTTGAAAGAAAAGAAAAAGGGCTGGGCTAAAGATAATAAAGGAGAGAGCAGGGTTATTCAGCAGGCGTTAAGAATAAGAGCTTCAAGTGATAACACAACCATGGACACGGCTTGTAATGAAACCCATATCAAGTTCAGCCTCCAAAAAGAAACCCATGACATTTGGGTAAAGAATACCAGATTTGATGAATTGTGCCTGTAAGCATAGCGGAGTAAACCCATCCAGGACTTCCGATCCGCCCGGAGCTATTCTAGTTCTTAAAAAGATCCCTGCCATGTCTCCGTTCAAAAACGCTCCTCTTCTCTTGTGCTCCAGCTCTATGTGCTAATGTAGACATTACGTACGGCGCGCGCGTGGTATTTGACACATCGCTCGCTCCTATGTTGGCGTCCAACACCATGCTATGCATTTCCCAGTCCAGCCTTATCCCTCCTCATGTCTTATCCTCCTCTGCAGGTTCGCCGTTCGTGGACGCTGTCGGTGTTGGTACATCCCCTTCAACCGGGACATCCTCGGTCTTAACCTCCTGGTTTGCTTCGTTCTTGGATTCCTCCTTGGACTCTTCCTTTGACTCCTCCTTGGGTTCCTCCTTTAACTCCTCCTTGGTGGTGTCCTCGGAGTGGCTTGCGGTAGCTTTCTCCCGTCTTCTCCGGCGTAATTTCCGCTCCTCTTCGGCTGTTTGCCTCCTCGCTTTTCGGAGACTCTCCCGCTTCTCGGGATCGTTGTCATCTGCGCCATCACCTCCACGCATGCCTTGCAGCAACGCCTTTGCGCGGTCTGCAACATCGTCTGTGCCCTCCCGAGGCGATGATAGAGCTGGACTCAGCGGGTTTCCGTCTTCGTCGATACTCAGCTCCTTGTCCTTCACACTGACCTCGGCGTCGGGGATCTCGTTGATGTCCGGAATCTTCTGCCCTGATGCTACACGGACCTGGTGTCGGTCCTTGAGTCGCGCACGACGGCGTCGGTCTCTCTGATCCCGAACCTGCGGCGCAGCAGCACGTAGCTTCTCCAATAAGGAATCCATGGCGCCAGTGCTGGACGGAGATGCAGGGCCAACTTCCCCGACCGGGTTGTTGATCTTCAACTGGGCGTGCTTCCGCTTCATGGACGCCTCGTTGCGCTTCCTCGTTGCCTCCACTTGGACGTTCTTGTCCCGCGATTTCTTCCACTCGCCCAAAAATAGGGCTAACTTGGCAAAGAAGTCTCTTCGAGCGTTTTCGTCTGCAGGGTCTTCGCCGTAGAAGACCATAATATCCTTGTAGGTCTTCATCATCTCATCCAGATAGAGCTCCATCTGCTCTGCCTTCCTCCTAGCGTCCTTCATACATCGTTGAACAATCTGACTGACTCGGTCCTCGGGGTGGAATTTTTTGGGGTCGCTCAAGTTGCCGGAGTCCAGCGACATCTGTACGTTCTTGATGTTGTCAATGTATCTCCTCGCGTCGGCTTGGAGCGCCTCAATGTTGATCTTCTGCACCATCATGACACCGTTGATGTCATCGGCAAATCCTTCCCACTCGGGGTACTGGTTTCGAACAATTCGTTCCACAAGATCCGCCAACGTCGACTCGTTCTTGTCATCCTTCACCATGCCCAGTCTGGCCAGAGAGCTGAGCTTGAAACCACGCGCCTGTTTGTTTGCGTCGTTCATGTAGTTTCCAATATCCAAAATAAGACCAAGAACATTCATAAGAGACACGGAGTCCCGTAGAGACTCAGACACGACAACAACCTGGCGAACCTTCTCGTTAATCTCCTCATAGTCGGTTTCGAAGCTGCGGGTGAGTGCCAACGCCCTCATTCGACTCTTCCAATAATGGTGCAACTCAAACGCAGTAAATAAGTAAATCTGATCTTGGCGGGTTAGTTCGCTAGGATCTTGCTCCCGATTCTGCTTGTTGGCCTCAGGTCCGGTCCAGTCCTTGCTGTATGGTGCCATCTGCTTGACTGTGTTATCCGGTATGTTGCACAGGTCGTCCTTCTGCAAGAAGTCCATGACCACAGGGTTGTCTAGGACATCCGTATCGCAGTGGATGATCATCTGTACAATCTTCTCAACGGAGTGCTGGGAGAACTTGGCAAAAGCAATTTCTAATTTTCGTCAGCAGCCATATTCATGTCAAAGTTGTTCTGTACTCACCATAAGCCTTCCGTAGATCGGAAGAAATGAGTTGCTTCTTGTCATCCTTCTTAGCGGATCCGACACCAAGTCTCTTGATCTCCTTAGCCAGAAACAGCTTCTCAACTTCATCCAAGATGCCCTTGCGACTCAGTTCCTGGTACTTCTCCTCACGCTCCTCGGCGGAGGGTGTGTGTGCCGCCCAGTGACTCGTCTCAGGGGTATCAACCTTGTCCCAATGCAGAGCCTTGAGCTTCTTCTTAGGCCGCACAACGGGCAAGCCAATACCCGGGGAGGCAAAGACAGCTTGCTGAGCCAAGAAGTGGCCAGACCTTGCGCCAGGCATAGGAGGGGGTGGCGGTGGTGGCATCCCCCCGGCGCCAGGGAGGGGGGGAGGAGGAGGCGGAGGGGGAGGGCCACCCATGCCCGGTGACAGCATGCCCGGCAAGGGCGGGGGCGGGGGCGGAGGAGGTGGAGCCCCGGGGAGATGCCCGGGTAGAGGAGGCGGCGGAGGCGGCGGTGGCGGCGGCGGTGCACCGGGCAGATGTCCAGGTAGAGGAGGCGGAGGCGGCGGAGGAGGCGGCGGTGGTCCAGCGGCCTTGGTGACCTGGATCCTGGGAGTTTCGCCGTCGCCCGGGGGCGTGATAGGTGACTCGATACTCGGGTGCGAGGGACCAGTGGTGTTTTCGCCGTCCTCCGAATCGCTGGCATCGTATCTCTTGACTCTGGACCCAATCTCCCCGAGCAAGCCTGCCTGCTGCCTGGGATCCATGACAGGCCGCTTCATCTCGACGATCCTGGGCTTCTCAAAGACAACGCCGTCCTCGCCCTCGGTTTCTTCACCCTCCTCGACCAGCTCACCATCCTCTGTGCGTCGCTTGATAGGTTTGCGGGGAATCTTGGTATGGCGGCTGATGCTACCCAAGACACTGTTGGTGAAATCCCGGGGCGGCGTTCCACCACCGGGGGGTGTGCCTGGGATATCGCCTTCCATTTCCTCTCGCAAAGCACGAAGGCGGTCCGAGGGGCCCACGGCATCTCCCCAAACGCGGCCCTCCAGCTTGAACTGGGTCTTCTGTCGCTCAATCTGCATCTGCAAACGCTCCATGAGACGCTCGCGATCCAGGATGCCCTGCATTCGAGTCGGGTCTTCAATGGGTGCTGCCTTGTTATTGCTATTGCTGTTGCTCTTCGCGGCCTTGGAAGCGGCGACATCCTGCGCGTCTCGAAGCATGAGGTATAGCTCTCGCGTCTCTAGCTCGTTGCGTTGGGCCTCTTTAGCTCGCACCGTTTGAATTCCTTCCAGCTCAGCCTTGAGGCCGTCCGCCTGTCGCTTCTGGGCTTCAATGAATCGAGATTGCTCGTCCAGCTGCCGTTGAAGCTTGGCAACCAGTCCATCCGCGCCGAGTTCAAGCCTTGCTCGCATTTCGTCACGCTCTGCCATCGCGGCCTCCGCTATCTGCCGCGACTCAAGCGATTCGTCCTGCGCTTGTCGAGCCTCCGAGTCTGTGTGTAGCTTGTCAAGCAGACTCTGTACCGTAAAATTGAGACTCTGCTTGAGGTCCATGTTGGGCAGTCGGCGATCCATGGCAACGTAGCTCAACATTGAGTCGACCAGCTGAAACATACGAAGCCGCTCCTCGCCATCGTTGGCGCGGATGAGCATGAGGTGTTGGAGGGCGGAAACGAAGTAGTCCTGTGTCTTTGTTCCAACGAGCCGCTGCTGAATAGCATCGGCAATCTGTACCGGGTCGGTAAGATCCTTGACCTCCGCTTCAACGTTGTCCTTGATGCTGCTATTCTCCCGTTCGAGCATATCCTCGTAGTCAATGGCCTCGTTGGTACGAAACCGCTCGATTTGTTTGTCCAGGAGCTCATATTGAAAACCCTCCATCTTGTGCAGGATGCGCCTGATGCCACATGCTGTAAACTGAGCACGGATATGCACTCGTAACTGTAAGTCCTTCTCGGGCTGATCGACCATCATGTTGATGAGGAAGAGCGTAGCGACGGCGTATTCCATGAGCAGGTTCTCCATGCCAATACCGCCGGTCCTCAACTCTTCACTGGCGCCCACCAGACTGCCCATCTTTCCACGGCCATCGACCGTGACCTCAACCAAGCGCATCCAGGAGTCGAATCGGCCATTCTCGCCTCCCTGAGCCTTCACTTCATCCAAGGCCTGGATGACCTTGAGATGTCCTTCACCATTTTCACCCCAAGTACACAAAAAGGTGAGAATTTCGCTGACGAGTTTCCTCGTGGTAAGGCGTGGAGAAACCAGTGAGGTGGCGAGAGCAACCATGACCTTCTGGTGGACAAGGGCATCATCGGCACCAAACTTGTTGTTCATGAGGGCCTTGACACACTTGATGATATCATACTCGCGGTCGAGGTTTTTGTCAGTCCTGTTGCCCTCTGGCACGGCAGGGCCCTGTGCTGTCTTGCGGTTGATCTTAAGTAGCAAGGTCATCAGGGCGACCTGACCCTGACATTCAACGAATCTTTTGACCCAGCCGATCTGTTGGGTTCTTAAATTGACTTCCAAGCTCCCCATGCCCTTGGTATCGAGCCTATCCTCCATGACTCGTCGAACATACCACTCAGGGGTTCCCTCCTCGTCCGAGTAGGTGGTAATGTCGGGGGCTGCATATTGATTCGGGCGGGCACTCTGTCGGCGCTTCTGCTCGCCCTGCCACTCGGTGAGTCGGTCCTGGTATAACAACGTCCATTTCTTCTGGGAAGGATAAGCCATCATCTGCCTCCTGGCCTGCTCGGGCAAGTTGTGCCAGCCTCGCTTCTGCATGAGCTGGAGGAACATTTGCTCGACCACATTGTCGTCGTCTGGTTTCGGGAAATAGAAGCCATCGTGACCGCTGGACCCAGGCCCGGGCCCGGGGAACTTGGTTAGGCGTTGGGACTGATAGGGGGAGCCGTAAGAACTCTGGGAGGAAGGACTAGCCACTGCTAGATTTGATGCGCGGGAGAGTCTTTCGGGTGGGCCTTGGTTATTTGAGTATACGCTGAGGTTATCGGCAGAGCCTCGTCCGCTGGAAGTAATGTAGGAGTCGTATCGGCCGCCGTTGGCAGGACGGCCTTGGCCGGGGCCCCATTGCTGGTACTGAGCCTGGCGGCCCGTCGAGGCCATGGTGACATTATTGGGGGCCGGTGACCTACCAGGAGAGAGGGAGCCGGAGGGTGTGGTGGGGGTGTCGAAGCTGGGGTACTGGTGGAAGTCCATTCCTTTATTGAGATGGTGAGGTTGAGGCTCTCGGCCCACTGGCACCTGTTCGCCCTTGGGTAGGTATTGGACGGGGATCGGGGATCGGGAGCCGCCGGAGACGGTGTCGTAGGGAATTGACGTTATAACCCCAGCCATCATGTTGATGCCGCCATCGGGAGAGCCCGAGCGCTCAATGGAGACGATGGAGGAGTCTCTGTGGTGGCGCGAGGAACGAAAGCTGGCTGCATCGTCGGGGGGGTATCTGACTTCCTCTGCGGGGCGCTTATCTTTGTGCTTGCTGCGGGAGAAGATAGAGCGGCCGCCCGAGGACTGCCTCGTCTTGTCTGAAGACATGGCAAAGGCGACGCCGGTGCGGTGGTGGCCGCAGGAGTGGTGGCCGCAGCGGTGATGTTCGGCGAGATCGTAGTCGGGGTCGCGGCCGGGGGTTTGGAGAGGAGGAACAGACGGAGAAGCGAGTGGAGGAGACGGCTAGGTGGAACACGTGAAGACGGCGGTTTGGTGGCCCGGGGCCGGTCGCATGATGGGGGAACGGAAGACGCTTCTCTGCCGAAACGCAACAGGAAGGGGGCTTTGAGTGACGATCCGGGGAGGGGCCCGGGTCGATTTGGCCGGTGTGGTTTGGGGTTGAAACCTAGATGGAGCGCGGGTGCATGCGATGACGGAGTGAAGTTGGTTTCGCAAACGCAGACGCAGACGCAAAAGCACAGGCACTCCCGCAGCGGCGCGTTTGGCGTTACAGAGGCGGAAGCGGAAGCGGAAGCGGAAGGGAGGGGGTTGATTTGATTTGGTTTGCGGAGAGCCGAGGAGGAGGTGTGGGAGTGTCACGGAGGACGGAATGAGGAGCGCGAGAATGGCAGCAGACGACGCTGGATCGAGGCGGTGACTGTTGTCCTTTTTTGGCAGCCCGAGTCGGTGCTCGGGTCGAGTGCTGCGGCGTACTATTATGCAACAACCAGCAGCGGCAGCAGCAATTGTCGAAGAAGTGAAAGGTCGTCCAGGGGGTTTGATCTGGTCGGGGCTCGGTTCTGGTTTGGCCGCCCAACTTCGAGTTCGGGGGATGGATTCTACACAGAAGCAAGGGTAAGGTGAGGCCAGACGATTGGTTTGCGGCTTACGGGGATCAATAGGTCATTTTTAGCAGGTACCGGCGTACCTAGCCGTCGCCGCCGCCGCCGTTTGGCTGTGGCTGTGGCTATTGGAGCGGCGCTGAGCGCCAGGTCACAGGGGACGCTGTGGGGTCGGGTTCGTGGCTTCCTGAGCGCTGGAGAGTCCAGGATCGGGTACCTAGCCTAGCTACTACGGGCTTATTTAGGCTCTCGTGCGAGTGACGACGATGGGTTGCGAGCGGAGAGAAGCAGACGGGGCTATCTCCCGATCGTGGCCTCTGCTTAGGCTTACGGATTATAATTCAGAAATAATACCGCGTTTCTCATTGCTTCGCGAAGTGGTACAATAAGCTCGACCTCCCTTGCAGTGCCAGTCAAAGTTGAAAGTTAGGATAGAGCCGGAAGTTAGACTAGGTAATAGTTGGGGAAAAAGGCCCGGGCGGAATGGAAATGGAAGCAATGGCCCCTGAGAGAAATCTAAGGTAGATACTAGTCAGCCTGTTTTGATAGTCTTCTTAAGCTATGATATCCGTGAATAAGCAGAACGTAGTAGGCTATCTGCCTCTGTCTCTCCATCCCTTTTAACTACAAAGTCCCTCCTTTACCTATCAATCGGCCTGCCTACTTTAGGAGGCTCCAGCATGGCATTGGCTGGCTGGCATCCATGGTGGCATCCCATGTGCTGGCTGGCCGCATTAGACTGGGTGGAGAATGGGATGGCGATGGAGATAGGCAGTGGAGTGTCCGCCAACAAATCCGCGGTGTATGAACGGGGAACACTAATGAAAGAGTCCAATGGTACATTCGCGCATAGACTCTCAAGCTATCTATGTGCATCCGTGAGTGCGTGCTTCTTCATGCACCTGTTAAATCCAAGGCGTTTGTACCAAGTCTCAATCCCCGGTTTTATATCTAGCCCACCCATTTTGACCCTTGGTCAGACTCATGCGCACACATTTGTGAATCCATCCCGCCCGTGGAAGACTGTGCCGGCCATACTGGGGAATGGGTAACCCTCCAACCACGTTTTCAGCTACTCTCTGTACGCCTCGTTGTCTTGGCTGTCACTATATATATGTCCTCCGGTCCAAATACATATTGTCCTTCTGAGCAATTATACAATTCGCATCTCCCTGCCTTCTCCCGTGACGCGGCAAACGCACCTGCATCCCTCCCGTTCCATCGCCAGCGAGGTCTCATCTCGGTGCTTTCCCAATTTCCAGGGTTTCCATCATCTTCCCCAGACCTTCTAGGCTGCCCGCTTACACCAACCCGGCTTAGGGGCATCTGCCTGTCAAGTTGGCAATCTTGGCGGGCGGCCTCCACATCGTCGTCTATGTATAAATCTGTAGATACGAAGTAGGCATGAAAATACTCACTTAAAGCCTCCTCTAAAATCCACGGAAACCCTGGCTGCTAAAATAAAGCCATCGATGGCCGCCCCACAGCCCAGTAGAGTACTTGCATGTTTGCGCTTTGTGGTAAACTAGACTATTGCATTGTTTTAGGGGCCGTAGACTACTTAGCTGCCGGCCTCTCCGTTCGGCTGCATGCATGTACGCCCGTGACAGTATCCACAATCAACGGATCACTGAAAAGAACTCCGTAGTGCCGTTGTGCCCCAGAGAGAGCGCGCGCCATACCATTTGAGCAGTCGAATCCATCATTTGGCGGAATGGCGTCGCGTGTCGTAATACCATACGCCTACTTGCCGAGTACCTGGTTGTGTGGCTCGTGCAACTTCACCCAACGAGGACATAACTTACGTACGTAATCCAAACCATCCGTTTACCCGTCCAAGCCGTAGGCCTATCTTATCGCCTCAACCTTCCAATAATCATCACGATCCCTTCGTGGTTCGCAAAGGGGGGTCCGCCACACGAAGAGGCCTGTCTCGGCTTTCACGAGATTTTGCTCGAAATCGCCGTCGCTCTGCAAACAGATACGCACATCGTCAACGCGGTCCAGGTTGGATCGTGTGTTGCACCTCACACTCACAGCCATGGGTGCCACCATCTCCGTCATCAAGGTAAGCCCAACAATACCGAATCGCGAACCTCCGTCTCTACGTCCCCGTTGACTAACACCGCATCGCAGACTCTCATAGTCCCCGCCGTAATCTCCCTCATCATCTTCGTCGTCCTCACCTACGTCCTCCTCCCCGCCTGGCGACGCTACCGAAATCGATACAGCCAATACCTCCCTCTCGACTCCCTCTCGGCTCAGACCTCGTCCCTCCGTCAGCGCATCACTGCCCGCCTCGCTTCAATGTCTCTCCCGGGGGCCTGGAGCCCTCAGAGGAATCTCGTCTTCGTCAGTAGGGCCAGCACCGATGACGGTCTCGGCGACGACGATGGTGAGGAACTCGGTGATGTCGACGACGAAACCTGGCGCGTTATTGAAAGGGGTGCGCAGACGGATCAGCCGGATCACAACAGGCGGCTGAGTAGAGAGTAAGTCTTCGATGGAGATGGCAACGAGTCACCCCGAGCCCTGCTCTGCCGCGTGTCGTGTTACTAACAGGAGCTTCTAGCCTCGAGGAAGGCTTCAGGGACGACAGCGATGACGAACCAGACCGGCCCATGCAGGCTACGAACGTTAGAATATAGCATCATCCATCCCGTTCGTTTTCCTAGCCGTGAATGCACGGTTAAGTGCCATTTCAACAATCTTTAATACCACGAGACAATTACGATATCACCCCAAGACCACCGCCATTCGTCACGATAATGAACCAAGACCAAGTCTACCGCTCAATTATTCCAGTCTCATTCATATGTGGCTGCTCTCTATCAATTACTTGACTACTCCTTCTAATCGTACCGCTGAAAAACATGTCGCTACAAACCAAAACCACAAAGTTCCAACACATCCATCGTTGCGCGCCCATCTTCATGTTTCTCTCAACTTACTCCCCTCCACCAAAGCCACCGCCATCACCACCTCCACCGCTATTACCTCCAGTGTACCCAAGGTCCCCAAGTTGTGTATTAACCCTACTGTGCCCAAGGTCCCCAGGTTGTACGTTGGTCTCATTGTGCTGGTTGCCCATCACTTGGTCTTGGGGCTGGAGTTGGGGCTGAAGTTGGGGTTGGTGGTCAATCTGGGCTTTTTGACAATCATCGACCCTATTGTGTGAGTGGCTCGCCTCTTTGTCTTGTTGGGGCGGGGGCTGGGGTTGGTGGTCGATATGGCCTCGTTGGCGCTCGGCATCATCCAGGGGCACAAGAACTCCCTGAAGGAACGCTCTCCGCTCACGCTCCCTTTCCTCCTCCTCCTGCTCCTTTTTCTTCAGCCGCTGACACAACTTATCAAACGTTGCCCATCTCGCAAGGAACCATGCATTAGCTTGTTTGTCCAGCTTAGCTTCTTTCGAATTCACCCGGAAATTGTGGTAGCTTTCTCGCAAGCTCCAGACAAATCTCGACCGTTTGTCCATGCGCTGCTTCCGTTCCCTTTTCGCGTGCCTGTGCTTTCGTACTGACTTGTCAACAGACTCAGTGGTCTTAGTACCCCGACGGGTCTCGCAAAACTCGCATGGCCAGGGGATCGTGTCTCTGGTGGTATCGGTGAACGGTCGTTCATTTGGTTGCGTCGTGGGAACTGCATGATGTTCGCACTCATGCCGAAGGGAAATGCAGTCACCGCGCGGGCATCGATTCCTTTGGCCCTGGTGGAAGTTCAACCACCAAAAGATGCACTGATGCCCGAAGACATGACCACAGGGGAGATAGGCTTTTCTCTCTGCTATGAAACGGTAGCTTCTGCGATTACCAATCCTATTCTCGCAAAGGGAGCAAATCGTCTCGGGTTGAGCCTCAGCCTCCTCGACATCCTCTTCGACATCAGGCTCAGGCTGGTTTGAAGGCGGTGTCACTATAACTTCGACAGTTAGAGCATACTCGTTAAACGGGGGACAGGAGCTGTGTGTAGTCCTACCATGAGGGTTGGGGGCAGCAACGGTTCGCGAGGAACAACCATTCGTGCGCTGATTGTCTTCCGGGCCATTGCCAGGTGGTGCATCAGGAGCGACTTGCATGATGCTATCAATACTAGCGCCCAGTGGTGCATCGGGGGTGACTTCCAAGATGACATCAAGCCTAGGGGCCGGGTCGTGTTCCAGCTGAGGGGGGACTTGAACGGCAGGGGGGGTAGGAGGGAAATGGCCACGGGTATGGCTTTCAGCGTCTTCGAGGCGGCCAATTCTTCGATAGCCAGAAAGAGAAAATCGAAGGCGATCGAGAAAGGGAAAAGGAACAGATGAGAGGTTCTTGTGGGAACGCATGGCGAAAGATGGAGCGTGTTTGTGGGAGTTCTCTTGCGGTACGGAGACGAAGAGGGGGAGATTGGAAAGAGTGAAATTTATTCAAAGATGAACTATGGGAACAATGGTGAGCGGGAGTGGAGCAGTAAATGAAGATGAGTAGAGCAATGAATGATGTAGCAATGCAGCGATGGATTGTGTGTTGCGTGGTGTTGGATGGTAGGAGAGAGAAGTCGGAAGGCTGAGGATGGAGACTCGGGGGTTTTGTTTACCACTCTGCGGTTCTCTATGCCGGCGCCTCTTTCCTTAGAGGATAAAAAATTAAGGGAGAAAGTAGGAGGGGCTTCGAATGGAGCAAGTTGAATAGAAGGAGTATTCTGTGTTGCCATTTCCATCGCGATGCTCCTCCCCGATCTTGTCACCAGCATGTCGTCGCTCAGTTGTTGCTCAAGCGCCAGAGGAACTGCAGTCTGACTTGACGCTACATGAGTCACATTGCGGTATATTCCAATATATAAAAATGGCTTCTAGCATTATTTGTGTATCCTTGTACCGTAAAGTAGTCTCTTTGCTGGTGGTTTCTAAACAAGCAGGGCAACACAGCGCCTGGGCGTGTGAGACGTACCTGCCTCCCACTAACACCCAACGCCAACTCCGACTCCGATTCCTACTTATAGAGTACTCCAACTCCAACTCCAACCTGCCCCACCAAAACCTGCATCACTGAAGCAACACCAACCCAGCATCATCACGACGCCGCCGTCGTAGCACCTACTTCTTTACTCAACGCGTCTCACCCTAGCACGACTACCTCTGTCGCTCTTCTTAGAAAAATGCGGTTCCGAACCGAACTCAAAAATATCCGCACCTTCGCGAGTAGGACCAGCCCTTCACTCGCCATTGCCAGACCTGCCCCTACCTGATGAATGCTCAGTGCTGACCATGTCTGGCCAGAACTCACCGCGGCACTCTCCTCCCTTGAAAAGATCGCCTGGTTGCGCCTGAGTGATGACACCGCCCGCTTCACCGTCATTCCGGATATGGGATCCCAGGTTTGGGCGTACGTCCTTCCGTCTCGTTGCATCCCCTCCTAGCGCCCAGTGAATGCGAATGTGAATCTGCAACATGTTCCTCGCTGACTGACCAGCTCCCTCGCCATGGACTTCATATTCGACAAGTACCACATTCAATCCGCCGAGGCGTCCAACACCATCAATCTCGAGCTGCCCCTCCAGCCCCTTCAGCGCGCCTTAAAATCCGCCCTCAACAGCATCTCCGCCTCCCTCCGCCTCACCAAGAAGGACGGCATGCCCGTCCTCTCCATGACCATCACCACCAACACCAACGCCAATCCATCTAATGTCCCTGGCCCAGCAAAACCTTCCGCTGCTGTTGGAGACGACCCATTCGACGATGACGACATGTTCCATCCTGAGCATCTTGAGACTTCCCTCAGGCGCGAGCATGAGAAGATCATCACCCAGGATATTCCCGTCCGCGTGCTCCATCCAGAAACCGTTGAGACTATCATGCAGCCCAAAGTCCGTGAGCCCGATGTTCATATCCAGTTGCCACCCCTACTCCAGCTCAAGGCTATTTCGGACCGCTTCACCAAGCTAGCGCTTGCATCCAACTCTTCCACCGGTGCCACTGCCGCCAAAGCCCCCAAGCTCGACTTGAGCGCCAACATGCACGGCGGCCTTCGCTTGCGCATCGCCACCGAAACTACCGACATCTGCAGCGTATGGTCCGGCCTCGAGAACCCTGAGCTGGATCCCACCCAACTGGACTGCCCCGTTGAGGACCACCCAAGCACCAAGTTCCGCGAGGATGGCCCAGACAGATGGGCCACCGTTCGAGTCGATGGCAAGGACTGGAGTAGAGTCCTGAGTGTTGGTCGGCTCGAGGGTCGGGTGATTGCCTGCTTCTCCGACGACCATGCTTTGATCCTCTACGTCTATGTACCCCAGTACGACGATGCTACGGCAGATGACTCTGTCGTCACGGTACGACCCTCCTTAACACATATCTTGATATTTTGACTAACACCCAAAAGTATTATGTTCAGTCATATAGCGTTTGATTAGGAAAGTCAACTAGAACGAATCAGATTTATGGCGTTAAGGTTCGGATCAAATAGACGGAGGTTCGGCAGGTTGTCATGGAGTTAGCAGGATACGGATTGCTGTTTATTCCCAAAGACAATGCTCTATCGATATAATCTCAACAATATCAATCGAAGAGGTCTTTGACTGCATTACTATCTCGTATTCCGTGTACTCGCAAACCGAATAAGGTCTCGATAATACACCACCATGTCTTAGTATTTGTGGCGATCCAAAAGAAACTGATTAAAACAGAGTATCCTCCTCTCCAAAGCATACAGTTCAGCGAATTACAGCCGTCTCCGCGATAAGGGGCCCTTCCCTCAGTGCTGCTGTACGCAAAATTACACGAAAATCAATAGTCTACTATACAATGTTTGGTCCAAGACTCAGGCAGACCTCCGGGAAAACGCCAGACGCATGGGTCGATGCCAAGGTCGTACAAAAAACACCGTTTGCTCTGATATGCTTGATTCTTCTTTTTACTTGGCCATGACGTCGATGTAACGACCACTCTTGCGGGGCTTCTTCTTCTCGCCTGGCTTGCGAGGCGCCGCAGCGCTGAGGAGATCGTCGATGCTGCTGGCGTTGCTCATGCTTGTAGTAGGTCTGCTCGAGGGCGCACTACCGGGTGCCCCGAAACTACCGCTGGACACGGAACGGGCCATGAGAGGAGGAGGCGCGGCCAGGCCGAGGTTATCCATCGAGGGAGCCCTCGTTAGCTCCGGGGTCGCTGAGCGCATGTGAAGAGGGAACGCTGTTGATGGTGCGCTACTACTAATAGCCATGGGCGGTGGAGGCGTTCCACTTGGCGGCGGGGGGGTTCCAGAGACGGAACGGGGAATGGCTCTTGGTGGAGGCGGCGTGGCCGTTTTCGCTACCGTATTCTCGGCGCCAGACTTCTTGTTGACCCATCGCTTGAGATCAGGATCATATACAAAGCTGCTGGCCTCTCCCAGCTTGGCTCGGATGGGCTTGCCCGGTGATTGGTCGCCAGCAGGAGCAGGCGTCTCCGCCTTTTTGCTACCGCCAAACCACCCAGCGAAACCCCAACCCTTCTTAGCTGACTGTTGGGCGGCAGCGCGTTTTGCTTGACTCCAGTTAGCCGAGGAACTCTTCTGAACAACGGACACAAACTTACCATCCTCCTCGGCCGCCTTGCGGAACATCTCTTCGTTCTCCCGGTCCTTCTCAGACTTGGACTGATCCTTGTTTTTCAAAACAGGAATGTCATCGTCATCATCATCCATGAAACTCATCTTCTTGGGCTTTGGTGAGTCTTCTCCGCCCTCCGCATCTGGCTGCGTGTCGGGCTCATAAGACGGTGGCTCGTAGCCGTATGGTTGGAATGACGGTGGCTCATATCCGCCGCTGCCGTCCTCAGTTGCGCTGGTCTCAGGAGCAAGGGGGCTCGGAGTCATTACAGGTGGCTCGTAGCCGTACCCAAGGGGCTGATAGCCCTGCTGAGACGAATCGGCGCCCTTGTTCTCTACACCAAGTGCGGGCATGCTGGCAGACGTCGGGATACCGAAAGGCTGGTATCCATCAGATGGAGAAGCCGCCTGTGTGATTTGAGCAGGAGGTGCTAGTCCTGGGAATCCAACTACTGTCTGCGGAAGATGTGGCTCGGACGCAGAAGAGGGTGCGGGAACGTAACTGCTAGGTGGCGCGGAAGCTGGGGTGACTCCTAGGTACGAGGGCTCGTAAGAGTTCCGAGGATACTCATTTGAGCTTCGGTCCATGGAACTCCTGGGACCTGGAGTGTACTGGGAAGCAGGTTCGTATGGGTTTGCAGAAGGAGTCGCTGCCACCGCTGCTGGAGCATACTTCGATGCTGCTACTGTTGCCGGAGGCTGGCCTGCACCCATAGGATAACCGGGCGACTGTCCACCATAAACTTCGAAGTTGGAAACAGAGGGAGACCGACTCATCGTAGGAGTAGTAGCGATGCGACCAAATGGCCCAGACTCGCCCTCAGTGCCAGCTCCAGGCCCGTTCTTCTCGTTCTCATCTCCAGCGACAAACTTGTTGAACCTGTTCCACATGCTGTCTGAGACCTTGTTCATGCTTGGCTTGGAGATCCAGGAATTGCTCTCTTCCTTGGGGGCCTGCTTGAGCCTTGTCATGAAGTCATCCACAGCAGTTTCCAAAATGAGGTGGTAATAAGGCGATCTCTTCGTCTGAGAACTCATCGCAGTCGCAATGGCGTCGCAATATTGCAGAGCCTTGTCCCGGTGGCCATATTCAGCGAGAGTCATGGCGTGCTGGAGTTTGTAAGCAGCAAGATGAGGGGTGCCCGCTAAGGCAGCAATTCCCCCTGCCAGCGAGAGGCCATACTCATAGACCTCGCTGAGCTGAAGGGCCTCGGTCTCCTTAGCAAACTGGTCAGATTGCTGATGATGATCCGAGCCCAGTAGTACGAAACTAGCGTTGGGGTCGTCTAGACCTCCAAAGATGGATGCATTCCGACCAAAGAGGAAGCAGATGTGAGCTGCTTCGGCTCTTCCGTAGCTAGACAGCAGGTTTCCAAGGGCATTTAGTCCCCGAATGTCATCGACACTACGGTTGCTAAGGACGAGAGACAACGTCTCTCGCCACTTGTCCAACCCGTCGAGAGTGTCCTTTGCAGGGCCTGTACTTGACTGAGTTGACATGAGCTGGAGACCTGCTCGAGCATGTACAGGGACAAGCTCATCGACACAGTCATCGAAGTTTCCGGACAGAATCTTATACAACGCCGCCATCGACTCATTGTTGTGACCAGGGTAGTTGACCTCCTTCCTAACGAACTCCTGAGCAACCTGCTTGTAGAGATCGCCTGACACGCTGTGAGAGATCAGCATCGCGTGGCCCCACAATCGCTTGTCAACCAAGGCCCAAACGGCCTTCTCTCCGTCACCCCTCAGGAGGTGATGACGGATTTGGTCCATAGTTGAGACATCGGCTCCATCAGCTTGCATGGAAGTGATCATGTTGGCCCCAACACCCAGGCCACCGACACCAGGAAACAAGGCATCGTTATCTGCAGTTGGTGTAATTGTGCCAGGTGAGAGAACAGCTCGCACAGCCTTCTCCACCTCTGGGGTGCCCTCGAGAATGCCATCAAACTCAATAAAGATGCGCAAAATCCTCCACAAAAGCAAACGCTCGATGGCACGTTTAGCCTCCAGCGAAAGTTGAGAGTGGAATGAAACCTCAGAGAGGTCCTTCTCCAACACCTCAATGCCAGCAGTCAACCAGGCGATAGTCTCCTTCTTCTTGGACTTGCCCTTGAGAGGACCTGGGAACTTGGCAAGGCGATCCTGGAGCGGCTCAATATCCTTAACATTGCGAACCTTGACTTCGCCAGGCGTGCGGATGATAGTTGGCACAGCCTGGTTCATCATACCGTATCGTGGAACGCTGTTGGGGAAAGACGTAACCATGGTGCCACCAACGCCCCAGGAAAAGACCGGAACGCCCTTCCACCGTTGAAGTGGATCCTTCTCCCGTCCATCGGTAGGCGCGACCATGTTCATCGTTATGGACTGACCTCGGACTCGGGTGACGGGAGCGTATGGAATAATTGCCGGCCTCGTCATGACTGGACTGGTCGTGGAATGGGCCGAAGAAGGTCGGCGAGTTGAGTCAGATGACTTCGTGGCTTGCTTATGACCATACGCAGCGCTCGGGGACTGCGTTTGAGCACGAGGAGGTGGGACAAACCCAGAATGTGCCGTTGGAGGAGCATGTGGTGCATAGGGCACGTAGCTCGGGCCTGACTGCTTCGGGGGCGACAGCGTCAACTGTCCAGCGTAGCTGGGAGGTGGGGGAGTGCGTCGAACCGCCTTCGGTGAATTTCCAGGGCTGTATCTGGATTCATTATGAGAAATAGGGGCATGGGTAGCACTCAAAGACCTATTAGGAGTGGTTTGCTCGTCCTCCTCATCAACCTCGCGGGTCGGGGGAAGAGATGAGACCCGGGTCAACCGTGGCTCATGAGATGAGTTCCTTCGACGCTCAGCCAGCGTCAACTCCCCGTTAAAACCCCGGTTTGTCTCACAATGAGTCAACGGACTCGACGTTCTAGGTTGGTGAGCCAGGATTGGTGGGGGAACTGCAGAGGCGGCAACGGGTCCGTAGGAGCTATGTGGTTTAGTTGCTGGGGGTGCCGGAGAATAGCGGCTATTGGCTGCTGGCGGAGCTGTATGACTACCAGTGGCTCCAGGAGCGGGTGAATATCTAGAAACGTTGGTGGATGGCGGAGGCATGTGATTGACGGGAGTCGAAAGAGTAGCGTAGGGGCTCGCCCGCTCAGGGGCAACCAAACCGGCAACTCCAGTAGGCTGAGCAGCCGGAGGCTGACTTGGAGCAAGTGTGTGCGCAGGAACGGGTGGGGGGGGCATGTGGTTCAGGGCCGAGTGCATCGGAGGAGCTCCAACGTGAGCACCATGAGCCATTGGGGGAGGCTGACGGGCTGGTGAAGGACCCCTGATACTCGTTCTCGAGCTTGGGCGAGGCCTAGATGCCATAGGTAACTCCTCAAAGAAGCTATCCTTGTGCTGCACACCAGGAGTCGGAGGCTTCTGGTGCACGGGTGGGCCCTGGTGCATTGGTGGTCCTTGACTACCGTGGCTTGAGCTGGGAGGGGAGAGGGAACTGGAAGGGGGACCAGGCATAAACATGCTTGAGCTTCTAGGCATTCCCGGTCCTTGGGGAGGAGGGACGTTGGCTTTGGGAAGCGTTTGCATGCTGGCTCGCTTTCTGGGCTTCACCAGAGGAGTGACAAGATCCGTAGGCAAGTCATACGGAGACGAATATCCACCCTTGGATTTATCAGCATAACTTTGGGTCCTCGGCATTTCAGGTCTCGCCGGCGGAGGCGTGTTGTGCTGGGGCACTGATCCGTAGGGCGTCAATGTCGGCACCGGGGCACTGTACATGCCGCCAGGAGGGGTCTGCGCGGAAGACGCTGTTGCGGGAGTGTAAGAGGCTGCTCGTTGAGGGAGTGGCTTTTGAGAAGCGTAAGGGTTTGATTCCGAAGCTCGGATGGGTGCGGTTGCCGGAGCTAGGGCTGGCTCATCATCTTCTAAGAATCCTTCGTCATCGCTGCCCAAGAACGCCGCAGGATCAACCTCCTTATTTTCTGCTGTGGTGGTGTCCTCTAGGAGGAAGTCGTCCTCGTCCTCGTCTTCCTCAAAGGCCGCCTCCCATTTGGCAGCCAGGTCCTTAGGTTGGCCGACCTCAGCTTTGGGCTCAGGACTCGACGCGCTGTCCTCCTCCTCCTGTGTCTCTGCGAGGGTAGATTGACGCGAGATGGATCCAGGGTTCACCGAATCCAAGACCTGCATCGTCGATTTGCGCTCGAGAGCTGGCGCCGGCAGTCCGTTCAGAGCAACATCCGCGTCTGAATCTTGAATCTGGCCGAAGAAATCGTCACTAGCACCAGTGTCGTCGTCAAAGGAGCTAGCCACTGCTGGTGTCGCCTCCTCGGATGCCCGCTCCGTCCCAGTTTGAGAAATCAACGGGATTCCCTCCTCGTATCGCGCCGCAGAGGCCTGTCCATCGCGCCCTTCAAGGTCTCCACCAATCGAGATTGACCGAGCATGTTGTCTTTGAGGCGCGTTGAGATCATTGGAAGCTTCTGTTGCAGTTCCTCGCTGGTACTCCTGTTCTTCGGCGTCAACATCTCTGTCGGTCTCCTCCAAGAGATCCGAGGCCTGATTCGAAGGCAATCGTTGCTGTTCGTGCGAGTCTGGACTCGAGGTGACCGGTGGGACGGCCGGGAAGGAGTTTGTTCGGTCTGAGGGAGGCATGAACTTAAAAGGATCAGTGTCCGTGCGGGAGATGTTCCAGTCGCCATCGTCGTCGCTATCATCGTCGCCATCGTTGTCGTCATCGTAGCTGACATCGTGGGATACGGTCCGAGCAAACGACATGGAGCTAGCATGCAGCGATTTTGGGCCCTTGGGCTTAGAAGCTGCTGCCTCCGGGTTCTCCACGGATCGCTCGGTGGGGAGCTCCTGGGTGGACTGCGCAGATGCTGGCTCGTCTGAAGCTAACCAGGCATCATCATCTGCACCATCCTGCGGAAACCAAGCATTGGCGGTATCTTTGTCGTTGGAAAGCTCTGCATCGTTGTGTAATGAAGGGTCCTGGGTTGTGGGCTTCTCGGTTTGAACTGGGAGGCCTTGGGTTGATGACGTCGGTTGGGTCGCGTCGGCGGGTGCTTCGGTCGGAGCATCAGCACCATCCGCGTTATTGGGCATCAGAGCCGGGTGCCATGGGTTTGACGGCTCAGCAGCCATATCGAGGCTGGGTTAAAAAAGGCGAGGGATCGTGGTTGAGAACAAGTCTGAATGCAAGCACAATACTTCGCGATGGCGTCAGCAGCTGCACCCGGGTTCCAAGGGGTAGGCTGTAAGGATCCAGTGACTCGGTGGCCTCAGGGGCAAATGACGCGCCGATAGAGCTGACGGGGGAGCGGGCGCACCTATTATACAAAGAATCGAATGCTGTCGTGTCAAGAAAAGCCGGCATTCGCCATAGTCGAGTCGAAAGTCGGAGGCGTTTGCGGGATGAAGGGAAAGGAGTCCGGAAGTGAGGGTATGGTACAGTACAGATCGCAAACGCAAGTTGGCATGTACCAAAATTTAGGCGTTCCGAGTTCGATTACCGTTTTCGTTCCTTCCCTGCTCAGGACCGGCTACGTCCGCCACGCGCCACAAGCGGGCCCCTTCCATCATCCCGACTATTAGCCGGCCATTGCCCAAGCTCTTCCGCATGTGACTGGAATTCGCGACTTTGCCTCCTTGCCTCTCAACTTATTATTACAAGTGGACGCACCTTACATAGTAGATTACGGAGCATCTACCTAACCCCTGTCAGATCACATAGCAGCCGGTTAAAGGATGATCTGCATCTGGCTTGAAATGGGACGTGTTTTTTTGCGTGATTTGCCCACTAGAAAAATATCTTGTCCCTCTTCATTCCGCTGGGAAGCTGGGAAAGAATTCCATACACTTGGTAGATTTAATTATGCATTCAGCCTTTTCTTTATAACCAAGACATGGCGTGTGAGAATGTCTTCAGAATTAGCCACTTCTAACCCGTCCCCTTACCAACAGCTCAGCGAGCTACCAGGGCCAACCAGCGTGTAAGTGAGGAGACATTATCGTTCGGTCAGACCCTATGTGACGGTGTGGTTTGTCTAAATTAGAGATTGTACAGCCCTGTCTCTATCTAAATGAGGAACATATTATACTGATATATCCAATTTCCAGATTATTGTAATAGTCGACTCTGCAAAATACTCCCAGGCTCCATCACTCCAAAGCCTGTGCCTCACACATCTTGCGGTACATGCCACCCCGAGTAAGCAGCTCCTGGTGCGTCCCCACCTCCGTGATCTTGCCGCCATAGAAGACGCAAATCACATCCGCATCCTTAATCGTACTGAGACGGTGAGCGACTGCGATGGTGATACGATCGCCTTCCTTCGCGGCCTCCGCCAAGGCGCTCTGGACTATCTTCTCGCTCTCAGTATCGAGAGCGCTAGTCGCTTCGTCGAGGAGTAGAACTTTTGGGTTGCGGATGAGTGCTCGGGCGATTGCGATACGCTGTCTTTGACCTCCTGACAGCTGTGCTCCATTGGAACCAGCTGGCGTCGCGAGGCCTTCGGGCAGTGATGAAACAAAGTCCCAGGCATTAGCGGCACGGAGAGCAGACTCTATTTGGCCATCCGAGACAGAGGTCTGTTCGGTGGCTGTAGGGTTGTCGATGCCGAGGGCAACATTCTCCCGGATACTGCCCTGGAACAGGGTCGGCTCTTGCTGGACAAGACCGACCATAGCGCGGTAGAGACGGGGACTCAGGTTGGGGAGGGCAGATGAGTCAATATTGATGGTACCACTGGTGGGATCGTAGAAACGTTCCAGCATGGCGATCATAGTCGACTTGCCACAGCCAGAGGCTCCAACCAAGGCAACAAATTGACCAGGCTTGACCTACAAGGAGAGCGATGTTAGCGTTGTCTGACTAAAAAGAACAGCTCAAAGTCAGGCGCTACTTACATGCAACTCAACACCCTTAAGAACATGAGCATGCGGCCGAAGTGGGTAAGAAAATCGAACATGATCAAGAGCAATCGGCCCTCCCGACTTGGGGCCGTTGTTTCGGTTCTGGGGCGTCTCCTGGACAGTCGGCTGGAGCTCGCTGAGCCAGAAGATATAATTTGCAGCATTGATACCTTTGGTCATGCTTGTCGAAAACTGGAAAAGCTGAGCAGAAGCCTGTCCCGAGAAGAAGACGCCCAGGAAGGCAACAAAGAAGTTGTACATCGTAATGTCGCCGAATGAGAGGAGATGACAGCCATACCAGAAGCCCAGGGCCATAAACCAGTACTCAATAGACTGCGTGAAGGCAAACCAGATCATAATAGACAAGACATCCTTAGTCGATCCAGAAACAGCATGCTCTAGCTCGTTAACGTATTTCGTCAAAACTGCCCCCTCAATGGCCAAGGATGAGACGGTGCGTATAGCATTTACAGCCTCGGAGGCAATGGATGCACTGGTCGAATACCGCTTGGATGTTTGGTGATCCAGCTTGGCGTCAAACCGAATCTTGAGGTATCCAGAGCCCACCAGTGGGGGAAGACCAGCACACACCACAACCAGGCCGAGGTTCCAGTCATGGGCAATCGCCAGGATGCTGCAAGCTGTGACATTCAGGACAGCGACAATAATGAGCGCGATGTTGAAGCCCATCAGCTCCAAGATGGCCTGGGGGTTAGCATCAACGCGGCTAACCAAGGCGCCCGTGTTATTCTCTGTCCGGTCAAAGAACTGGAGGTCCTGGCGTAGCATATGAAAAAGACTCTGCCTGCGTAGCTTGTGACTCAGGTGCTGGGCGATGACGTTGGTGCCATAGCCGAGGAAGAAGTATGATATAAGAGCGCCAGCAGCCATGACGATGAACATGCTCGCATAGAAGTTTCCCTTGTCTCTCATGGAATCGCCAGTCATGGTGAAGACGTCCATGACGTTGGCGAGCAAGATGGCCTGGCCAGGGAACAGGCCAGTTTCCCGAGACATCCTAACAGGACAAAGAAGTACCACCAGCCTAGCTCAGGGGTCTCGCGAAGAAGTCGAATTACTACTAAAATAAAGCCAGCCTGCTTGTAATTCTCGTAGTTATCACGTTCCTTCTGGATCTCCATGTGCTTTTGGACCTCGGTGGTATAACGGGTGATAGTCTTGGTAACGTCCAAGTCCACCACCTCGAGAGCAACGTCGTCTGCCTCCGTCTCGGATGTTGAGGAGTTGGAAGAGACGGTCAAGTTCTGAATTTTGACAAGTCGGGCATAGACACCATTATCGTCGAGGAGGGACTCGTGTGTGCCTTGTTCGAGGATAGATCCCTTGGACATGACGATGATGTTGTCTGCTTTCCGGATAGTGGCGAGCTTGTGGGCGATAACAATGGTGGTTCGGCCCTCAGATGCTTTGTCGAGAGCTTGCTGCACTATGCCCTCTGCGTGCGGGTCAAGAGCACTGGTTGCCTCGTCAGGAGGAGTACCTTGGGATGAGACACGACACTGCGAGCAATGGCGACACGCTGCTTCTGGCCACCGGAGAGTAGTCCACCGCGCTGACCAATTTGAGTATTGTAACCGTCAGGTAGCTGAGTGATGAATTCGTGAGCAAATGCCATCTTAGCTGCTTCCTGGATTCGGGCCAGCTGCTCCTCAACTGGCGCATGTTCCAACTCCGTCCCAATCAAACCATGCTTGATGTTGTCGAAGACAGTCCCTTCGAAGAGCACCGGCTCCTAAGAACTCGTTAACTCGTCTAGGATCCCAGGGAGACGGATGGGCTTACCTGTTGAACAAGGCGGATTTTTTTCCGGAGCCAGTTTAGATTCAACTTGTCAATGGGGCGGCCATCCAACTTGATGGTCCCAGACCTAGGATTATACCACCGTTCGATCAACCCAACAATTGTACTCTTACCCGAACCGCTTTGGCCCTAAGCGCAAGTCAATTGTGACGCTAAACAAAGGACGATACGGAGACACTTACCACAAGCGCGGTGACTTTTCCTGCTGGGATCTTTAGGGAGAAGTTATCCAGGACTGTGATTCCAGGCCGAGTGGGATAGGCAAAGGTAATGTTCTCAAGCTCAACTTCGCCAATGGTGTCAGAGGGAATATCTCCAGACTTTTCAAGAGGATCAATGGCCGACTTCCGATCCATGAGTTGAAAGAGCTTGGCGGCAGCTGAGATGGCGCGGCTGAAATCGATCGAGTACGGCGCCAAAGTGGTCAAGCTAATGGCAGCAATAACAACAGACAACAAAACTCTGCATGCGCAAGTTCAATGAATATGCCGTAGTAAAAGGGTGAGGGGATGACTAACGCGAAGATGTCTCCAGGGTCGTCGATTTCTCCGGTAGAGAGCATCTTGATGCCCTGCCAAAACGCTAGTCCAAAGCCAAGGTAGATTATAGTATACTCGGCCGAGAACATGATACCAAACAGTGGGGAGATTTTGTTCCCGACTTCATGGGCGTCGCTAAGATACTTGTCAAATTTGTCGATCAGCCTGGCGCGCATCTCGAAGGCGTGAACGGTGCGAGCACTGCCTATGACACCCTCTGCAAACGAGTTGGCCTGGGCGTAAATGTCAAGAATCTTGGACTCGTGACCAGCTTCGATGCCGGCTACCACGCCCATTACGACGATAGTAGCTGGCGCAATACACAGGCAGATGAGGGTGAGCTTCCACTGGACGACGAAGGCGATGATGAAAGCTGTTACAAAAGCAGAGATACCCTGGAAGGTAAGACCAAGCTTTTCGGCGATGCCGCCCTGAATCAGGCGTCCGTTCGAGGTAGCCTGAGTAGCAATAGAACCGCCGGTGCCGAAGTCGAAGTATGCCACCTCCTGGCGGAGCGCAGCACGCAGATACTGATGTCGAATATTACGCACGATGCGGTACGCAGAGTAAGTCAAGAGGGTGTTGTAGGCGTAGGAAAGAAAGAACCGTCCAATGCCCAAGTACACGGAGTAGAGTCTTTGGCTATTGTTAGCAACGCGATCTGTCATGGCTTGTACTGCCTGGGAAGGGTTGATCTTGGGTGGCACGTGAGAAGGAGGAACTAACGCTAGCTCAGCAACGTCATCGCGGAATTTGCTGGGAGACGATGCGCCAGAAGTGAAGTTGGCGATGATGGTGACGAAATTGCCGAAGATGAGATCCTGCAGGGCGATTCCAGCACCGGATGCAATAGCAGCAAAGATGGCGATAGCTTGCAGTGTGTGCTCCAGGGGGCCGCCATATTTAAGGATCCTCTGCGCGAGGCATTGCCGTCAACTAGACTGATCGCATGTTACTTCTCGTTGGGGTCCTTAATCACCTTGTAGGCATCCCAACCTCCCTCCTCTTCAGGTTCATCGGGAACGGGGGTAGGAGTAGGCGACGGAACCACCTCGCCGCCTTTTTTCTCGGTCGCTGGGTCGATTCCCATCGTATTCTGCATGCGCCAAAAGCTGCCAAAAGGCGTGAATGCCACAAGGGTCTAGCGGTTGAGATGCTGGTTTGTCCCGCTCAAGCTGGAACGGACGTTGCGATGGCGTTGGCGTTAGGAGCAATTCTGGTGGATCCAAGCTTCGAGGCAAGATGACTGGTCGAGGTTGGCAGGTGTGAATGATTCAACCCAGAAGGTAACGAGGACGCATTATCAACTAAATCTCGTAAAAGGCAAGACCATTTCGAAATGGGGCAAAGATTTCGGCCTGTCAGGACGTGAATGATGCATTCAGTCCGCGGAGTCCGCACTGCGTGATATGATGATGCGGGACGGACGACGGACGACGGATCCCTTGAAATCCGGGCTCAAGATTGCTTTTCGGGGAAATCAAGATACATGGAGATTGGCTGGCCAGTTGGGATGAAGGCGAGGAAGTGATTGACCCGCGTATGTAACAGCCAGAGAAGCCATCCCATGGTACAGCGGGCAAGGGTCATGATATCATTGGTGAGACTGCCAAGCTGCTCTTCTTATTAGTCTGCCTGTTGTCCCAATGATGCTAATACGACGGACAAAGTACTTGGAAGAATAGTACCTTAATTAACAATAAGGCCCAGGGCTCCGGAACATGGTTGACCCGCTCTAGAGTGCCAAGAAAAGCCAAGAAGGCATCAAACACGTACATGGACGCAAGAAGAAGCTGCCGAAGTGAATTCTGCTGCCTGTAAGTTAAGGCTGGTGGGGCTTGACGAACACACGTACGAAACTAAACTACGTACCTTGGTGTGAATAGAAGTATTATGTGAAGTGCTGTTTGATTCGTCCCAGCTCTCACTTTGTTGACTTTGATTTGCCGCTTCGGGAGCACAGCCTCCACGGCACCCGCATCGCCAACCCATATATCTCCATATTAGCGTCGTCGGGGCCACGGATGACGGACCCCGCGCGTCCCGTGAACCAGTAACTAATTACGCCGTTGCTTTTTGCCCTTTGCCCTCATGCTTAGAATATCGTGACCAGGGTACGCTCTAACAAGAGCCAGACTTTTCTCGGGACCCGACTCTGCCCAGAACAACACTTCCTCTTCTTCTGTTCGACGAGCCGTTAGTTTATACTCCTTAATCTAATTCCCCAGGACCCTATAACTTACATCTCTCTAGTGTGACGCCTGTCGTACACGCAAGGTATGTGCATGTGTAATCATGTCATCTCGTGCAAAACAAAAACAAAAAAGAAATATTTGCCTACCTGTCCGCTCTTTAAGACAGCCCTACGCCTTGGCGATTGGGAGTGCATGGGTGGATAGATCGTGGCTACCGCCTCGTCCTCATTCGGAATGTTGCCGCTCCACCTACCACTTCGGTTCAAAGAGCCTATGCACCTTAGCCACACTTCTATCTTGCATTACATGCTTGGTACCAGGCTAATTCGAATTGATTGGGCGTAGATCCGTTGCGATAGGAATTTCCCTTGCTCACATTGTGTCCATGCAAAAATACCCTGCACCCACGCCGACACAAGGCCCAAGGAGAAACGCACTCGCATTCTTCTATCTACCCAGTAGTGAGTTGCCATGCCATAGTCCTCTTTACCTACCATTACCTTCACAATCTATGGGAAACCCATGTCATTGGTCTTTATTGTCAATGTACCAACGAGAGCTAACCCCTGGTCCCTCACCGCTATTCAGTGAGAGAAAGATCCATCTCATTGATCGCCGCCTCGAAGGAGTTACTCGCCTACTTCAGGAAATGAAGACCACAATGCCGTCTCCTAATTCTCAGCTGGCGGTTCAAGATAAAGACAGTTCACATGACAAGACCTCTCAGCCATCCGCTTCGTCGACTTCGACACCCTTCAGAAATGCTGTGCAACCTGCTTCGGACAGTCCCGTCATTGAGGCCGAGTCCTCGCTAGCCGCTCATTCAGTCTTTGCCAACGAGTTCTTGCAGAATGCCGTTGGGACTGACACCCTGCAGGGGGCAGGCCTAGAAATGCGTGAGACCTTGGACTCGCTCCACCATATTGTCGATGCTCTGAAGCAGCAGACTCCTGCCATCGAAATGATCTACACCATGGCGAACCATACCCCCCGTTCTACACTTGCAGGTATTAAGCTGCCGCCTATTCAGAAGACCGCTGCGCTCATCCGCCGCTACAAAAGTGGGTTCATTCCTTCATGAAAATACCATCACGTCAACCTAGTTCTCGTTTCCTTGACCATCTTAAGCTAATATTGAACTTCCAGGTGAGCACTCAGACAAAGCAACCTGGATCTTCGACGTCTGTCCCTTAGATAATTTCTCCGACATTTGTCTCGGTGTTTACTTCTCCGAAGACTACTCCGAAGCCGACTTCATCATTTCTAACACAGGTATGATGTATCTCTTTCAGGAGTTGGCGGGCTCTGAGGCCGAGGGGAAAGAAGAGAATATATCATATTTCGAAATGTGCCGTAGCAATGTTGAGACGGCCTTGAGTAACTTACCCTTACACTTGCCCGCCAATCCGAGTATGATTGCGGCTCTTGTCTTGGGGGTGAGCCGACGCCTTTATCTTTAATCCGACGTACCCTTGGACTAACTATATCCCCAGGCTTATCACGCCATCGAAATATCGAAACCCTCGCTCTCCTGGATCTTGACATGCAAGGCATCCGAACTGTGCCAGACACTGGGATACCATCGACTCTCATCTCTCAAGGGCCAAACTGATAAGAAAGATGGAAAACAATTCCTCTTCTGGTCCGTCTACTTCATGGACAAAGTTTGTCTCTCCGCTTAGGGCGGGCATCAACGATTCAAGACTGGGATATCTCCGTTCCCTTACCGTCAACAGATGACACCCACATCACTCCCCTATCGGCCTTCTTTTCCGGGTGGGTCAAAACCGCACGATGTCAGGGGAACATCTACGAGCAGCTGTACAGTCCTGGCTCCGTCACTCAACCTCGCTACGTACGAGCAGCTCGGGTTGCAGCCATCACAAAGGACCTAGAAGACATCAGGAAACAGACGAGTGAAGTCAGCGTGAGTGATTACGTGTTGGGTACCGCAGAGTCTAAGCTAATACCGCAATATAGTCGGAGTGGTTGAACCAGGCGAGCACAAAGATCGGGGCGCCAATGGTACAATTCATATCCTTTTCAGACGATGTCCTCCGGCTGTCGCTCCTTACGCTAGCGTATCGAGCAAGTCCGCCTCCTGAAGACAGCCGATGCACCTTTGTTCCCGAATGTATCGAGGCCGCACGAGCGACACTGCAACGGCACCAAGAATGCATGAATTGTCTCATAGCCACAAATGCTCATTATTTTCCTTCATACGTGCACTGGTGAGTTAGGTAATCCCACGCGTTACTAGACTATTTTGACACGGGTATAGGACCTTGATGTTTGCCCCTTTCATACCGTTCATTGTCCTCTTCTGTCAGGTCATCGAGACTCAGGACGAGAGAGACCTTACTAGCCTCCACAACTTCGTCAATTCCATTGAAACAGTCCCGATGATTTCAGACGCCGCGGCCAAGATGCATCGCCTTTTCCAGGTGCTTTACACTGTGGCTCTCCGGTTCGTCGAGTTTCGCAACTCGACTCCGCCGCCGGACCAGACTCAGGTGAATGCCGAGCTCAACACATACCTTGCCGCGCTGGGCTTCCCTGCTGTAGGCCTGGATCAACGACAGCTAGAGCAAGTACCCACCATTGGCCATGGCCAAGGCATTCAGGGTTTCGGACAGCCCCAAGGAGAGGTTGGTTTAGTGGATGAGTTGAATGGGGAACGCGGGACGAATCAGATGATGTGGATGGGAAATTCGGCGCAGCTTGAAGATTGGTTCAACACCAACAATCAGATGTTAGAATTGATTGAAGAGCCGACCTTCAGTTTTCCTCAACAGAATATAATCGGATAAGGGCATGGTTTATGGGACGGGATGTATAAGTAGAGGTTGATGGGTTTGATAAAGTAAAAACTGGCTTGGGTACCTAAGTAGGTAGATGTAAATATTTGAGGCTGCAGAAAATGGGTCGATGCCACATTTTGCAGGTGCAAAGAATCTCCTCAACTTCAATTTTGGCCCTTGTCTCCTGTCATAAACGTGCTGAAACACGCATTGTCTGAGAAGAAGCTGCTTAATTATCGGGATGCCCGGGAGAAAAGCAAACACCAGATAAACATCACTTATACTTCAAGACTTTCAGCAATGCTAACATTCTCATGGCCACGCCAAGAAAGCATTCACTTATTGTGACCTGGCCGTTGGTCGCTTTGCAACGAAATTCCGATAACAAAAATGCTGACGGTTTAGGGTAATAAACGCAGCCATCGTACTCTGTACTGCGTCCAGATCTACGTAATCTCTAGGCTGCACTGAAAGACCCCACACCCTGAATTACCTGGATGGTACCTGCAGGTACCACCACGTGGTGATTGGCAACTGCGCCAGCATGGCACGACCTCTGGACCAGCTTGTACAGCCAGGTACCCTTCAGCCTGCGGCGCCCACGGAACGCCACTGTACTCAGGGCTCCGCGTCACTGATAACCCATCCCCTGTGTGCTCTGGAAGGCAGGGTACTTTATTAGTACTACTACAGTACTATGTAAGGTCGCCAGATAATGGACCGTGGATAGGCTGCAACATGATACATCTATGATCTGTCCTGTCACCTGAAGCCTTCGAAAACCAAGCCAACTCAACCTCAAGACCATACCTCCCGCGATCCCAACTCTTTTCGCCCCTCGCTCACTGCTCTCCAGTTCGCCGACCGAACACTAGACGCGCGGACACGGGTTGGCTCTGCGACATCTGTTTGGCTATGCGGCTCGGACCAAAACCAGGGAGACTCACCACCGCTACCGCAAACGAACGCCCTTGTGAAGCATCATTCCGCATCGACCCTACGAAAGCGAGATCCAGAGAACGAGACGCTACGCCCTTTTAGTCCACCCGGCGCAGCATGTCTGAGAAGCATTGCTTACTCGCCTCCGATCCTTGACCTCGCTCGACCTCGTTCAATATTCGTTCCCCTCGCCTTTCCACACCTCGTCTGGAGCTCTCCGCGGGATGCCTCCCTCACCCTCGTACCGATCCGTCGAGCCGCCCGATTCTCCCACGCATGACTCCGACTCCGACCTCGATCTCGACATCCAAGAGCTCGACCCCATCTCGACCGAACCAGTCCGCGGCTCCCGGCAAGATCGCCCTCCGGCCGAGGAACAGACATCGCGGATAGCGCTGCGGAACCTGCGCATGGGTGGGCTGCGACGTGCCAACAAGCGAGGCCGGGGCTATGGGGACCTGGGCCAGGACCGTGATGGTGCCGATGAGCACTCGCAGGCGCTGTTAGGTGCCGAGGCCGACGGCTCCGGCTCGCGCTGGTCTGAGGGCTATGGCGAGGATGATAGGCTGCTGTTGGGGGACCAGGGCGCTCAGAGTGCGCAGAGCCGGCGGTCCTTTGGCTCCGATCGCAAGCAATCCCGTCTGCGACTCCCCAGCTTCATGTCCGGATCCAAGAAACCAGACATCGGCGATGTGGACGACCAGGAGGAGGATGACCCGTCTTCGTCCCGACACGTCGCCGTGGGCTCGAGCCAGGCCGTTCGATTCCCGAACAATATCATTTCCAACGCCAAGTACACGGCTCTGACCTTCCTCCCAATTACGCTCTACAACGAGTTTTCCTTCTTCTTCAACATGTATTTCCTCCTCGTGGCCCTGTCGCAGGCGATACCTGCCCTCCGAATCGGCTACCTGTTGACATACATTGCTCCTTTGGCGTTTGTGCTATTTATTACTATGGGAAAAGAGGCGTTTGACGATATCGCCCGCAGACGCAGGGACACGGAGGCGAACTCGGAGGAGTACAAAATCATTGTATTCCGCGACCCTGATCAAAACTACAATCATTTGCGGCAACGAAAGTCACTCAAGTCAGAGACGTTGCGGAGAGGGTCTAAGCGACCGAAGGGGCAACGAGACAGTCTCTCAGATATCCTGGAAGAAGACGACGTCGAGGATGTACAGCCATCTTCTATGGTCCAGGAGGTCAGCCGCAAATCCAAGGATTTGAAGGTTGGCGATGTTCTTAAACTCAGCAAAGGCCAGCGTGTGCCAGCCGATGTGGTAATCCTAAAGTGCTACTCCTCGGAAGCCTCCAAGCCTTCCCGAGCTGCGGAGCCGGAGCCGGAGCCGGCCGAAGAAGAGGCTCTGTTAGCCTTTGGAGAGGGTGAGGTGGATACTGCAGCAAAGGGAAAACAGCCTGCAGTAGAGACACCGGAAGATGAAGAAGTTGGCGAGTCCGGTGGAGAGACGTTTATCAGGACCGATCAACTCGATGGCGAGACGGATTGGAAGCTCAGACTGGCGTCTCCCCTCACGCAGAACCTCCCGACTGAGGAATTCGTTCGCCTCCGTGTCACGGGTGGGAAGCCCGACAAAAAGGTCAATGAGTTTCTGGGCACGATTGAACTTATGGAATCTCGAATGGACGCTTTGGCACACTCATCCTTGCAGCAAAATCCCGATGCCTCTAAGTCTGCTGCCCTCTCCATTGACAACACCGCCTGGGCCAACACAATTATCGCCTCTCAAGCCACCACCTTGGCCGTCATCATGTATACAGGCCCTCAAACGCGGTCCGCCCTATCCACAGCTCCCTCTCGTTCCAAAACAGGCCTTCTTGAGTATGAAATCAACTCGTTAACCAAGATTCTTTGTGCGTTGACCCTGGCCATTTCGGTGATTCTCGTTGCTCTTGAGGGCTTCGGCACCACGAAAGGAAATGTCTGGTATGTCAAGATCATGCGGTTCTTGGTCCTTTTCTCGACTATCGTGCCCATCAGTCTGCGTGTCAACCTGGACATGGGAAAGAGCGCATACTCGTGGTTTATTCAACGGGACCCCGGCATGCCTGGCGCTGTCGTTCGAACAAGTACAATTCCCGAGGATCTTGGACGTATCGAATATCTACTCAGCGATAAAACTGGGACTTTGACACAGAACGAAATGGAAATGAAAAAGATCCACGTGGGAACCGTGTCCTATGCCAACGAGGCTATGGATGAAGTGTCCTCATATGTTCGACAAGGATTTAATGTCCAGGCTACAACAGATCCGACGTCGCGGAACATGCTTATCACCCCTTCGTCAACCTACTCAAGTACTGCAAACGTGGGCGCAACACGCACGAGGAGAGAAATCGGGACGCGAGTTCGTGATGTCGTGCTAGCCCTGGCTCTCTGCCATAATGTAACACCGACTCTTGATACGGAAGATGGGAAAGAGGTTACTTCGTACCAGGCCTCGTCCCCTGATGAGATTGCCATCGTCAGATGGACAGAGTCTGTTGGTCTAAGGCTGGTTCATCGCGACCGGAAGAGTATGGTTCTGGAATTCGCTGATAGCGGAAGGCCGGTTGTCCGTGTTAGGATCCTTGACGTGTTCCCCTTTACTTCAGAAGGCAAGCGTATGGGCATCATAGTCCACTTCCACGAACAAGTCAACATCAAGAACCCGGACTTGTCGAGCGGGGATATTTGGTTCTTTCAAAAGGGTGCCGACACTGTCATGAGCTCCATCGTTGCCGCCAATGACTGGCTCGACGAGGAAACGGCGAACATGGCCCGCGAGGGTTTGCGCACCCTGGTCGTTGGCCGCAAGAAACTCTCCTACCAGCAATACCAGGAGTTCTCTACCCGGCACCAGGAAGCGGCGATGGCAATCGCGGGACGCGAGGCCGGGATGCAGCGTGTCGTGTCGCACTACCTTGAGAACGACCTAGAGCTTCTCGGAGTGACGGGCGTGGAAGATAAGCTGCAGAAGGATGTCAAACCGTCACTAGAGCTCCTCCGCAACGCCGGCATCAAGATCTGGATGTTGACGGGCGACAAGGTGGAAACGGCGCGATGTGTGGCTGTCAGCTCTAAGCTCGTGGCCCGAGGACAGTATATCTACACCGTTGCCAAGCTTAAGAAGAAGGACAACGCCCAGGACCATCTCGACTTCCTGCGTAGCAAGACTGATGCCTGCCTGCTCATCGACGGCGAGAGCCTTGCGCTCTTCCTGACGCACTTCCGCATCGAGTTCATCTCCATCGCCGTCTTGCTGCCGACCGTCGTCGCCTGCCGCTGCTCGCCGAACCAGAAAGCCGAGGTCGCCCTACTCATCCGCGAGTACACTAAGAAACGCGTGTGCTGCATCGGCGATGGAGGCAACGACGTTTCCATGATCCAGGCCGCCGACGTGGGTGTCGGAATCGTGGGTAAGGAGGGTCGTCAAGCCAGTCTGGCGGCTGACTTTTCCATCGAGCACTTCTGCCATCTCGTCAAGTTGCTTGTCTGGCACGGCCGGAATAGCTACAAGCGCAGCGCTAAGCTCGCGCAGTTTGTCATCCATCGTGGTCTCATCATCGCCGTCTGTCAGACTATGTTCAGCATAGCCATTGAGTTTGAACCCGAGGGCTTATACAAGGTTCGTTGATGATCCGGAAACTGCATATTCCTCACACTGACTTATACAACACAGGACTGGTTGCTTGTCGGCTACGCTACCGTGTACACTGCCGCCCCTGTTCTGTCGCTGGTTCTCGACAAGGACGTAGATGAGAATCTGGCCAACCTGTACCCAGAGCTCTACAAGGAACTCACGTCGGGCCGGTCTCTCTCTTACCGGACTTTCTTCGTGTGGGTGCTTGTGTCTATCTACCAAGGCGGTATGATCCAAGGTCTGTCGCAGATCCTCACCGAGGTTGATGGCCGCAAGATGGTCACCGTCAGTTACACGGTCCTGGTCCTCAACGAACTGCTCATGGTGGCGATGGAAATTACCACCTGGCATCCTATCATGATTATCAGCATACTGGGAACCTTTGTCATGTTCGTGGGCTCCATACCATTCCTCGGTGGCTACTTTGACCTTGAGTTCCTGATCACCTGGTGAGTATCCCGGTTTTGATTCCTCCCCCCTATTATATGTAGCCAACTGACCACGATGTTTAGGGGCTTTGTCTGGCGCGTCCTAGCCATCGGGGCCATTTCGTTGGTCCCCCCGTACGCTGGGAAGCTGATTAGGAGGACGATGAAGCCTCCCTCGTACAGGAAGGTTCAGAGCACATGAGAGTGCTTGCGACGAAGGGGGTTGTGTTTTGGCGTTGGATTACATATGTATGTATGTGCATTGTTCGGTGTCTAGGATTCCAGTGTTACCACCAGTAAAACTACAGTTTCTCCTTTTGTTCCTTGATGAAATCTATCGCTGCTTTGCTACATGTGTTGTTACAAATGTCTATTGTTTACATCTTCAGCACCAGCCAGTCCTGCGCCAGCTGAGGCTTCTGGCGTTGCAACGCACCGATTACTCCGCCCACAGGGCCTTGAGTCTGGAAGCCGCCCAACCATATCTTCGGCCCTGCATAGTGCTCGATGAAGCCGTCGGGGCCCGAAACGATAAAGAGGTTCTTGCCAGGTGTGTTGCTCTCGGATGACGGACATATGCATCCAGGGGCTTCGGGGGTACCAAACTCGGTTGCTCCGATTTGCATCGTCTGGTCGTGGAACCTGCATCCGGGTTGGGAGGGAGCACCGGTTGGAGCAGCGATGAGGGCGTTTTTGATGTCATTTTCCTGAAACTTGGAGCCTTCCTTGTCGACGACGACCTGGATATTCAAACGGTCGCCGTACGTGGCCTTCATATCGACGAGGTGCCGGGCAACGGGACTTGGGTTCTGAATCTCAAGCCCCAGCTCCGTCGGCCGCTTCTCCTGCCAGACCCGCCACGAGGACGACGGGGACGACACGCCGTGCTGCACTTCCTCCCGGACCCGCACGGCCCAGAGCAGATCGACTCGGGCGCTGCGGTTCGCATCCAACACCGCCTTCGCGGCCTGCATCCCCGGGACGACGCCGGTGCCCCCCGCGAGGAACACCACGCGGGCCCGGCCACCAAGGCGCTCGGCGAGCTCGAAGCCGACGTGCGGGCCGCGCAGGTGGACGTCCTGGCCGACGCGGCGGCGGGCGAGGTAGTGGGACATCTCGCCGTCGCCGACGGTGCGGATGTAGAAGCGCAGGGCGCCATCGGCGGGGTCCTCGCTGGCCAGGGGCGGCAGCGGCGTGTAGTGCCTGGCGATCTGGACCTCGGGCTGCTTGAACTCTACGGACCACAGGGCGTGGCGCCAGCGGGAGGGAGCGCCTGAGGGGACGAGGTAAGGGTGCGACGGATTGGGCTTGTGAGGCGCGATGGTGATGACGAACGAGGTCGGCGAGATGGCCTCGCGGGCGGTGACGGTGTAAGGCACGAAGAAGCGGTCGTTGAGCGTGTCGGGGCGTGCGGGAGCGGCGGAGAGGTAGTAGCCGGTGCCGCCGACGAGGAGGAAGCCCAGAAGGACGATGGGCGGAAAGACTCGGGCCTGTCTTGGAGCAGAGAAGTCTGGTCGCTGAGAGGAGTGATGTGGAGTTGGCGACATTGGAGGCGACGGTGATGCCAGCCCTCGCGATGCTGAGATTGCCCGGTACGAGACCCGTGAGACGTTTGCCCACCGCCGAGAACAAACCACACCGCCGCTCCTTTGTGATGTCTGCCGACCCAAGCTCACCGCGAAGAGCCTCATCCCGGGTCTCATGATGACGTCGTGTTGAGAGTCCGTGACAATCCTGGTAACGCAGCTAAACTATTATGAGGCGTTCATCTCAAGCCCAAGACGATGCCAACAACAAGAAACCGGTAAATACTTGTGTGTTCGAACAAGTGCTTTTTTAAGGAAGCTACTTGGGTGGTTGGTACAAGATTGTCCGCTCTGTTCTTCTTCACTTGAGATGATGAGGATCTGAGAAATGAACTGGTTTGCAGTCACGTGAGATCCATCTCGCCTTTCAAGAACCAAGACATTGAGACAAAGATGGGCATCAACATCAATCATCAAGAGTTGAAATTAAGTAGAAATTTATCTTCACGAATCTAGTTTACAAGATGGCCCTTCCTAATATATCTCGTACGTGTCCCCGTACTCAGCAGCCGCATCTAATCTACCGCAACGCTTGGGTATCATTTCGTCCTGTACAGGTACCTTAGGTAGGTGACTTCACATCCGCAACATCTTCCTCTCGGCATCGATCCCGCCCCGGAACATGTCTGCCACGACAACTCCCTTGATTATCGTCTCCTTGACGATGCCCTCGACGTGCTTCGGCTCGACCCGTCCGTACCAAATGCCATGCCCCGCCAGCGGATGCCCCTTGTCGCCCATCTTCAGCGCGGGGGGCAGGTAGATGATGACGTTGCCGGCGAACTTGTGACCTCCGACGTGGCTGATCATCCCGACCCGGGCCGGCGTCTTCTCCTCGCCGGCGACGCCCTGTATCCGCGGCACATCCTGGACGCCAACCTGCACGGCGCCGTGCAGCACGTCGAGCCCCTCGCTGCGCAGCTTCTCCTCGAACTCAGCTTTCAGCACGGGCGCCATGATGCCGCACCGCGCGTCCCGGCCGCCGTGCCCGCAGATCAGCACCAGCACGTCGCGCACGTCCTGGACGCCCAGCAGCAGGCCCTGGTAGGCGTCCTTGCGCGTGAGGCGGTCGCGGTGGATGGGCGACAGGCCGTCGTGGGCGGCGTGCAGCTTTGTGGGCAGCAGGAAGCCCTTGGCGAGCGCCTGGACGCTGTCGAAGGAGACGCGCGGGAGGAAGGGCACGTACTTGAAGCTCGGGAGGAGGTACGCCGAGGTAGACTGGACCTCAGGCCGGGGTGGGATGGAGCTGGGGAAGGAAGAGTTCAGGACCGAGACGTTGTGGAAGGGCTGTAGGTATGTATGGTTAGCATTTGTCTCCCGTCTCCCGTCTCCCGTCTCAGGGAGGAGTAAAACACAACTCACATCGCTGTAGTCACCGCCCCGGCCGAACAGCTCCTTCAGGTCCGCGGCCAGGTTATCCCCGCTGCTCTCCTCCTCAATGCGTGAAGGCCAGTCATTGTTGCCCGTACACACAAGCACCTGCTCGGCGTAGCCAGCAATGGCGCCCTTCATCGGGCCCTCGCGGTCAAGCGGCAGCCCGTCAGGCATGGCCGGCATGGCGGCGCATGCGCATGTCGGCTCTGGACACGTCTCGACAGTGGCGAACGGCGGCGGTGGTGGCGGACGGCGAGCTCTGGTCGCGAACGGCCGGTGCCGGATCGGGATGCCGATGCGGATCGGGTTCTTGCCGGTGCGGACGCCGCATTGCCGGCCGAGGCTGCTCAGCGCTGGCCGTGGAGGCATGGGTGAAGACGGAAACTTGGTGGAGATGGGAAAGATGCGCCGTCCGTCTACGTCCGCATCGCGGGTCTCAAGTTGCGCCTTGACGGTCGGGATAAATGGCCTGGGATATGCGACGGGTTATTCATCAGCGGGCTTATTCGTTCGGTCTCGGTCTCCGAGTGATGACCAGCATTCCCACAAACAAGCAGCAGTGGGTGCGTCTGCGTTCGTTGGCGGCCATCGGACCTAACTGCAATGTGCTTTGCCCCCCACTTTCCGGCAGATGATCCCTGACGATGAGATCCCGGCCCCCACCAAAAACGACGTCACTGAATCAGCAACGTCACATTGGTTAACGACAGTACTCGAATCATGATATATACTCAATCAAGGTGCGTACTTGGTTAGTTAATGGCAAACAGTACTCAAAGAGGCTATCCTAGTCCTAGACACCTACCCACAATACTACCGTAATCCGATGCTAGCTCTATAAATGACAATGCTATGCGAGAGAAGAAGATTGACCGGTGACAGACAATCTTGGCTAAGGTATGTATCCCAAACAATCCGCCTCTTATTCTCACACTCCCCGGTCACCACATCATGTGCACTCCAAACTTCCCCATATTCACACCATCACAACATCACACCATAATCACATCCCAACCGCACCTAATGCATCTGTGTCTCAAAAGCCCATCCCTTTCTTGTCGCAGTAACCAGGAAGCTTTGGTTCGGCATTGGCCCAGCTCATGACGGTAAGACTGGTTGTGTATGCCATAGCCACGAAACCAAAGAGACACAATAAAATGTCCGAGTATTTCCAGAACTTGCTTCGCGCGACGGCCTTGAAGTGCAGCATGGGCTGTGAAAATATGATTAGCCGGGATATTCTCGATTTGACGGAGGGAGCCACTACTTACCGGGTAAATGTAGACCAGTGGGATGCAGGCAAAGTTGCCCACAAGTGCTACAAACTTGTCGAGGTGCTCCGCTCCGCCCCATGCGATGGCCGCGCAAAGCATCACCACAAAAAAGCGAAAGACGTTCTTCTGCCACTTGATGTAAGGATTATACTTGCCGCTGCGTGTAAATAGCTCCGTCTCCGCGATACGGATTGCTGGGAAGATCTGCAGCGGCGTCGAAAGAAGAATGGCGCACGAGTACAAGAACTGGACGCCGTTGACCAGCTTGTTGTCCTGCGGCAGGTTGAGGAGGACCACGGTCTCAGTCTTAGACCCGTAAGCGGCATACGAGATGGCGCCCATGACGGTAAAGAGAACCGTGATGA